>CAJVRI010001359.1:2500-514945 GCA_911649635.1 Poeciliopsis gracilis
TCCTACCACCATGTATGGCACATCCCTCGCACTCAGGGCTCCGCCCTGAGCACGGGGAAGCCACCTCCCACCTCGCTACGACCTTCCTGGGCGGAGTTATGGCACTTTGAAATTCCGGGTTTCGCCAGCCAACCATGGTCTCGGGGCCAAAAATGGCCGATTTTTCCAAAGTCTTCCTACTCCCCACGTATGACACATCCCTCGCACTCAGGGCTTCGCCCTGAGCGCGGGAAGCCACCCTCCCGCCTCTCTACGACCTTCCTAGCCAAGGTCAAGTTCCGGGAAAAAACACCACCCAGGACCACTTCCAGGGGCCTCAGGGGGACCCAAAACGTGCTCCCGTAAGGTTCCCCATGGCAACCTCCACCCACTCCACACTTAGCCCGATTTTCACCAATTTTCGACTTCCTCCTACCACCATGTATGGCACATCCCCGCACTCAGGGCTCCGCCCTGAGCACGGGAAGCCACCTCCCACCTCGCTACGACCTTCCTGGACAGACCTCCAAAATGAATGGGGGTCTATGGCAGCTATAGGAAGGGGAGGGGCTAGAGCCGCCAAACTCGCAGGGTACCTGCCCACCAAGGGTGCCCCTCCGTGGGCAAAGTTTGGTGGCTTGACACCCTATGGTTCGGGAGTTATTGAGCTTGATCACTTTTTTTCAATGAATGGGTGTCTATGGCAGCTATGTCTTAGGAATGAGCTAGAACCACGAAACTTACAGGGTACGTAGGGCCCCTCAATGCCTCCCTCTGGGCCAAGTTTGGTCCCCCTAACACTTTTACTTTTTGAGTTATTGAGCTTGATCACTTCGATTTTTTGGTTTTCATCCTATATCCTAACCCTAACCCTAACCCTAACCCTAACCCTACCCTTACCCTAACCCTAACCCTAACCCTAACCCTAACCCTAACCCTAACCCTAACCCTAACCCTAACCCTAACCTCCACCCACTCCACACTTAGCCGATTTTCACCAATTTTCGACTTCCTCCTACCACCATGTATGGCACATCCCCGCACTCAGGGCTCCGCCCTGAGCACGGGAAGCCACCTCCCACCTCGCTACGACCTTCCTGGACGGAGTTATGGCACTTTGAAATTCCGGGTTTCGCCAGCCAACCATGGTCTCGGGGCCAAAAAATGGCCGATTTTCCAAGGTCGTCCCAGCCCCACGTGTGACACATCCCCGCACTCAGGGGCTTCGCCCTGAGCGCGGGAAGCCACCTCCCGCCTCTCTACGACCTTCCTAGCCAAGGTCAAGTTCCGGAAAAACACCACCCAGGACCACTTCCAGGGGCCTCAGGGGGACCCAAAACGTGCTCCCGTAAGGTTCCCATGGCAACCTCCACCCACTCCACACTTAGCCGATTTTCACCAATTTTCGACTTCCTCCTACCACCATGTATGGCACATCCCCGCACTCAGGGCTCCGCCCTGAGCACGGGAAGCCACCTCCCACCTCGCTACGACCTTCCTGGACAGACCTCCAAAATGAATGGGGGTCTATGGCAGCTATAGGAAGGGGAGGGGCTAGAGCCGCCAAACTCGCAGGGTACCTGGGGGGCCTCGGGGGGGGTGTACACACCGAGTTTCAGCTCATGCCCACTTACGGTTAAGGAGTTATTTTGAGTGCCCCGTTTTTTGAAATGAATGGGAGTCAATGGCAGCTATACCATAGGAACCAGCTAGAGCCACCAAACTCACAGGGTACCTGGGCACCCTCCAGGCCTCTCTCTGTGCCAAGTTTCAGCCGGATACGACTTATACTTTTTGAGTTATTTTGAGTGCCCCGTCGCCAAATCTGGTTTTCATCCTATATCCTAACCCTAACCCTAACCCTAACCCTAACCCTAACCCTTACCCTTACCCTAACCCTAACCCTAACCCTTCCCCAAAAAACACCACCCAGGACCACTTCCAGGGGCCTCAGGGGGACCCAAAACGTGCTCCCGTAAGGTTCCCATGGCAACCTCCACCCACTCCACACTTAGCCGATTTTCACCAATTTTCGACTTCCTCCTACCACCATGTATGGCACATCCCCGCACTCAGGGCTCCGCCCTGAGCACGGGAAGCCACCTCCCACCTCGCTACGACCTTCCTGGACGGAGTTATGGCACTTTGAAATTCCGGGTTTCGCCAGCCAACCATGGTCTCGGGGCCAAAAAATGGCCGATTTTCCAAGGTCGTCCCAGCCCCACGTGTGACACATCCCCGCACTCAGGGCTTCGCCCTGAGCGCGGGAAGCCACCTCCCGCCTCTCTACGACCTTCCTAGCCAAGGTCAAGTTCCGGAAAAACACCACCCAGGACCACTTCCAGGGGCCTCAGGGGGACCCAAAACGTGCTCCCGTAAGGTTCCCATGGCAACCTCCACCCACTCCACACTTAGCCGATTTTCACCAATTTTCGACTTCCTCCTACCACCATGTATGGCACATCCCCGCACTCAGGGCTCCGCCCTGAGCACGGGAAGCCACCTCCCACCTCGCTACGACCTTCCTGGACAGACCTCCAAAATGAATGGGGGTCTATGGCAGCTATAGGAAGGGGAGGGGCTAGAGCCGCCAAACTCGGAGGGAAGGTGGGGGCCCTCGGGGGGAGTGTACACACCAAGTTTCAGCTCATGAACCCTTACGGTTCGGGAGTTATTTTGAATGAACCGTTTTTTGAAATGAATGGGAGTCAATGGCAGCTATGTCTTAGGAATGAGGTAGAACCACGAAACTTACAGGGTACGTGGGGCCCCTCAAGGGCTCTCTCTGGGCCAAGTTTGGTCTCCCTACCACTTATACTTTTTGAGTTATTTTGAATGAACCACTTGAAATTTTGGTTTTCATCCTATATCCTAACCCTAACCCTAACCCTAACCCTAACCCTAACCCTAACCCTAACCCTAACCCTAACCCTAACCCTAACCCTAACCCTAACCCTAACCCTAACCCGCCTCTCTACGACCTTCCTAGCCAAGGTCAAGTTCCGGAAAAACACCACCCAGGACCACTTCCAGGGGCCTCAGGGGGACCCAAAACGTGCTCCCGTAAGGTTCCCATGGCAACCTCCACCCACTCCACACTTAGCCGATTTTCACCAATTTTCGACTTCCTCCTACCACCATGTATGGCACATCCCCGCACTCAGGGCTCCGCCCTGAGCACGGGAAGCCACCTCCCACCTCGCTACGACCTTCCTGGGCGGAGTTATGGCACTTTGAAATTCCGGGTTTCGCCAGCCAACCATGGTCTCGGGGCCAAAAAATGGCCGATTTTCCAAAGTCTTCCTACCCCCACGTATGACACATCCCCGCACTCAGGGCTTCGCCCTGAGCGCGGGAAGCCACCTCCCGCCTCTCTACGACCTTCCTAGCCAAGGTCAAGTTCCGGAAAAACACCACCCAGGACCACTTCCAGGGGCCTCAGGGGGACCCAAAACGTGCTCCCGTAAGGTTCCCATGGCAACCTCCACCCACTCCACACTTAGCCGATTTTCACCAATTTTCGACTTCCTCCTACCACCATGTATGGCACATCCCCGCACTCAGGGCTCCGCCCTGAGCACGGGAAGCCACCTCCCACCTCGCTACGACCTTCCTGGACGGAGTTATGGCTCTTTGAAATTCCATGGTTCGCCAGCCAACCATGGTCTCGGGGCCAAAAAATGGCCGATTTTCCAAAGTCTTCCTACCCCCCCATGTCATATATCCCCGCACTCAGGGCTTCGCCCTGAGCACGGGAAACCACCTCCTGACCCTCTACGACCTTCCTGGACAGACCTCCAAAATGAATGGGAGTCTATGGCAGCTATAGGAAGGGGAGGGGCTAGAGCCACCAAACTCACAGGGTACCTGGGGCCCCTCCCTGGGACTCTCTGGGCCAAGTTTGGTCCCCGTAGGACTTTTACTTTTTGAGTTATTCAACTTGCCCCTTCGAATTTTTTGGCTATCATCCTATATCCTAACCCTAACCCTAACCCTAACCCTAACCCTAACCCTAACCCTTACCCTAACCCTAACCCTAACCCTAACCCCTAACCCTAACCCTTACCCTACCCTAACCCTAACCCTAACCCTAACCTCCCGCCTCTCTACGACCTTCCTAGCCAAGGTCAAGTTCCGGAAAAACACCACCCAGGACCACTTCCAGGGGCCTCAGGGGGACCCAAAACGTGCTCCCGTAAGGTTCCCATGGCAACCTCCACCCACTCCACACTTAGCCGATTTTCACCAATTTTCGACTTCCTCCTACCACCATGTATGGCACATCCCCGCACTCAGGGCTCCGCCCTGAGCACGGGAAGCCACCTCCCACCTCGCTACGACCTTCCTGGGCGGAGTTATGGCACTTTGAAATTCCGGGTTTCGCCAGCCAACCATGGTCTCGGGGCCAAAAAATGGCCGATTTTCCAAAGTCTTCCTACCCCCCCACGTATGACACATCCCCGCACTCAGGGCTTCGCCCTGAGCGCGGGAAGCCACCTCCCGCCTCTCTACGACCTTCCTAGCCAAGGTCAAGTTCCGGAAAAACACCACCCAGGACCACTTCCAGGGGCCTCAGGGGGACCCAAAACGTGCTCCCGTAAGGTTCCCATGGCAACCTCCACCCACTCCACACTTAGCCGATTTTCACCAATTTTCGACTTCCTCCTACCACCATGTATGGCACATCTCGCACTCAGGGCTCCGCCCTGAGCACGGGAAGCCACCTCCCACCTCGCTACGACCTTCCTGGGACGGAGTGATGGCTCTTTGAAATTCCATGGTTCGCCAGCCAACCATGGTCTCGGGGGCCAAAAAATGGCCGATTTTCCAAAAGTCTTCCTACCCCCCATGTCATATATCCCCGCACTCAGGGCTTCGCCCTGAGCACGGGAAACCACCTCCTGACCCTCTACGACCTTCCTGGACAGACCTCCAAAATGAATGGGAGTCTATGGCAGCTATAGGAAGGGGAGGGGCTAGAGCCACCAAACTCGGAGGGAAGGTGGGGGCCCCCGGGGGGAGTATATGGACCGAGTTTGGTGGCTTGCCCACCTTCGGTTCGGGAGTTATTCAACTTGCCCCTCTTTTTCAAATGAATGGGGGTCTATGGCAGCTATACGAAGGGGAGGGGCTAGAGCCACCAAATTCACAGGGTACCTGGGGCCCCTCCCTGGGACTCTCTGGGCCAAGTTTGGTCCCCGTAGGACTTTTACTTTTTGAGTTATTCAACTTGCCCCTTCGAATTTTTTGGCTATCATCCTATATCCTAACCCTAACCCTAACCCTTACCCTAACCCTAACCCTAACCCTAACCCTAACCCTAACCCTAACCCTAACCCTAACCTCCCACCTCGCTACGACCTTCCTGGGCGGAGTTATGGCACTTTGAAATTCCGGGTTTCGCCACCCAACCATGGTCTCGGGGCCAAAAAATGGCCGATTTTCCAAGGTCGTCCTACCCCCACGTATGACACATCCCCGCACTCAGGGCTTCGCCCTGAGCGCGGGAAGCCACCTCCCGCCTCTCTACGACCTTCCTAGCCAAGGTCAAGTTCCGGAAAAACACCACCCAGGACCACTTCCAGGGGCCTCAGGGGGACCCAAAACGTGCTCCCGTAAGGTTCCCATGGCAACCTCCACCCACTCCACACTTAGCCGATTTTCACCAATTTTCGACTTCCTCCTACCACCATGTATGGCACATCCCCGCACTCAGGGCTCCGCCCTGAGCACGGGAAGCCACCTCCCACCTCGCTACGACCTTCCTGGGCGGAGTTATGGCACTTTGAAATTCCGGGTTTCGCCAGCCAACCATGGTCTCGGGGCCAAAAAATGGCCGATTTTCCAAAGTCTTCCTACCCCCACGTATGACACATCCCCGCACTCAGGGCTTCGCCCTGAGCGCGGGAAGCCACCTCCCGCCTCTCTACGACCTTCCTAGCCAAGGTCAAGTTCCGGGAAAAACACCACCCAGGACCACTTCCAGGGGCCTCAGGGGGACCCAAAACGTGCTCCCGTAAGGTTCCCATGGCAACCTCCACCCACTCCACACTTAGCCGATTTTCACCAATTTTCGACTTCCTCCTACCACCATGTATGGCACATCCCCGCACTCAGGGGCTCCGCCCTGAGCACGGGAAGCCACCTCCCACCTCGCTACGACCTTCCTGGGCGGAGTTATGGCACTTTGAAATTCCGGGTTTCGCCAGCCAACCATGGTCTCGGGGCCAAAAAATGGCCGATTTTCCAAAGTCTTCCTACCCCCACGTATGACACATCCCCGCACTCAGGGCTTCGCCCTGAGCGCGGGAAGCCACCTCCCGCCTCTCTACGACCTTCCTAGCCAAGGTCAAGTTCCGGAAAAACACCACCCAGGACCACTTCCAGGGGCCTCAGGGGGACCCAAAACGTGCTCCCGTAAGGTTCCCATGGCAACCTCCACCCACTCCACACTTAGCCGATTTTCACCAATTTTCGACTTCCTCCTACCACCATGTATGGCACATCCCCGCACTCAGGGCTCCGCCCTGAGCACGGGAAGCCACCTCCCACCTCGCTACGACCTTCCTGGACAGACCTCCAAAATGAATGGGGGTCTATGGCAGCTATAGGAAGGGGAGGGGCTAGAGCCGCCAAACTCGCAGGGTACCTGCCCACCAAGGGTGCCCCTCCGTGGGCAAAGTTTGGTGGCTTGACACCCTATGGTTCGGGAGTTATTGAGCTTGATCACTTTTTTTTTTTGTATGGGTGTCTATGGCAGCTATGTCTTAGGAATGAGGTAGAACCACGAAACTTACAGGGTACGTAGGGCCCCTCAATGCCTCCCTCTGGGCCAAGTTTGGTCCCCCTAACACTTTTACTTTTTGAGTTATTGAGCTTGATCACTTCGATTTTTTGGTTTTCATCCTATATCCTAACCCTAACCCTAACCCTAACCCTAACCCTAACCCTAACTCCAAAACCCTAACCCTAACCCTAACCCTAACCCTAAGTCCAAAACCCTAAGTCCAAAACCCTAAGTCCAAAACCCTAAGTCCAAAACCCTAAGTCCAAAACCCTAAGTCCAAAACCCTAAGGAAAGGTTTTGCCAGGCCCACCTGTTCCTTAAAAATGAATAAGTTGAATGTATAAATTATTTTAGAAATTTGAAATTTCTGAAATAAGTTATACATTCCATATTTTTAATATATAAACCCTAACTTGCATTTCTGTAGAGTTTAAGATTAAGATTTTATAAATCTCTGTACCCACTTGTCTTAACATTCAAGTTTTTCACCATTTTATTTAGTGAAAGTACATAGATATTAAACTTAATTTCCCATCAAGAGGGATCCACATTTGGAATGTACTCCACAATACAAAATTTTGTAGAAACATAGGAACTGGTGTCCAAATGTGACTTTTATCCTACAAAATTACACCTAAAATTTAGAGTAAATTGGGCTAAGGTTAGAGAAGCACTTGATCAGAAATTGGAAAAAAATAGATGAAATATTTTTTTCCAGATTGGTGAACAAGTCACATATTTTGTTTAAATATTTGTTTACAATGATACTTAAAATAATTTACCTATATGTAGAGATAAGGACTAAGATTTACAGTTAACACTGGGAATTTGTTTTGTACAACAATGTTGGGGTGTTATAAATTGCTGCTGTTCTAAATGGTTAATTTCACTGAATACCTTTAAAAAATAATTTACTTTAAATTAAAGTTATTTTCAATTAAATATTAGGATGTTAGTTTTCCAATTCACTCTAGTATAGATTAAAATGAATATTTTATGAATAAAGCTACAAGGATTTTTACATTTTTCCAGAGCACTTCTCTTTAAAGAGATGGAGCTACTGGGGTTAAATAGTGGCCAAAACATGGATATTTAAGGTGCCAGTTAAAGATTTGGGATTAGCAAATAGTTGGCAAATGTACCACAAAGATCTGTGGCACATGAAGAGCATCATGCTCTTTTTACATGGAAGCAGAGAAAAATGTGTTAGCTTAGCTTGGTAACTGAGTTTTTAAGAGTGAAAATTTGACCCTGACATTTTACTCCGAACAGAAAGTGTCCATTGAAGGTAAGAGTCCCACATGTCAAAGGTGGAAAACTTCAACAATGCAATGCAGAGTTAAAGTGCATCACTAAAAAGTAGGGTACATTTTATTAGCAAGGTGCTTTTCTAACAGGCAGATTGCAATTGTTACAAGGCTGTTTACACATAACTATATACGCATAATCCCATAAGTGGAAAATGATGTAAAGTAGGTTAAGAGTGAATTAAATGAAATGTGAAAATATTCAGAGATTGAAATTAACCATTTAGAACAGAAGCAATGAAATTGGCTTAGAGGATTTTTACCATTTAGGGAGATACCTCTTGCCCTACCTGTTAGCAGTACTTTGAATGGGCCACATTGCTGAAACAGTTACAGCTTGTACTGTCTAGTTTTGGAGCTGAGAAATAATCCTAATGTGAACACAGACTAAAGAGTTTTGGATTTCATTAATCAAGTGTGTAACTGTTGTCTTTGACATTTAAAATTAATCTCCTGATATGTTCACATAATTTTTCTCAGCAACTACATCATGTAAAAATTTTATATTTGTGCTAATTAGGACCTAATGATTGAAGAAATCAAAGGATTTAATAAACCCATTTAAGAGCTCAGATCATAGGAAGTTAAAGCTATTGACCCTAACTTTAAGCTGAAGATTTCTGAAATTAACATTCTTTCCTTCTGCATTTCTAAGCTGGAGGATTGAATAGATAATACCAGCTGCAGTGCATGTTGCTGTGTGTGTGTGAGGCTATTCCTCTAGAAGACTGGACTGCATTTAAGACTCCTGAGTCCTGGAGTCACCTTTCCCACGTGCTGTTCCTATAGGCGGAACCTGGGAAGGCTGATACGTACCGCGCCCCTGGTTTGAAAAACACACTGTCCGTTAACACCGCAAGGTGGAACCAGCATGCCCAGGAAGCAGAAGAGTTCTCCGTTGATTCTCTACTGGTCTGTGATGAATCCTGGCAGCCTGCAAGTTCACTGACTCACCTTAGCTTCCCAGTGCAGAGTGAATTGCACACCAGTAGATCTCCACCAGATTGTTGCAGTTGTGTCATCCCCCAGATGGATGAGCAAAAGCAGCAACAGCAAGGTGTTGCTAACCAATCATTCCCCCAGGGAAGAAGAACCTGGACCAGCTGCTGCAAGCTGCTGCCTTCCAGGACTCCAGAGAACTGCTGGGATTCAAACCACCACCCCTGAAATGAAAGGCAAGAGCAATTCTAGTGCCATCATACACCGCAAGACCTCTAGAAAGCTCAGTATCAACAAAGGGTGATGACTTCATTCACAAAGTAAAGAGACTTACCCAAAGCTACTACCATGAGATTCATCTTAGCAGGAAGCAGTTCAGCTATGAGCATCTCATTGTGACTCATGGTGCAGATTTCCTAAATGTTTTAGCTCCTTCTAAAACATCTAGTTTGACGGAGGAGCTCATGCTAATCACAACAGTTTATGTTTTTTAGGGATTGCAGCAAAAACAGCCAAACTAGAAGCTGAAATCTGAACGCTCACCGTGCAATGCATTCTGGGCAATGCTGATGGTGCTTTTAAAGTCCATTTCTGATGTTTGGAATGCTGTTTAAATATTTCTCAGACATGACATTTGAGATTCTGGTTTAGAAACATTTTGAAGAAAAATGAAATCAAATAATTTGTTGAAAAGCAGAGATTCACAACTGCAATTGCAATTAGCCAGACACTTTCCAGCTCTGGCTAATTGCTTAACATGGCGCAGGCCACTGGTGTTGTTCTTAATGACTATTAAGAAAAACACCCCAACAGGCGATTAAACATTAGAAATGGCTGAAAAAAGTTTGGGAGGCGAAACGAAAATGAAGGAATATCTGCAAGTTTGTTAAGATTTATGGAGTTTTATAAACTCACTAAATCTTCCAGTTACTTATAATTTTCCTCCATTAATTAGTTTTTATTTAGTTCCATTTATGAAAATATTTCCTGATTTCAGGTTTATTTTGTTTGCATTTGTTAACTATAACAGCTTTGGTGGGAAGGAAAAAGTGGTAGAAAGAAAGAAGTAAACAGATTCCCATATTGAGTTTTAATTTAAGAGCTACATTATCAATATCATGTCCTTCAAATTATTGTAAAGAAAAACAGAAAGAACATAAAAAGAGGGTGCTTAACGAATTTAAAGAAAAAAGTAAGAAAGAAAAAAAAATATAGCCTGAACAGAAAGAAATGTCGCTAAAATAAAAAGAGAAAAAGAAAGTAATAGCAAAGAAAACAAAGAAAAGTATAATTCCAATTCGCAGAACGCAGAAAAGAAAAATGGGGTGCCAAAACTTCTCTTCAGTTGGGGCACATATCTGAAAGGCAGGGTGGAGAGTACACTCTCAACCATCTGGCTGGAAGGTTGGCTCTCTTCCCCTACCCACTATAAGAGTGAAAATCTCAAACACCTATCCCTATATAACCCTAAATGGTAAGTACTTGCCTGCCATTTACAGTCATTAGCATATGGACCTAAATGCCAAAACCTCATTTAGATACAGAAGAGTAAACCTTACCCTTTAACCTTTAACAGGCACTCCAAAAGGCAACCAGGGGTGACACTCTGGACTCTGAGTCGGGGCCTTTACTCTCTGTTCTTAAGGGATCTGCTGACTTTCCAGCATCCATCTGAAAGTAATGTGACTGCTTGCTAAATGTTTCTATTTTCTAAACCATACAAGTTATTTTTTTAAAACTTTTTTTTTAGTTCAGTACATGGAAGAATACTGGGTCCATCTGAAAGGATCCATGGGTAGCAGCCTTAAACATATCGAAAATCAGAAGTGAAAGGTGGGCCGGGCTATGCTGTTCCTCAAATTCTTCACTGAGGGGAGGACATCACTTGGAAACTGGATGTTCTTGGAGACACAGGCATAGAACCAGAGTTCCTGGGTTACAGAGAACCAGGACTGGAGGCTCTATTAGAACCAGGATCTCCAGCTGAACCTGCAGACCAACACTTAAGCACCCCTCCACGGACCAAATCAACCAGTCACACCCCCAGCAAAGCCGTGCCCCTGGTAAGGCGGTAGGACTTAGCAAGTATTGCAGGTGCAGGTCTTAGGTTTTTTTTTTCTGACTCCATGCCCCTAGTAGGGCAGTAGGACTTAGGAAAATACTCTGAACGCAGGACTTTGGATTATCTTTATTTATAATTTCTTTCTGGAGCCGTGCTCCTGGTAGGGCAGTAGGACTTAGGAAATACTCTAAGCGCAGGACTTTGTTGTTTTTTTTTCCGCCCCCCGGAGAAGAAGCTCATGGGCTCAACAGGACCGTGTTTACAGCAGGACAGGCGGATCAGTTGCTCGGCTGTCTGGCTCTGCTCTCTTGTTCCCATACACTCGCTCTTTCAGGCTCAATACAGCAGCGATTCATTGGAAATAACAATGCAGTTTTTGTGGGGACTTGTGGGATGTATAAGGACACCCTGGTACCAGTCACAGGATTGAGGGATAAATAGTGTCCTCTCTTGCCTCATTATTATTGGATACTCTCAGATGTTGATCTTTGTAGTTTTGGCCCCAAAATTTGAAGATGCAATGGTGTCAACCCACCTATCCTGTGTAGTTGTAGCTCAATGTTGACAACAATTCAGTGAGTTGAGTGTAACAGAGTCAAAAATGCATTTTGTTAAATTACAACTTTACACCATTATTATTTATTTATCTATATATTTATTAATTTAAAATAAATATTTTAGGTCAGTGTAACCCACAAGTTACTTTAAATCACTTAATAATAGCAAAAGGCAGCCAATTTAATTTACTTCTCTGACTAGCACCAATGCTATAAAAGAAGTTGGGCCGGATCAAAAGACTCTAAATTCTAAAGAGCCTAGGTGTGAATGACAACACAGGAGTGCACAAAGTGTTAACAAGGAAGAGTGAAATTTAATAATACAACAAATGTGGATCCACATATAGAATTACAATAAAATAGCGCGCGTTTTGTTTAAAATAGAAAATAAAATAAATAACTGTCCTTTCAAGGTGTCAGTCGATCCTCTCAGTATCTCAAAGATGGTGACCAGTCGGGTCACTATCTACAATCTCTCTGGGTTCTCGGGGTTGGGGCTCGCCATCCAAATTCAGAAGTGGGTCTTGAGATCTCAGGGCACTCCAGGCCAAAGGTGCACCGTAATAAAAAAAAAAACCTGACCTGGAACAAGGCCAAAGCAAAACATCTCAGAATACAAGATGCCAATATCAATCAAATCCATGTATCAATAAATTATTACAATTCAAAGATCTTTCATCATTGCTCATTTTTTCTTTTCAAGTTGTAAAAAAAATCAGCAGTTTATCAAAATACAATGTTATTTACACATGAGTAAAACTAAAGAAATTAGCTTAATATGTTGTAATACCAACGGAAAAAAACAACACATAACTGAAACAGAACCGTTGGACTATTAGGACATGCACTCAAAGAAAAATAAATGCAACAACACAGAAAAAATATAATATACACAATAACAATAATAAAAATCTTACTGTGCTACTTTAATTTTATTAAATTTGGTCAGATATTATGTGGTTTTGCCAATTTTCATCCAAGTTACTGTTTCAACTGCTGAGCGCGTGCGGCCACTCACCAACGCTCTGACGGTGTCTGACTCTACCGGGGACTTTTTTCTTTCGGTCTCAGCTACGCTCAAAGAAACTTTCAGAGATAAAAAAAACCCGAATTTACTCATTTCAATTATATATTTTGAGAAACTATTCCAATATTGTTTCTCTTACCGTTTCTCCAGATTTCATAATCTCTCTCAGGCTCTTAACAAAAACAACGGTCAGCTGTTAGCTATCATCTGCGTCTGACGTGTTCTGAGTAGAATCACAGCGCAGCAGTGAAAGGGGCGGAACAATTTTTTTTTTTTTTCTTTCGAAAAATGTTTATTGTTACTTGGGACATTTTAAAAACATGGCATTTATGCAATTATACAGAGATTCTTTTTTTCTTTTTCTTTACAAACAATTTTCATTAATTCATTAAATTAAACTAAAAGCAGATAAGAGCAGGAATAAAACCATCACAGTTAAAAGTTGCGCAGGACCGGGGTGACTCCATATCAAGTCCGGAGTCATCCCGTCCCTCCAAACAGTGATGGCGCTCAGCGGGGATCCTCGCCCTGATGCTCTTTCCCGCCTGCCTCACCCGGAGAGCCAGGCCGCCGCTGCCGGGATCTCCGTCCGTGAAGCTCCGGCTCCTCCGTCCACGGAGGCGCAGGCGATTCTTCTTGGTGGCTGTGTCCTTGGCGCGCCACCTGCAGCTCTTAAAGTCTCTCGTTTTGCTGCCGCCATCCGGATCACAGCCACGGGGGGGATCTGCCTGCGCCTGCTCACCAGCAGGTTTCTGGAGGTCCAAATGGCGTCTTTGATGGTGGCTAGGGTGAGCCACATCTCTGCAAAGTCTTTCCTTGCGATTTTCCAGTGGCTCACCCCGTACAGCACGAGCTGTGCATTGAGGACCCCCCCTGCTGGCAAGTGTGGGAATTGCGAGGAGCCGGCCGTTGCCCACAGGTCCTCAGCAGCGCTGCACTCCCACAGCAGATGCCGCACTGACTCCGGCGCGCCACAACCGGGTCGGGGGCAGATGGACGTTGCATTCATGCCGCGGGAGTGCATGACGGCTCTGACCGGGAGGCTCCCATGAGCCGCCATCCATGACAGGTCCTGCAGTCTGTTTGGGAGGACGGGATGGCTCACGTTGCGCCAAACGGTGGTGGCGTCTCCATACAGGAGGCCGCGCACTGGAGTCACTGGTTCCGGTCCTGCACAACAGAGATAATAAAACGGTGATTGTTTAAAATCTCGCTCTCCTCTCCTACCAGTTTAAAATGTTCTAAAAACTCTGTATAAAAGCATAAGCCGGAGGGAGGTTAAAAGCTACAGGTGTTCTAAAATCACTTTTTACAAATTTCAATTTTCTAAAAAGGGAGCCCATCCAAAATCTGCACATTGCGTTTGTTTTTTGATTTTTTGGCTCAAAACCCTAACCCTAACCCCCTAACCCTAAAATATACTTTAATTCTAATTAAATATATTACTAAAATTATATTTTGGGCAATCATTTTTAAAATACACTTTTCATATATTTGTACAAATCTGTATTTTAAATGTACATCTTAAAAATATATTACAAATTAATTTTTTAACTTTTTTGGAAAATGGTTTTAAATACATTTCAATAATATTTGTAAGTACTTTGGAAATACTGTCTAAAAATTAGACTAATTGTATTTCAAGGAAACACTTTAATTGTTGACATACATGCTATGTTATGCTAAGAAAGTATTCCTTACTAGGTGCCTTTATAGTATGTTACTATTTAGATAAATAGGAAAGAAAGAAAAAAAAGAAAAAAACAACAATCCTTATGGTGGAACTTACTGTAACATTGTTTAACAAAGCAATAAATATTTTGTTCATGTCTCAAAACATCAAATGTTGACAGTTTAGTGAGAGGTTCTGTAAAATGTTAGTTGTTTTTTTTTTTTTAAATTGTTTATTGTTTTTTAACTATATGTAAACATCAACACACAAAGTACAGACAGATATTCCCAAAAAAAAAACACAAAGTACAGACAGATATTCCCAGGCATCGTTTAAAATAGTCAAAACTCCCAGACAGCCAAGTGAGTGATATATTAAATGTAAAGAAATAAAAAACAAATAAATTAATAAAATAAATAAAGATTACAGTCTCTGTAAGAAAGATTGTAGTGGGTCCCAGATCCTCCAGAATTTGTCTGACTTTTGATGAAGATCATGAGTCAGCTTTTCAACTAAAACAATAGCAGAGATTTGTGAAATCCACACATCAACTGTAGGGGCCTGCGGTGCTGTCCATCTCAGTAATATACATTTCTTGGCCAGAAATAAGAGGATTACAAGCAAATGTTTAGTATCTGCATTAAATAGAATTTGTGAAGTATGATTAAAAAGACAGAAGGAGGGAGTTAGTGGGAATCGTTTACCAAAGATCTCTTGGATCATCAGATGAAATGCTTTCCAGAAAACTTGAATACAATTGCAAGACCAAAACAGATGAATAAATGTGCCCCTATGTATTTTGCATTTATGACAAAGATCTGAAGTATCCAGAAACATCCTCCGAAGGCGAACAGGTGTATAATAAGTTCGGTAGAAAAATTTAAAGTTCTGCTCATGTATAGAAACTGAGGTGCAGTTGGGAAAAACCCCAATACTTTAGTTGTTCTTTACATTAAATTTAGAAGGTATATTCAGTTTTACATCTCTCCTAATATGATCTGTTTTTCATTAAGAATAAGCAGGTGTAGCCAATCGATGAATGAATGTTTTTCACTAATAAGCTTGTGCACAACCAAAGTAGCAGTGATCACTGAGTGACTTAGAAACTGTTAACCTCACATAAGAAGCAATGTCCCTCTATAGACGGAGCAAAATGAAGCTGAAATCAAAGCAACATGGAGAAAAATTTAGGGGTGCCAAACAATGTGTAACAGTTCTAAATACTATAAGAGCTATACTAAAGAAGCAGAACCCAGAACAAACAAGTTGTTCTCTAAAGCTTGTTTTATATATATATATATATATATATATATATATATATATATATATATATATATATATATATATATATATATATATAAAATTCCCTTCTCACCCACCGCGGGTGGTTCTTATCCTCTGAGCTCGGGTCCTCTACCAGAGGCCTGGGAGCTTGAGGGTCCTGCGCAATATCTTGTCTGTATAAACTAAAATCTAGAGCCACTAGGTATCAGTAAGGCTCTGTAGTTTGACTTACAGTTTACAATTTCTTTAATGATGGAGTCAGCACACAGTTTGAAAGGCATTTAACAACAAACAAAAAAAACAAACCAACAAAATTAAGCTAATTTGTTACTGTCAGTTATTGTATGATCTGGTCTAAAGTAATAGAATTATAGAAAACACCTAGTAGGGGATAAAATCTTATTTTTTCTTCATGGCCTAAGGATTAAAATAACACATCTGACTTGATGAACACAGATTTATCAATGAATCTTGGGTCATTTTCTTCCCTCAGTGTTTTAAAAACCAGGGATAAGTGGCTATAATAAGTAGAAAAATACTAAAATCTTTATTTATATATCTGTACAATTTTAGTAAGAAGAAATGGTGAAATGTATTAAAGCATCATGGAAAAAATATTTTAAAATTTTAGCAATATTTGTTAACTGGTCAATTTTAATTATTAATCTATGCACAAATATTATTAAAAATGTCCTTCCTTTGAATTTCAGTATTTTTCTTACATTAATAATAAATTACACCGTGCCCTCTGCATGCCACATTTACAGTCTAACGAATATATCTCTGAGTTATGCACATTAGATAAGTAAATGTGATTTAATGACATGATGACTTTCTTGCAGAGATAACAGTTATTGCTATTATTAAAAGATACCTCAAGATGGCAGTGCAGTGCAGTGATTTACTCCTCTGCACAGCACTGGTCATATGGATTTTATGGAAAAAAGGAGATAATCCTGTCAGTCCACTGCTTCTACCATCAAGTTCAGTTTTCATCACAAAAGTGAGATGTGATCTAAAAAATGTAGTAGTACAAAGAAACACATTCCCTCATGTATTGAATAAGAAGAATTATAACATTCTGTAATTATCTATGTAAGGCATGACGTCAAACATTTTACAATTTTGGAAGAATAATTTTGGGGGGTTTTGTACCACCCTGAAGCAAATATTGACAAATAAAAAGATTTAGAAATGTGTGTACAATACTTCTGCACTAGTGTCAAAAGACACTAGCACCTTATGATATAGGGGTCTTAAAACAGGTTTACCCAGCCATATCTTGTTTGATTTGTTGGCTTTATAGCATTTTTAATTTTTACTTATTATGCCATATTGATTTGAGTATTATGCGACTTACTTTATGAGACTACGGATAGAAATGAGCATTTCAGTAAATGCAGCGTATTTACAGCAATATTGTATGTTCATTCATCCCTTTTGAATAAAAATCGAGCAACCAATCAAAAGAAATAGACTTAGTATCGTATAAAAATGCCAATGTGGATGTGTTCGTGTAGGAAACCACCTAACACGGAAAAAAGCCTTCAGAATAATCTGGCTCAGGATAAATTGTTGTTGGAGGGTTGGACATGCACTCTATGATTTAAAAATAGATTTAGGTTATCTTTGCTGTTAGAATTCTTCAGCATAATATAATAAAAATTTGGAATCAGCTGTGTTTTCAACAAAAAACAGTGTTCATATCAGACTAGAAACAAAACATTTCTAGATATGCTGGGAATGTAGCTTTGTCACTCACAGCCCATCAATCCCTTTTTATACCCAACTGGCAGGAACAAAAGAGCAGGGGAGCCTGGCAGAGTTGCAAAATGCAGTCAGGAGCTTTTTGGGCCACCTGCATCCCCAGGGCATTTTATTTGGGGCATCCTGGACCTCCAGGACTTTCATTTTTTTCCACTTTGGAAAGTATCGACACTCCCTGAGCCTTCAACCCTGCTCCATTGATTTGAGCTAAAGCGTCATGCCTTCCCCTTGACCAAAGCTGCTCCATAGTATTGATGTGATTAATTAAAAAGAAAATGGTTTTTAGTATGGCTCACTGCACAAACAGAGTCAGCAGCGGTGAGACACAGGGGGAGGGGTTGTTGCACACATAGATCCATTCAACCACATACACACTGACAGGCACACTACAGAGACAATAGGGTTTAGGGAAGTGTATGAAAAACATTAACCCACAATGCACTTCCGAGTTTTGACAGATTCCTGCTCTAGGGCTGCTGAATTTATGAGCCATTACTCCTGCCAGTCTGATATCTACTTGGTGCATTATGTTCCATGTCATGTGTCATTAGCTATATAGTGACTGACATCCATTGAGGAAGTCAATGCTGATTCTGGAAAGCTGACAGTGCCAGTGCGTCCTAGTTGGGCTGGGATGGGGCCATAGTTTATTTATCCTCTTGGGTTTTTCCCTGCAGTTATCAGAGGACATTACTACATCCTCCAAACTATCACAGTCAACACTACGTTCTGTACTAAGACCAAGCTGTCTCCTCTTCATTTTTCAGAACACAGTGAGCTTTGATTACTTCAATGGAGAGACTTAGGCCTGCATATGTTCTGTTTAGAAGGTTACATAAACGGTAATTTAGTTATATTTAGGTTTCATGTTTGTATAACAATCTTTGGAATAAAATGTTGCAACTTATCACGTTTGCAAATTAATAAAGAATATTAATGGGAGCTGAAGGAAATTGAAAAGCAAAAACAGAACTGACATTTTGGAGGCTGGTTGAAAAGGCAATGTATTAAATCTGTAATTTTCTTCTTCAGAGATTTACATGAATAAATAACAAGGATTATGTTGTGTACTGATATTCACAAGGGTTAGGGTGCATCATGCTCCATGTCAGCTGCCATTAGCAGATGATGGGAGTTAATAGTAATGGTTTTGTTGTATCTGTTTACTTTTAGTGGAAGGTCAATGTTTAAGGAAGCGAGCACAATAAAACACTATGTAATCTATGTAGCCCTGACATTTCATCAACTGATCGATTCAGCTAGCTTGTAGAATGGGTTTGTTCAGAGACTGGAAAAAAGGTCAGTAACTGTTAGTTAATTGGGGAAGTGATTAATAAATCAAAAACTGTATGCCCAGTGACTCAAACAATCCCAGTTAAAGACCCTAAATGAGATGGCAGAGGAATAGCTAACGGGTAAGTGATATTTCACGTTTGTATACAGGATCAGCTGACTGAGACTACAAGTCTGCATATAACCACCACCAATAACAAAAACAAAAATTTAATTAATGCATGTCACTTTGAGAAAAGACTGCTCTTAACATAAAAAAAGCATAATAGATGCTTTGTAATATTAAATATGTTCACTACCAAAAACTGCAGGTTGATGATGGTCAGAACCTTTACTTTTTTTGTTCTTACCTGCGGTACTGGTTCTGACCCAGTTGGTCAACAATCCAGTACCTTTCGCTGCTTCTAGCAAATCCTTTCTTTTTTGTTTCTGACGTCTGTCTTTACGTGGCATCTTTGAACTGAAACAAGCAAAACGTAATGAATTATGATCAGAACACTATAATAAACCACACTACCAGTTCTTTACCCTGGTGTTTAAACCCATATGTTTTTCAGTCCACAGCACAACAATATTAATTTCAGAGAAAATGAGACCTCTCCTATGGAGGTCAATTTGTTTCACAATTATTCAATTAAAATACTAACCTCAATTAAATAATATAAAATTGTGATCAAGACATTTTGGATTGTAACATTTTTTTTTTCAACAAAAAAGTGATTTTTTAAACTGAAATCACAAATTTTTATCTCATGACAAAAAAATTATTTGCAAAACAAACTTATTTGCGCATGTCAGAAATCTTTGCTTGCTATTCAAAGTTTTGCTTGTGATTCTCACACGATGTTCTTGGCAGAGCCTGAAATCAAACCAAAGATTTCTGATGTGTGCAATTAAAAGTTTATGTTTGCCCCTTCATTAATGACAGAAGCAGTTTGATTATTACATCCATTATATCTATCATGGTAGTTCAGGATGAGTTATTTTTCATTCTAAATGAATGTCCTTGTTGGACTTTTATCTCCTTCAAGATACATTTACCTAACACTAGAATAAATACAATGTACATCATTCACCAAAGAAAATGAGAAAATCGGACATATATCCATGATGGAGATGATTCTGGTTCTGGACGGGCGATGTGCCGCTATTGCATCAGTAATACTGCAGAATGACTGCTGTCATTAACAATACAGGGAAGCTTTTTAGTTATCTTGCTTTGCTAGCAAAGTCATTAGCTAGCAGCTAGCTCATAGCACAACAACAACAGCGTAATGTCTGTATGATAAAAATACTGGATCGATAGATAAGAACAGCTTTTGCTCACCTGGCTGTTTCCTCCCGCTCAGCAGATATTCAGAGAAAGGCGGACTTAGAGAGCGGACTATATTTTCCTCCGCCTGTCTTGTTATATTTCATTTCTGCTTAAACCGCGACTCCGTGCTGAAGGAGAAACGATACAACATTTAACGTTTTCCGTTATCTGACAGTAGCAAGCCGACTCCAGTGTTTTCACCAAAATTGTAATCTGGAACGTTCGAGCTCCGCAGTTAGCCGCCGTATCTCACCATGCAAGAGGCAAGTGCGTCGTGCTAAAGGTCAAAGGTAACAATGTGACCGGAGGGCTTATTGTGTTGTTTTTCTTGTAATAATAATAATAGTAATGATAGTAATAATTGTAGTACATGTGTAAGAAAAAACAACAAAAAAAAACAAAAACCCAAAAGGGCACTTGGGGCCATGGAGCAAAAGGGGCAGGTGCTCAAGCCCTCAAAGACCCCCCCTCCTCTGCACGGGCCTGGTGCAGCTAATGTGTCTGTTGAGCTGATTGTTTTGTATGCTTTACTCCTCTTTTCTTTGTTTGCGGTCCATCCCATATTTTTTATTCTGTAGAAATACAATGTCTAAAAAGACTAATGAAGAAAAGGACATTGCATAAAATAAAATTACAAGAAATACATCAACAACAAAGAAAATAGTTTAGTAAAGAAGTGTTGCTGTTGTATGTTTCAGCAGACATATGCACTAAACTTCTTTATTAGCAGAGTAAAATAAATAAACAGCCAAATAAAAGCACCTAAACAAAAAAAATATGTGTCCTTTATGAGTGAGCTTTGATATAATTGCACTTTACCTTCCTCAACACGTCCTGCTGTGGATCAGGCTTTCTGATGAGATGAAGCGAGAACAATTTATAAACAGTAATTAGGGAAACCACATGTCTCATGTATTTAGTGAAGCAGCAATTTGGAGCAAGGAATATTGATGTCATTTTGCAACGTGAGCTGCACTTCCACATTTGACCAAAAGGGGGCAGGATGACCCTGTGCGTGTTGTAATGAGGGGAGAAGTTGGTTGTGTCCCTGGGTGATGGAACAGATATGGTTGCAACATGTTTATTTCCAAACTTGTCTGAATATGAGTGGTTTTCAAACATTTCCATGGGAAACTTCTAGCTTTGAAATGTCCTCCAGGTGAAATGAATCATCTCTGCAGCATAAAGAGAACTAATCACACATCACTTCACCTCTAGTAAAGCGCATAGAATTAGAATGAGTAGAAGTAACCACTGTTCTGAATATAAACTAAGAATGTAAGAAATATAGACATAGAAATAATAGTTGAAGAAAATGTGAGGTCTCATATAGCATCTTAAATCTTTTCATATTTCACGTTTGCAGCTTTTTCTTATTAAAAGAACAGTGTAGACTACATGGCCCAGGGACCAGATCTCTACTCCTCAAAGTTTTACTCAAGGAAATACAAGAGATTGCATTGGTCATTGACTTCCCACATGAACTCCTCCTGGATGAGAATCTAGCGACAATTGTTTGCTTGGTCATTGATGTTGCAGCAGTCCCTCATGCAGAGTAAGCATGTGGTGATGGTGGAGAGGAAAAACCCCTGTATCAGGGGTTTTGGCACCAGCAGAACCAGAACCGGGCTGGTACAAGCATCTATCTGCAACAACCAGATAGACGTTGGTTGTTGTGTATATCAATGTTCTTGTGACCAACGTTGCAACAACCATTTTCTGTTTAAGAAGACAGAGAAGAATGCACAAAGAACAGATGAACTGATCAGAGTTGTTTTTGATTTTCATGAAAGACAATAGTTTGACAGCAGGAGAAAGAAAACAATAACTTGATAGAAGCATTATCTCAGTCCTCCAGGAAGGAATCACAGCGAATCGGAATGAAAGACCAGAGGCCTCATGTATAAGGCGTACATACGCACAGAAAAGATGTGCGGCGCCTTATTTTACGCACGTCGGCATGTATAAAAATGAACGTGGTACGAACATTTTTGAACTGCAGTGAAAATACGCAACAGCTATGCAAACTTATGTGGACGACGATAAAAAAAACTCAAATAGACACTGAAATCTTCTTCATTGTTATTTTGACCAAAAAGCATCAAGTCCAATGTTTTCTTAAAATTATTGTAATATTTTATTGTTTAAACGTAAACAATGAAACTGAGCCTCATTTATCCTCAGACAATAACAAAATGAAAAATAAAGCAAATAAAAATAAAAAAATGTGAAAACATCACTAGAATGTAATTAATAAATTCCCTCAGTTTTTGTCTCGAAGTAACTCATTGGTCTGTGCGCCGATGCGCATCCATCTGTGGGGTAATTTCATTCTCACTAAAAAAATAAAACAGGGTTGGATGAGTAGATGAACTCCAAACAGCTTTTCTTATTTTTAAGGTGTTCAAGGTGTGTACATAACCACTCGAGTATAAACAGCTGAGTGAAGGTGAGATGCGTAATTGAGGAGCGCTTGGCTGTGATGGAGAACATCCCAATGGAAGGATTCCAAGGGAGCGTGTGTACAGAGATCATATTGACCTGCTGGGAAATGTTGATGACGGTTCATTAGGGTTTAGATGAATCCAGACTGATTATCTTGGAGCTCTGAACAGAACTTGAAAAACGAGCCGTGCAGTACTGGTCCAGCTGCAGTTATCCTTCAGTCGAGTCATGCCTGCTTTCTGAATGCACCTTTATGAACAGAAAACATCTCTTCTGTAAAAGTAAACTGAAACACATGATTCTGCTATTTAGAATAAACTTCCACATTCCAAAGTCAGCTGTTCAAACAAGGATTTGCTCTTTAATCTTTTTTTATTATTATTTCGATTACACATAACCATTTAGATTTTTTTTCCTCTTTAAAATGTATTATTTTTATTTATTAATTTTTGTAAGGTGACCTTATGTGCCCTAAAATCACCTTAAATTGAATATAATAATAATTATTATAAATACTTATGCTGCTACAAAGAAGGACGTTGCCATGGTTATTGTTTCATGTGGTGGCAGACTTCTCGGTATTTCCACTAATTTACATTTGGATTTATGGGAGGCGACACAGCGGACCAGCAGCTGCTCTCCATTTCCCGCAAATTGGGATTTATGAAAGAAAGGTGCAGATACATACCAGTGGCGTGTGGTGAGGTTCGTAGCTGGTGGGGCACTGACTAAATCAGATTTATAAGTTTAAACACCTTGCATGTTATTGTTTATGTACGGAAATTTCGCACATGTGCACAACGCTGGAGCATGACATCTAAAAGCATACTTTAGATGTTATCCATAGCCGCGCTGCCACTGTAGCAGAATTCCGTTAACTCAATGAAACTTGGAAATGTATGTATTATTAATTTCATGCTATGTTCCACAGGGAACAATAGAACTACAACTCAAAACCACTTCTTTATCGTTCTCTTTATTGGCCAAGCTACACACAGACTCGTTGCCATAGCAACTGACAACAATGTCAATATTTGTTTTAGGATTCAATACAAAAAAAACACTCAGAAAGAACAGAAGATCCAGTCTGTTGCAGTGGTAGATTAGCTAGGGCTGCTATTAGCTAATCTTACAGCAGTTTGCAGGTTATGCTTCTTTTCTGAATTCTTTACACATACAAACTGTAGCCTACAACCATGGGTATAAATCGCAGAGGGTTTGGGGACCCAGAGCCCCCAAACGTGGAAAAGTCTAGAATTGCTCCCCCCAAAGAAATCACAAAGAAAATCTTTGTATTTAAACAATATCTATATAAAAAAAAGCAAAACAAAGAACAAAATAAATGTGCCTTTAATCTAAGAAGAAAAAAAAATTAAGGATGAATTTATAGCCTCCCCTCCCCCCTACTATTATTAGAGCAATGATTCAGTTCAAAGTGTAGGAGAAGCAACAGCAGCCTGAAGCACAGGCTCCATCAGAGCTGGTGAAGTGAGGAGCTCGGTGTTAGCTGTGGTGCTGAAGCACAAACAACAAACCCTGCAGGAAGTAAATATTTCAAGCAAAAGACATGTGATACATTTTATTTATTTTCGCTGCTCAACAGGAAGAAACACATTAACAATAAGAATCAGACTGCAGCTTATTTTATTATTTAGGCTGAATCAAGAGAAACTGCATTGTTATCCTTTAAATCAAAACTAGCAAAACTGGCTACATTGCTTTTATAGACTTAGCTATTTTTGTTAAAGGTAGCAAATGTCTCAATTTTATTTAGACCTTTAACTCATACGTTAAGCAGAATTTGAAACGGGCAGGAGGGGTTGAGAGTTCCCACTAGCCAGCAGCTCAGTGGAAGCCGAGAACAGAGGGGCGATATTGCAGAGCACCTGACAGTAAAACAGAAAGTATGGATTATTTTCTTACTATCTTACACAGAGTAAGATAGAAGGCAAACACTCAGGCACTGTTGGACTGGCAACTGGCTCCTCTAGCAGATGAAGCAGATGATTTGCAGGTGTGTAATTGCAACAGTGATATCAGGGTTGATGACAGTGAGTTTGATGCAGCTCTGCTGGAATCAGTGGAATTTAGAGTCACTTTAGAGCCAAGACCACACTTACTTGGTGTGGTCTGACTCACACCAAGTAAGACATGGTGTGATGTCTTGCTTTGACACGCCACCACAGCCACACCTTCCAGCAAAACCACTGTGCTTTAATGTGCATGAGACCAACTTGTCTGTCTTCATTAGGTAAACGGGGTCAAAGATGGATGCGATGGAGTGGCAACCTGTCTGGGCTGTACCCTGCCTCTTGCTTGTTGACTGTTGGAGATGGGCATCAGCACCCCTGATACCCCATGAAAGACAATGTAAAGATAGGTCAAAGATGGAGCGCTGCAAGAAAAACAAAAAACACTTATCAAACCCCCGGTCTTAGGGACTGGGGGTTTGATAAGCTCAGTACATGCAACCTAACCTATATCCTAACCCTAACCCATAGTGTCGTCGGGCATCCAACATGTATGACACACTAAGCTTTGTGTAATTCAACCTTTCTGTGTAAAGGTTGCAAGATTTGTTAGCTAGCTTTGGTGAGTGCGCCCAGTTTGCTACCTGGCCATGCTCAGAAACTCAAGATTTTGATAACATTTAATTCCCCCATCCCTTGACTGCATAGTTACCAAAGATGGTGGGGGTAACTCAAAATCCCTGTAAAGAATTTTCTAAAGTTCGAGGTGTATAAATGTGAAAAATTTCTAAATCTGCCCTTTGAATATTCTCACGAGAGACAATTTTTGTTGAAGCTTGATGAACTTCAAAAACCTGCAAAAAATGAAGGAATAACAAGAAGAGACTTTTTAATTATAGTTCTTTGCAGTGCTTTTCACTATGGAGCAGCATTTTTTTCCTCATTCTTAATGGTCCAAGTGTCAATCAGTTGTGGAGCTGTTTTATAAAGACTGAAATACTTTTCCTAGATACCATCTACAAGCCAACTAGAGAAAACTGAACAAACACTTCTGGACAAAAACAGTATTATCTTAATCCTCTGCTGAGAGGACATCTGAAAGGAGATCACTGAGGGCTCACTATGAACCTCACTGAGATTTTGATATCTGGCCCCTGGCCATATGGACGTATGTGTGTGGTCAGACTCACAGTACATGTGTGTATGGAGTCTTGTTTTACAAGCAGCTGTTCTACTATTTGCCCTCCCCCTCACACATGCACTGCCCCAATAGAAACACACACACATACACACACACTACTCTTCAGGTCAAGAGATCGAGTGCTACTGCGAAATGGTTGAGCTGTAGGTGGATTAGCAGACTGCGATGAGAATGTATTTATCCCCAGCTCATAGAAGAAAAGCTTCTTAAAACTATCCCCAATCTTTCTGATGTCAAATGTCTTCTTGACTGCCACTTTAGATGGATCACCCCTTTATCATTAAAACACATTGTCATCCCTTCCTCAGTAGTTCATTTACAAGTATAAATTTGTTAAAGCTTCAACATCATCATAGCTGTTTTTCATTTGCTTAAATATAGTCATATATCCTGCTTTAATGCTAAACTATGGCCACTGACTTCAATTAACACAGTTAAACTGTTAAATCATATTTTAACACCTTGTTAAAATATAATTAAAAATCTACTACTTGTATCCATTTTCCAATTCCTGACATCTCTGCAAATTAGAACACTGACCTATTGTTAGGCAGTCACCAGAAGACTATGCTGACATGTTTTATTTTATTTTTTTTATGTTTCTTAAACTTGCAAGTCATGCAGAAAGAAAAATACATACACTGATAACATGTGACTGATCATATTTTTTAAACAGTCTTCGAATCGTAGGTTTGTCTCCTGCTCATGTATTCTCCTACAATGGAACTTTTATCATTTTATAAACCTGGTTATCCATTTCTGGAATGTTTTAGTGCTTCAGTAACACTAAGATTTCAAACTCTGGGAGCATGATAGCAGTCAAAGTGGTGGGATGGGCAGTAGATTAGCCAATGATATCCTATAAGGCTGCTGAAGATCTGCCATGGAAAGGAAAGCAGAAATAATCTACCACTGGGAATCATTGCAACTTCAAGAATGATTTTAATCTGTAAAAAGTTGGTTTTCTGCCTTACAAGCAAATATATTAAGAAATGTCCTTCTTAATAATTTCTTAATATGTCCTTTTGTAGGCATATTAATAAGAGATATGTGTATATATATATAGCAACACATATAAATATATGTACTAACATGGAGCTAGTTTACCAGCTTTTTCTCAATATGAATATGCACAATCTTCATAAAAGGAAAGTTGCAATGCTTGTAATGAAAACGACTAAATCCTCAGAGGAACTCAAATGAGACAGTGTCTGCATGAAGTGTATTTGGCATCTGTTGGAAGGCTTCATGCTTCCAGAGAGTGAAAGCAGATTATGTTAAAGCTTGAACAAGGTTTTTGCATTTTTTTTTAAATCCCACAGGCATAATCTAATCTTATCTGTCTCAATCCAATTTTTAATGCTGGCTACACATAGGATTAAAGCAGTGCAGTTTGCTTTGTAGGCCATTTGACAGTGAAGCAACATCTGTTGCTGATGGCTGCAAGATATGCAGCTTAGTGTAGGGAAAGGGAGGAGTAGAGGTCAGCCTGGGTCATATGCTTACAGAATGCATCAGTGTGGAGCAGACATCAGCAAATAGTCACGGCAAAATACAATAAGTACCATTTCATATATGTTTATCTGCTGAATCGGATATCATTGTTGAAGATAATTTTGCAAAATTTGCAATCTGCATATCAGGCTCCAGGTGGAGAATTATTTGACACATCCACACATTGACTTGCTCTGTTCATTGCTTGGGTGGGTTGAGAGTCATTTGGTGACATTGTAATGTAGAGCTGTGGATCGTCTGGGTAGCTATGATACCTAATCTTATTTCCTGTTCTAACTTGAGCTAGTGGGAACATATGAATATTGAATAAGATGGGTCCTGGGACTGAAGCCTGGAGTACCTCACATGTGACTACCACCTGTTTCAACAGATTAGACAGTAATAGTGGGATTTCTTTATATGAGATTTAAAACCAACTGAATACTGGGCCAGGGAGTCCGGTGGTTTCAGTAATATGTCATGGTCAACAATGTCAAACAAACAGTGTCAGCTGCACTGAGGCCCACAGAACCAGCACTGTGGTTTTATTTTTTTCATCTGCAAAGAATTTGGCAAATTCGGTGAAGGCCTTGTTAGTTGAGTTCAGGTGGTACAGTCACAGGAGTGTTTAGGTAGCAACGGAGTAACCGAATGGACAACAGGGGGGCGTAGACAAGAACAATGTTTGTGGCAAATAAAGCACAAACATTGTTCATATTTTTGTTGATGATTGCTATAAATAAATGTTTTGCTTGCATGTTTTATGTAGAGTGAGAGCTTTGCAGTTTTTCTTTGTAGATTTCATAACAAATGTGCAGTCAAGTTTGACATCATTTACGTTCGGTTATGATCTGTGTTTTGCAGTGTGTTTATTTGGAGTTTTCTGTGTCTCTGAATCTCCTTGTTGTCCTATCTTCCCCTTGATTGTTTCCCAGGTGTGTCTCATTCCCTGATTACCTCTTGTGTATTTCAGTTCTTTGTTACTCGGGGGTCCTTGCCATATGTGTTCTTGTATTCGCCTCCCTGTTGTCCATTCGGTTACTCCGTTGCTACCTAGTTTGAGCCCTGGTCTTCCTCTCAGCAGTGCTGCCAGTGTTTTGCACTGTGGAGTGTTTTTTGTACCTCATTTTTCACCATTAAACCATCATTATTCATCTCATCTGGGTCTGCAGTGCCTCTAACTCACCACCGCCGTTCACAACTCTTGACGTGTTCAGCCCTACGACAAAGGATTTTTTCGGATGTGAGAATTTGCACATTTCTCCACAGAGACTTGTCCCTCCTACACATAGCCTTGATGGGAGAAATGGAATAGATGTCTGGAAACTAAAGGAATAGTTTCAAAGCAATAGGAGGTCACATACAAAGACTCAGTGTAGTTGATGTTTCAGGTGGTTTTATATTAAGATGGCTGAATGGGGTATACGCATAAGAGATAGTGAAAGCAAACAAATATTTGATGGATGGCAGAAAGATGTTCAATGGCAATTAAGCTTTTCAGTTGCATAACACCAATACATAATAGCCTCTAGCAGCATAGTTTCCAAACTCAGGTGTAATTGAGTTACACCTAATCCTAACTTGATTAGGAGATATGCAATAAAAAAGTTCAGAGAAAATATCAAATAATATGAATCTCAATGAAAAAAACAATATGTTCTGCTTTTGTTGCTCATTTTCAAACATATAAAGGATTGCCAGATTTATTTTTGAGAACGTTAGGAACTCCCACATTAACTCACAACTTGTAACTAGAACTGTATCTCATAATCATTGTCGTTAATGGGGACACTAAGCTTGGGAATACCACCCCAATTGTGATGTAGGGGGTTGAGCATCATGTTGTGCAGATGTCTTTCTATAGTAGAAACTGGTGCACTTGATGAAATAAATGGAATCATGGGAAAAGAACATTAAGCTATGGTGCAAATGGCTCTTCCAAAGGGACAGTGACTCTAAGCATACATACAAAGTGGTTCCAAAGTGACTTAATGATGACAAAATCAATGTTTTGGTGTGGCCATCACAAAGCCCTGAACTGAATTTTAGAGACAATTTGTTTGTGTGAGGATCTGATCTTCATAATATTAATTAATAAATCTCTGGCATATTCTTTTTCTCATTTGTGATTTAGCAAATAGAAATAACTTTAATAATTGTAACTGACCTAAAACAGAAGAAGTTTGGTCTGATTTAACAGAAAAGGAGAAGAAAAAGTGTCTCTTTTTATGTAACATATGGAAACGTTTGCTTTCAGCTTACAGTTTACTTGTGTTTTCTCTTTATCCTAAACCAAAGAGATCAGCAGAAGAGCTATATTATTTTTCTATTAATTTGTATGGACAGGAATAATTGTTCAAGTGTGGACAGAATGAACAGTTCATAAAGGTGATCTTCATGATGACCTCTTGGGGCATTTCAAGTCATGGAACCATTTTAGAGTGATCACACAATTTGCATAATTATGCTTATGTTGACAAAAACAGGAGGGTTAGTTACTCTGTCATATTGATAAATGATTATTGTGATTCTAGAATGATAACTGTAAAGTGCATTTAAACTTTGCAAGCTTTTATGGCAGAAATGTATCCTTTGTTTCTTTTTATTTTTTGCTTATGTGCTATTTCAATGAAAAAAAATATTCCAGTCTATATTATTAATAATAGCAGTTCACAGAAAAGTTACCTTTAGGCACTTCACTGAGAAGTCAGTCATGTAATTCTATTCCATTTACATCCAATATAATTCATGCCAGTAAAATCAAAATGCAATTTTATTGCATTCAGTCAGATTCAAGTTACATACAAGCCAAACTTTTTACCAGTTTTTGAAAGTAAATCAACAGAGTTGTCAATTCTGGAATGTTTCTCATACTCTCACTCCAAATAAGAAAAATGTATGTGCACAAAGCAATCACATTTTTCTAAAACAATGTTTGGGACTGGTCAGTTTGCAAACTGTGGTATTGTTATAGTTTTAGTTACTAATATGACTTACACTTTTGATAGAGAGCACTCTCCAGCAAGCCAGGTAATTGCTTACTTTGTGGGCTGGATCAGAACTAACACTGGACTCTCACATTACATAAGCTCATAGTTTCACAGATAAGTTTTATCAGGATTGTACCAGGTTCTGGATTACCAAGATGCTGATGTGTTTTATGTAGCTTAATTTGATGAATTGGTGAATAATTCCCGCTATGGTCACTGTGTTGTATATACAAGGTCTCAATCATATCACAGGAAGCCAATTTTTCCAATGCTATGTTCTTTGCACACCCACTGTTACACATCATTTGTGTGCTTAATAAAATCATGTCCACTCAACAGTAGTGATTTTTTATGAATTTTTAGAATTGCAAATATTGAACTCTGTCAACTATCATCATTCCTCTTTTTCCAATATTTCCTAAAAATGAAAACATCTAGTAACATTCTATTTTTTCATTCTGATTATTGTGCTTCAGGCCCAATAAGCCCAATTAGCATGCAAAAGATGCCCCAAACCCTGAACACGCAAAAGAAACACACCAGTCTAAAGATGGAAACAACTGGGATCATCTGACGTGAAAAGAAGATCCAGTGACAGTGTTTCTTTTTCAAACTCATGTAACTCAAAAATTAAGACAATAGCTTTTTTGAAAATGATGTTCACTTATTCTTTTAAAAATGTTCTTCTCTGTAAATGTAGAAATGTCTGACCTTTGAAAATTGATGTGTTTAAGCCATTGCCTTTTAGCCTTTTGTAAATGTCACATAATGTTATTGAGTTCTAGCAGCACAGAATCATTAATCTTTTCCATCCAAGCAGAGTGAGGAAAACACTCTAGTAGACTAACCATATCACTAAGTAGGTACATCACTGTAGAAGTGTAAACATCATTTAGACACAGCAGTTTTTCTGCACAGATGGGTTTGATGTTGACAGAGGAGAGACTTTTTTTAAGTGCAGTGATGTGGAGTGTTTGATCGATGCTTCCAGGATGGTTAGAAGCAAATATTAACCATTCTTGGAAGAGACAGGAAAATGGGTGGCTTTTCTTTCTTAGTATTAGAGAACAACATTGTCTGTTGTGGCCCACTCTTCCACTCAAGCAAGCAGGGCAAGTGGTAATGCACATACAGAGCCGTAAAGCAAGCAGTCACTTATTCTAAATTTCACATTCTCCTGATTATGTTCAGGAGTTGGGGACACATCATCACACTTCTTGTATTTATTCATTAAGGTAGCTTTTTCCTCATGAGACTGTTTAATTTTTCAAGCAATTCAGTAAATTTTATTGACGTTACTGGTAATTGCAATTTTCAGTTTCTTTTATAGTCCATATTGTTACCTATTAACCAATTCAGCTTGTTTTTTAAAAAGCATATACTTGGAGGTTTATACCAACTCATTCATTACTTGCTTGCTATTTTGAGTTGTGTCTGTGTTGTATATTTCCCCTTTGTGTTGAATTTGAGGGGTTTGTGCAGGGTGCTTGAGAGCAAAGGAGCAGTAGGAGTTATCTGGATCTACATAATTTTTAAAATTATTCTCTCTACTTAAAATGACAAAGTTGGATCACTGATTAGAGCTGGAAGCCTCAGAATATGATTTAAATGACAGAGAATGGTGATATTCTACCCTCTTCAGTTTTCAATATGCATGTCAGCTTCATGGATCTTTATGAATCGTCTGTAGGAATGAGTTTGTATGTGTATGGTTGTTGGTGCTGTCTGTCTCCGTGTTGTCTTGTGATAGACTGACAGCCTGTAGAAGTGGTGCCTTACCTCTCTAGTCAAGGACAAGTGGATATGCCTGAGTGAGTCCTGCTCTTACAGAGGAGTTTCAGAAATTTGGTGTTGAGATGCACAGATAGACTTTCTGTTATCAGATGTCTGCTTACCGTGAGTCTGGTTCTTTCTGCAAGAAAGAGTCATTTCGCTCCACTGTCATCATCTACCGTTCCTCTGTCTTGATTGGAGATTGCATAAAGGTGAAAATATTGATGAATCTCCTGGATTCTTATTCACCATTTACTTTTAAATATGATTAAGTATGCTCATATAATATTGAAATTAAATTGTCGTTAGGTTCTCCTACTTCTGGAAAGCAAACCATAAACTGTTCTCTGGGATGGAGCAGTAACAACTAAAGACTGAAGGGAAAAAACAATAAATTGTCCTCAAATGTTTTGCCTGATAGCTCACAGTGGGTCATGGTTAGCTGCCATTTGCTGTTTCATGGAGTGGAAATATTCCAATATTACACGTTGAACCAAATGTTGCTGAAAATTTACCTTTAAGCCAATTTACTTCTCTCTAACAAGGGAGTTTTAAAAAAGACATACATATGAATGTGAATTGCTTGCAAAAGTGTTATAAAGATTACAATTGTTGCTGTTAAGTATTTTTTGACTGTGGCTGTGGAACTGTTAAAGATAGTCAGCATAATGAAGGAGGAGGAGAAGCAGGAGGATGGAGCAGTAACCACAAAAAGGTACCCGATACAGAATCAGTGCGTGCAGGAATTAACTAGTATTTTGTATTTCTTCAGTATTATTTTAATCTATTAAACTCAAAGGATTTTGGTCCAAACATCTTTTTGAGATCTCCTTTTAAAATTTGAAAACAGTCTAAAAACGATCAGTTTCTATTCATAATGCATTACGTTTGTATAGCTAGAGCTGTTTTTTGTTTTCTATTTGTTTTGATTAATATAAGTTTAATATGTATTTGTGAACTGATTTTTATTTTTTTAATTTAAAGTTTTGTCCGTTATACAATTGGATAAAAACTCTTTTTCATTTCGTCAACAGAGAACAGGAGGTCTAATGCAGATATTCAATGCTAAAATGAGACTCGGATGTTAATCTTTCTTTCAGTGCCTAATAGATCTTTCAATGTATAGAAATCATTGTGACAAACAAAAACAGATTGCGAGTACTTAGAACATTTTACCTCTGTACTATCATTGATGACACCCTTGTCCTCATGGAGCTATTGCCTTATATAGGCATTTTGAGGTGACAGTTAAGGACTTAAACTATCTTAACGGTACACATAATAATAAGAACAATACTACTACTACTAATAAGTATTATTATTAATAATTTTAAAAATGATAAATTGTTATTAACTAGTTAATACTACAATAATAATAATAATAATACATCTTATTATAGGGCACCTAAAATAAGATGAAAAAAATATACAAACAATGAATACAATATCAATAAACAATTCACAATCAACAATAAATTGCATTCATTTATTTATATTGCGTTTAAAGAACGATGTCTGACTAGAGACATTTAGTTGTTCACAGTCTGGGAATATTGAGATAAAATAAGCCAAACTCCAACACTTTATATATGTGGACATTTAAAAACTGAACCTTTAAACCACAACAGTCATAGTCTTATTTCTAGCATATTTTTTTGCCGGTTGTTTCACAGGATGATAGTTTTCTGCCTCATATCACCTGCAGAGTCGAGCACTTTCAGATTTTAATCAAGTCACACAGTCACACATGTCCCCCATAAGAATACATACAGCTACTCATGTGCGCATGGCTGTCCACATTTACATGCACACACTCTGCACTAATGCACAATGCCCCACCTAAGCACTGCCTAGCTGCACATGCTCAAACAGAGCTTCTCAAGCATGTTAATATCATGCCATCATGTCATCGTAGTCCTGTGGAGTCACTTTTATCAAATGTAAAAAATTTGCTCCATTTTTATTTAATCAAGTTCAGTGACATTTCCAGATCATAGCCCAGCTCAAACTGCCCCACTGCCCCTCACCACAACCTCCCCCACGCACACACAGAAACACACGCACACACATCCAGAGTTGTCCACTGGTGATAACCTGCATTAAAAAGAAGTAAATGATGTCATATGCATATGAAGCTGGCAGTGGTAATAAAACAGTATTGGGAGAATTTTGTTAATGATTTTCTTTCCCCTTATGTTTTTTTTTTTTTTTTCTAGAGGGCAGACAGTGCTAAGAGTATGACAATTTGACTGCGCATGATGATCTGAAAGAACACCAGATATTTTTGTTGATATTAACGGACTATTGCCATGAGATTTCAGGCCAGATAGATCTCTATCTTTTTCTCTGTGAATAAATATCTGGTTTCAACTGTGCCTTTTTTTCTTTTTTTAAGTGGCCATGTTTAATGTTTTGGGACTTCTGTGGTCAAAATCTGGGGACAGTTCAAGTTTTTTAAATGTGAGAAAAAGTTTAATTTTCCTTAATTTATCATTTTGGTGTGTTGTTAGTTTCACTTCTGGATGATCTGTTGAATCATCTGAAAGAGCGACACATCTTTAGTGGCAGTCATGAGCAGACATGTCCAGTGGGATTTGTGTTCATGGCTATGCTGCAATGTGACATTGGTTAAAGCAAGGAAAGATGGACTACAGATACCATCAGACCTGCTAAACAGTCTCATTGTGCATCTGGTAAACCGGATGTCATGTACCACCTACCTAATAAGGGATTTTTTGTTGTTGTTTTTCTCATTTATTTAATCTGGTTCAACATCTGGTTAATTTTGTTGTCTGTTTGGCAGCTTTCATAAACAATTTGTCAAAACAAAACAAAAAAAAATCTGCCATGTGTTAACAGTATGCCACTTTTCATTGTAACAATTTCTGATGACATAAGTACAATCAAGCATTACAACAGTTTTCAAGAATAGTGATTGCAGTTGTTAGTGACAGTCAAATGAAGAAATAAATGTATAGCTATTAATTTTTCATGTTTTAAAAATTAGAACAGTCAGAAACATTGTTAAAATTTTAGAGTTTATTTTGCAGCAGTGTTGTCTAAATTGTATTGATTCCAGTGTCCCAAGCCACGATCTCTTGATCGTTTTTGGATTTGAGTTTTACCCAGCAAGATTGTTTTAGATTTAGTATTAATCCTGTAGCATTACTTCATTCCTTTTAGCACTGATCTATTACGCACCAGCCATGTCCGAAATTTAAATTGGCCTCCTCCAGCATGTAGTCACTAATTGAGAAACAGTAAAAAAAGTTAGCATTGCCTGTCCAGACAGAATTCTTAACACCTAAAATGAAAAATATAGCAGCAGGAAAAAGAAAAGTCCCAGTGCAAGATGCTATCTAAGGCACCCTCAGTCCTCCTAGAAAGCCATTGGCTTCAACAAAAACGACAGAGAAATTATGGTATCCTAATGGGACTTCTCAGGCAGGTCTTCTGTTTTTCAAGATCCCAATTTAATCACAGTCACTTGACAAGTCATAGTGAGGTGTAAATCACACTTGTCTGGAAGTCACGCTTTCTCTAATTCTGTCAGATCCAATTCCAGATGTTGAAGGTACTGGTTTCTCTTCTTTATCCATTCTAGATTTCATCCAGACACATTTGCAAGGGAATGACAAACTTGGAATTCTGCAGTATGTTGATGGTGAAGGACTAATGACAGGGGAAGACACAATGGTTTCCTCACACACTGACTGAGGACAGGGGATGACAAAACAGGATTTTCACTGGCTGGGGGACTGATGGCATCAACTGACACAATGGGACCTTCACATGGCACTCTTGGTGAGGGACTGAAGACAGGGGAGGAGAGAATGGGATCCAATCCTCACATGCACTCTCGGGTGACAGACTGAAGGTTGAAAAAAAATGGGATCCACCAAGAATTTATTTATTTATTTAAATTTATTAGGGACAGTGCACATTAATGAACAATCAATACTTCTGTACAGACTGTAAATGAGCCAGATTATAGCATAGTTGCTAATTTCCATCTGTAGCCCCAAGACAGGAAGACCCAAACAACAAAGAGACATTATAAACATGCAATCAAGAAATCACATTAACAAACATTCACAAAAGATACAATAAAAAGTTAGTTATAATGAGAACATGTCTGGGAAGTTTTAAAAAACAATTTCAGGTGTTCTTTGAAAGCGCTATAGGTGGAACTTTCTGATCCTAGCCGGCACACTGTTCCAGTAGTGACTCCCTCTGACTGACAGAACCGTTTGCCCAAACGTTGTTTTCCTGTCAGCTCTTTCCTCCAGGTCTCCTCTGGAAGACGCCCTGGTGCCCAGACCTCGCTCGGCTCTTTAAACAAAGAGTCTTTATAGCAAGTGGAAGTGGGGCGAGTCTATGAAGAACTTTGGCGATAAGGCAACTGTTTTTGAAATTAATAAAGTTTTCAAAATTGAGCATATTATATTTCTCCCAAAATATGACACTGATGGTATGACAGAGGCTTTTGATCAAGGATTTTTATCGACATTTCTATTGGTTTTAATAATGTATCTCCAGTGAGTGACCAGGTTGTGATGCAGTAATCTATGTGTGAAAATACCATTGAGTGTAGAAACATTTTAGCTGAATTAATTGTCATTGATGGTCTGATTTGTTTAAAGTTATTTAGATTAAATTTAATTGTGTTTGCTGTGAGTTTAATGTGTTTTTTTAAAGGACAGTGTTGGATCCAGTGTGACCCGAGGTACTTGAACTCCTGTACAAGGTCGAGCTCTGTTCCCCCCATGAACACACTGGACCGCTCCAGTTTTATTGGGTTTTTTTTTTGTGAACATGATGACTGAAAGAGCCAATGCTGTATATTATCCAAAGCTGATGTCAGGGTGGATGAAGCTTCCTGTGTGCTTGTAGCAGGTGTAAAAATAACAGCATCATCAGCATACATTTGGAAATGGACACTTGGGCACACATTTGGCAAGTCACTTATACACATGGAAAACAATACTGGTCCTAAAATAGAGCCCTGGGGGACCCCTGCTGGACATTCAAGATATGACGAGATTGTGCCCCCCACACTCACAGATTGTCTCCTGTTGGACAAATAAGACTGAAACCAGTCTAGTGCATCTTCTGCAAAATTAAAGTGAGTTAATTTAGAGAGAAGGGCCTGATGGTTAACTGTATCGAACGCTTTCTTTAAATCCAAGAAGACTGCACCATCACAGGTGGTTTTATCAAGCAGGGATTTCACTGTTTCTATGAAGACACAGTTTGCCGTCTCAGTGGAATGGTGCTGGCGAAACCCAAACTGCATGGGGTGCAGATAGAGTGGTGGCTGAGGTGTTTGTTCAGCAGCTTGTAAATCCATTTTTCTGCAACCTTGGAGACAACAGGGAGTATGCTGATAGGACGATAGTTGGAGATATTTGTTTTGTCTCCTGATTTAAAAATTGGTGAGACTGTAGCCACCTTCCAACCTAATTGAACTGTTGCCATTTTGATGGATGCATTTATCAGATGTTATTGGAATGTCATTGGTGAGGGACTGGAGAAAGGGAATGACTGAAAAGAATCCTCATGCACCGTCCCGTGTGAGGGACTGAGAACAGGGGATGACAGAACAGGATCCTCACACAATGTATTTGTGGAGGGACTGAAAACAGGTTCCTCTTCAGCACCACTGTCCCTGGTCCTCTTGGCAGGGACATCCTCTTCAGCACCACTGTCCCTGGTCCTCTTGGAGGGGAACTCGTCTTCAGCAACAGTATCCCTAGTCTTCTTGGCAGGGGGCTCCTCTTCAGAGTCACTGTCCTTTGTCCTGTTTCTGTTTAAGCCGGTCACAGATGTCACACCAGCCACATCCCCTACCAAACCTACCTGATGATGTTGTGAGATACCAATAGGTCTGGAGTAATCCAGAATCAAAATGGGCTCTTTCCGCTAGTCAAGTCCATGTGTAGATTCAAGTGAGGTCAATTGAGAAATGCCCTCTTGAAGCTTCTAAGCCATCTTGATGTCCCATATGGTTTTAAAAGTTGGAGGAAGAACCTCAAGCATCTGTGACACAGCGTAAGCACGGTCCACTGTCGGCCTGAAGCTGGAAGTGGAATCATTACCAACCTCGTCCTCACTGGAGTTGGAAGTACTGCTACCGCTGGAACTGCTAATACCACTAAAAACTGCTAGCACAGTCATTACCAACCTCATCTTGATTGGAGCTACCACTACAGCTGGTAGTACAGTCAACAGACTGCCGAGATGAACCACACCTCGACTCCTCTCTATGATTTCTATGAAGCCATGTTATCAGATTATTTGACATCTCAGGGAAAATATTTGACCACACCTTACCAAGATCCTAACCAATGTCTGGATGTTCCTCCAACATTGGGGATCCATCTGCTGGAAGTGCTAAACTATGAGCTGTGAAGGAAAACAAGAAAAAACTATAGTTCAATATTAAACAAAGGACACCAAAGTGATCAAAGCTGATTTTAATCAACTCAATTAATGTCTTTTTTTTTATTTCATATCAGTTCACCCATGTAGGAAAAATAAACACATACATTAAAGTCTGTCATTAGAAATATCCATCCATCCATTTTCTGACCACCCTTCTCCCTAACGGGGTCGGGAAGTGCTGGTGCCTCTCCAGCTGCGTTCCGGGCCAGAGGCGGGGTCACCCTGGACAGGTCGCCAGTCTGTCGCAGAGCAACACAAAGACAAACAGGACAAACAACCAGACACACACACACACACACACACACACACACACACACACACACACACACACCTAAGGAGAATCTGGAAAGCCCAATTAACCTGACAGTCATGTTTTTGGACTGTGGGAGGAAGCCGGAGAACCCGGAGAGAACCCACACACGCACAGGGAGAACATGCAAACTCCATGCAGAAAGACCCCGGGCCGGGAATCGAATCCAGGACCTTCTTGCTGCAAGGCAACAGCGCTACCCACTGTGCCACTGTGCAGCTCATTAGAAATATATGTTTTGCATATTTTAAGTATTAGGCTTATTAATTGTATTCAGTTCAGTGCATCCATAGAAAACAAATATGCTTGTCAGGGCATGTTTAAAAACAGGCCAAGAACAATCAAGTATTGTTTACCTGTTTTAGAGAAAATATTTTAAAAATTAAATTGTCTGAAAACAAAATAAAATGATCAACATAAGCATAACATTTTTTCTCAAACACTAGTGCTAAAATCCCAAACATTTATCCACACATTTCAATAAGCTAACACATATGCCACAAAACCATTTATAAATGTCACAAATTTGTTTCAGCCCACAACTGCAAAAGAAATGTATTAAACATATATACTTCAAGGAAGTCAACAAAATTTTAAAGTATTGGACTACAACATCATGATGATTATATAAGTTAAACTTCATTATACTCCTTTTCAGACACATGGTCACCAAATAAGAGAGAAACGTGAAAGTCTGTATTATTATGTTTTGTTCTGATGGTGAAATGTCTGTCTGAAATAAATTATCATTGTCATTATCATTATCATAAATCTGATACGTTTTGATTAAACAGTACCGTTTTAGATTTTTCAAATCAATTCACCCAAGTTAGTGTTCCTGGCTCTGCTAAAAAAACAGGCCAACATGTCCTTATCTTGAAAAAATAATAAAACTAAACAATTAAATCATAGACTGTCATAGGGAAAATACATTTATAAAAATGCATTTTAAAGTAATATTAAATATTCATTTCATTCGGCATGGATACTGAGTGTATATCACAGCATTTAAAAAAAAAAAAATAATGGTCAAAAACAAGCAAATTTTCCAACAACTGGACTTAAATTTAATTTCAACTAATTTGACTATAATTAACTAAAATACATATATTTTAAGTGTTACTGCTTAAACCGCTGCCCCTCCCCCCAAAATGACCCAGGACAAGTCAAAGAAAAGCAAGGATGGACGGATGGATGGATGGAGTGAGTCGTGGTGGGTAATGTACTGAAGAGCAATATCAATAGTAAAATCAGTGCAGAAAACGTGTATATTTGGATAAGCTATAAATTTATCTTCATGTGGCAAACTAAGATAAAGATACCACCTGAATAACTTCATGTCAGTTCATTTAAATATCAATACCAGTACCGTGATAAGCAGTATTTCATCCCATCAGCTTTTAATTGTATATAGTGGATGTACTTTGTACATTAATTAGGTGTCAAGGTGTATATTTATCACCCTTGATTTAAAAAACTCAATGTGGACTGAAATATATCAGTCAACAAGCAAAAAAAAACATAGAAACTTAAAGTTGCACACAACAAAAAATCTGAACACATTCCAAGGAGCAAACAAGGTCAGAGTCATGAGTATGTGCTAAATTGGGAGAGAGTGCAGGGAGGCCATTATCTTTTCCTCTTCTAGTAGAGCAGTGCAGTGACCTGACATTATAACAAATGGAGGGGAAAATTCTGCCATGAAACTCTGCTCCTCAATGAATGGTAAGTCTTCAAAAAGAGCTATTGACCCATAGTGTCTAGTAAGATCTGACAAGACAGAAATGGAAGGAGCAGAGAGATGGAAGGTTGACAGTTAAACAATGTGAGGGAAGAAAGGAAACTTGATGCGAAGACTTTGTTTGAGAAGCTGTGCTTTCACAATTGACATCCACTGAAGTGATGTCTGTTAGTGGAAGAAATCTATGATGTGGCAGGCCCAGTGTGATTGAAATTGGGCAACTAAAATTTAAGAGCACTATTTTAATATTTTAACATTGGTAAAATTGATTGCAATAATCCTATTTGAAAAGTTACCTTAAAGGCACACCAACAGATGAGGCTTCAGACAATTTCACCCAATTGAATAATTTTTATTACACAAATGTTTTATGGTAGTCAATATGAAAAATACTAATTTAAAACCACTCACACATTGAAATAGACAGGTTATGGCTAAGCTCTGAGACGGCAGTGACCTAAATGAAAGAAACACAGCAACTAAAAATAAAAGAATATTGTGCTTTGAACCAGAAAAAGAAGACCACCACCCAGAAAGTGGTGGTCCTCCGGCCGTTTCCCGTCAAAAGAGAAAATAAAAAAAACTAAACTCCATTTACAAAAGCAGAAATTAATTCACAAAAACTACACTGTGTTCCAAATTTTTATGCAAATTGGATTTAAGTGTCATAAAGATATTTTTTTTGTTGTTGTGTTATTAAAATGAAGCCTAGGCGCAAATTCAAACTGGAAGACTCTTCTGACCCCACCTGGATCATCCAACTAGTGCGGCATGCTCATCACCGTTGATTAATCAATGCTGGTCCAAGATGCATCACGTCCAATCACCGCCCAAGTCCCAGCTGATAAGGACCATCATCCATGGCGTCTTCCGCTTCCAGCAGAGCTCAACCCACCTCCACCCCTTCACCTCCACTCGCTCAGCCATCCGGCCGCATCCTTCATCGCCTCCACCACCAGTGTCGGGTCCCGGTGGGATGACGTTCCTCTCAGCATACGGAATGCTCATCCGAGCCCATCGCAAAGTTTGCGATAATTGATGTCCTCAGCCGGGCCCCGAGCCCCAAAGACTCTAATTTGTATGTCAATAAACTCTTCTAATGGTTTCCCTTTTGTCCGTCTGAGTCTCTCCAGATTGAATTTATCAATGGTATTGTGTGTCAGGACTCTGAATCACTATAATTAATTTCAGAGAACTGGGTTTGTTTGTCTGGTGAGCTCAAATAAAGAAAATCTACTTATGAAGGATGTTCCACATTATTAAGCAGGCCACAGGTTTCAAGCAGTATGGGAAAAGGAAAGGATCTCTGCTGACCAAAATCATCAGATAGTGTAGTGCTGTATGACAAGGTACAAAAAATATTACATATTTAATGAAAACTGAAGTGTTATCATGCTGTGAAGAGATTTGTGGCTGATCCAGATCATAGATGGTTTGTACAGATAAAGGCATAATGAGGAAGGTTTCTGTTAGATAAATTAATGGGATTATGAGAGCAGCTGTTAAAATGCCCTTACAAAGCAGCAAACAGTTATTTGAAGCTGTTGGTGACTCTAGAACCTCAAGGTGGAGGACCCTCCAGAGGCTTGCAATGCATGAACCTACTATTGGGCCCCTAACCAGCTCACAAGCAGAAACGGTTGCAGTAGCTCCATCCGGACATGAAGATTCGTTTTCAAACAGACTTGTTCACTGATGACTGAACAGGTGTGCAACCCTGGATGGTCAAGATGGATGCAGTAATGGACGCCCATCACATCCCAACATGGCTGTGATGTCAGCAAGGAGGTGGTGGAGTCATGCTTTGGGCTGAAATCATGGGGAGAGACAGAGAGACAGAGAGAGAGAGAGTTCTGTGACAAAATGATCTCAGCAAAGTATATGGACTTTATCTGATCCATTTCTTTCATGGTTAAAAAAAGAGCCTGACCTTCTGTAGCAAAGTCATCATCATGCATGACAATGCACCATATCATGCTTAAGGGAATACCACTGTGTTATTGGTTGCTATGGGGATCAAAGGGGAGAAACTCGTGGTGTGTCTTCTGACCTCAACCCTATTGAGAGCCTTTGGAGTTTCTTCAAGCAGAAGATATGAGGGTGGAATGCAGTTCATATCAAAACCGCAGCTCTGAGAAGGTATTCTGACATCCTTATATACTGACAGCCAGCTCTGCAGCCAATGACATTCAGGCACTTGTGTGGCACTAGAGCTTACAATGCACATTACCACAGTCCACCCACCCAAATTGTATTGACGCCTGGGCGGTGAGCTAACTTAACACCAAGATTCAATTACTGCACATATGGCACTAGATGAAGGTGTTTGAATTACTGCTGGGCTCGGAAAATGATGGCGATTACTAGGCCTGTCACAAAAACAAATTTTCCTGAGTGATTAATTGTCTCAAAAATTATTGCAATAAATGATAATATTGTTTGAAGACCATTTTAAACTGATGTAATGGTAATGACATAATAGATACACATTATTTTCAAAAGAACATTTAACACTGGAAGTATTTGACTTTCCATCTCCATTAACAAAAAATGCACTTCAATAAAAACTAAACATAAAATCAAAGTGGAAATTAATACTGCATTCAACCACTTGATTGTAACCACTGGTCAAATCCATAGTGGAAAACCAGCGGGCACCTGTCACAGCATCGAGACTCCTTGATGCATGGAAGCGGAAAAGCATCCTTCCATGTCTCGATGTTAATTTGGCAACAATCAACACAGAACCTAATGCTGCCATCCTTTTTGCGAACAAGCACAATTGTTGACACATGGGGGCTGGAACTTTTTCTAATGACATTTGCTGCCAAAAGTTGATTTATATACTCATGCACAAGCTCATACTCCGAAGGAGGAATCAGACGGTAACACTGCCGAATGGGAACATCATCACAAAGAGAAATGTCATGGCTAATTGGGTTGGTGTAACCCAAGTCCTGATCGTTAGTGGCAAACACAGTGTATTTACCCAACAGTACTTGAATGTCACCCTGTTCCTCCGCAGACAAAAGTTATGTATCAGAAATACAAATAATTTTATCTACACAGAATGAGGAGATAAAGTTTCACTGAAGTGACTTAGAATCGTACATAACTATAGTGAAAGATATTTCTGCTACATGCAGGTTGTTTTTTTTTTTGTGTTGAGAGACAACACATGAAGATGGGATCGGCGATCCAGGATCCACATTGTATCCACTACGATGCCAAAGAAGATCCTTCTTCTGTTCCACTAGATTGGTGGGATTGCACATATTCACACTACCCGGGTAGCTACAATATAACATTCAGATCTGAAAACTGAACTGAAAACAAATCAAAGGAAAAGAAACTTTTGAACTTGACTGACTTGACTTAGGACTCCTAAAAGAAAACAGACTATTTTGTTCTCTTTGTGTTATTGCCAAAATGTGTAATAAATCTGTGTTTTGTTTAACCCTTTGTTTCACTTGCTCCTCCTGAGATGAACCTAGTTCTGATACGCTAATTGATTATGAAGATTCATAGTCACTGATTCCCTTGTTGCAGGTGACTTACCAGGTTAGTAGACCTTACAATCAGTAGCTTTTTTGCCTAGAAAATTGATCTGTCCAATTGAGATGTACTGCACCATTCCCACCAACAAAATTGTTGGTGGCAATAAAATACGTTTAAATTTCAAGGGAGATTGAGGCTTACCAGTCTCCCTGCGAGGGAAGGGGGGAAGATCCAGTGAAGAAAGTACAGCTTAATGTCTGACTATGATTTCTTATGAATTTCTGTATTATCCTAAATTGGTTTAACCAGATATAGATGAGGATAGATGTAAAATATTTTGTCAAAGGTTTATCAATATATTAACATATCATTTTAACTACTAATATGCTACAAATCTTGGACTTTCCAATATCATCCTCTGATAGTAGTCTTTTGAAGCTTATCTTAAAAGTAGACAGCATGTCTACCTCATGAAGGAAAACATAAAGTAACTTAATTTTATAGTAAAATTATTAATTCACATAAGAACAAAAACCAACAGCAAAACACTAGTTTGCAATGCACACCAGTTTTGAATTAGTATGTTGGTGAACCTTTGGTGGTGGATAACACAGGTCTGCCTTTGCTAATTTCTGTTTGGTTGTCAGGTCAGGGTGGGCTTCACTTATATTCAAAAGTAAAACAAAAAGTAGATAAAGCAATACATGGCCAAGATGTTAGTAAAATGTAACATTTTAATTCTAAAGGACTCTCCTCCCCCAGGCTCCTTCACTGTGTTTTATTCAAGCACTCAGTGTTGAAAAGAAATGGGCTGCCACTGAAGAAAGCTGGTCTCTCCCTAATTGAAATCCTTTGTCATTATGAGACCAGCAGGTGGTATATGGAGAATATTGCTACTTACTAAAGGTTCATTTCACAATATACATGTAGTCTTACAATTAAAGTAGGTCCACATGAACTCAATTTCAGTGAACACAACAATATTCATTTTCACTGTCTTTTGGGTTACATCTTTGCTTTTTTATTAAAGCTTTTCAACACAGTGTCATAGTAATTTGAGAAACATTTGTAAAATATGACTTACTGGTTGTTTTAATTTTACAGACATAAATATATTTATTAAGAAATTTTATTTTTCTCTTATATAATGTCAGAAGAAGAAGAACAAAACTGGAACAAGGACAGGAGCACCACCAGGAATCTTGGGCCCCAAGACAAATAATTAGCACCGTTCTGACCAAAAACAACCAATCAGAACCAGGAGGAGGGTTTTAATGTTGTTAATCAACTTCATTCACTCAATGCTAATGGTGGAGAAACATGCTATTGTTACAGGAAAATTGTTCATCTGATGTAATTGGTAGCTATGCTAACTAAACTGAGGATTCACAGTTTGAATCTGCATAGCACTGTGCTATGCTAGCTGTTAGCATAGCACCAAGAGGGATCAAGAGAGAGGGAGGATGAACAGCCAGATGATTGTGATTGACGGTGCTAAAATCCACCTCCTGTCTCTGATTGGTTGTTTCTTGATAGCACTGGGAGAAGGCAGAGGAATACATTTTTTCACAAATCATCTCTCATGCCATACTGTCACAACACAATGACAGTTTAAACAAATATGTAAAAAAATATTTTTTAAAAGAGTTACATACTGCAGCTTTAGTTTCACTTAGAGGATGGGTCAGGAGGGATGTGGCAATTTAGACCTGTAATTTAAATGCAAGCTCGGGTAGAACTGTTTGGACTGCTGCAGTACAGATAGGAGGCTGGTTTTTTTGTTGTTTTTTTTAAAATCATTTTATAAAGATTGAATTTCTGTCAGCAACAAATACATTGTTTTTGTTGTGTAATTGTAAAAACATCAAAGACACAGAGAAATCCTTATTTTAGGGCCCTTAGAATCATCATAACTTTTCTCCTCTACACGGTGCCCCTGGGCAGAGGTAACTTATGATGGAATGAACTTCTGCCCCACACAGGTTTGTTTCTTTGTTCACTGTTCCATTGCCTCTGCATAAAGATGCTCTTAGGACACTCATTTCTCCTGCTCAAAATATGATCAAGACAACAGATGATACTTTGTGAGGAAATTAAACATTTGAAAAAATGCTTAAAGTAACTACCAACACCTGTCTTCCAACTGAAACATATATCTAGAAGCAAAAGATGGCTCATCAAAAATGAAAAATGGAAACTTCTAAAACTATTCTTGCCAATAACAAGGAGGGTTTGATCGGGGTAATTTTCCTAAAGCTTTTTCTTCAGATAGATGCATCAATCTATCTGATTGTTTGTCTGTCCATGCAGGTACATAATTTGACATCAGCAGAAACTAGCTATATTTAATAAGTTACATTTACTTGAGTAACTCTTTTTTTTAATTTCCCACCATCATATGCAGCAAGACAGCTGTAGTCTTACACACACACACACACCACACACACACACACACACACACACACACACACACACACACACACATATATATTAGTACAGCTGTCTTTTTGCAAAATGGTAGATCTGAACTGCAGGCTGCTAAGTAGCAGTGACACTGGGGGTTCAGGCTGCTCCCTCTCCTTTGATCTCTGCAGTCTTCTGATTGGCTTTCATCATAGTTTCATTGTTGAGAGTCATTTGATTTTACTTCTACTCTGAAAAGACTCTTCAGTCATTTATAAAGATGTGGTGAATTTGCTGAAAAGGATCTTTTTAGATTGATGTTTTTTGTATTTCCACTTTCTTACCATCTCGAGCAACAATGGTCAAGCACTCAAGAAAACTGTGAGAAGCATTCAGCAGGTATGCTGAACTCGGTACTTTATGACACAGAAAACTTGTGAAGATCAGATAGAAGTGAGATTTTGTTTCCAGAAACTGCTTACAATAACAATTATAGCTGGTCATCTTTGGTCACTTGTCTGGTTTAAACATGTAGAATAAAACCCCTCAAAGTAACTTTTGCGGTACTTAATACAGTGAATACAGGAAGGCTCTAGTTCCCTGTGCATACAAACTAAACACATGCTCTTGCCTCGTGTTTTATTAAGAAAAATGTGTTGAATCTTTATTACATAGCAAATTCATTCTTGAGAGACTCACACAGAGAAAGAGCAACAGTAAGAGCAGTGGCAGCAGAACACAACAGGCAGAAACCTGAAATGTAGAGCAGGACAGAGCATCACCAATGGCGTTAGAATAGACGGGAACATGTCAGGCTGTAATGATGAAATTAATGGTCATGGAATGCCATGTGATACGGTGGACAAAGGTATGATCAGTTTTGAGGAAGAGGCCAACCCCAGGAGAGATAGCCACACGCCAGCCATACGCCACCCCAGGGATGGCGTATGGCTCTGGATCAAGAAGCAGAACAAGCGCTCTTGCATGAGGGGCCAGGGAGCAAAGAACCAGGGTTGTCTGGGATGAGGGTTGGAAAACCCACAAGGTCATCTGAGTTTAAGTCTGACATGATGAGGGTGCATACCAGCTATCTCACATGAAGCATGGCTGGGAAGCAAGGCATGGTAATTTGATGATGCAGGTAGGCATGGAGAGGATGAATTTATGCATGGGCTTCATAACAAAACTGTGATTCATTTACCGTGTCAGTTTCTCAAAGTTCATATTTATTTTAATTCGTAATAATGGCACTTGTCAAGAAAATCTCTTAATGAATGAATTGATTTATTGTTTTAAACAGCAAACAAAATTGATAGTTTTGAGTCAATCCTCAATTTCTGTTGTAGGGCCTAAAAAAAATCACTTTTGTTTACTTATTGTATAAGAAAATGAACATCATGTTTGTCAAAAATCCAAACTCCGATAGTACAACATTTAACAAAAGAAAAGTTGGGTTTTTTTAAAACTGAATTACAGAAATGAAAATATATCAAGATCCTCGTCTATGTTACAAATACTAATGGGCTATTCTATACGTTAACTTTAAGGCAACTTTGATAAGACAACTTTTGATACAAAAAATTAATGCAACATCATCTAGATAAGCTGAAATATAAGCTTGATGACTGGCTCCACCTGTAAACGACCGTTACATAATGTAAAAACACCCTGTGCCAGCTGGCCCAGTGTATGAAACATGACTTACTGAATGTAATGTAATGAGAAGAGAAAAGCATGACAGAAAGATCTGGCTCTATATTTAATGTCAGGATTAAATAGGTTAGTGCTGTGTTTAAAGGTTTCCATTTCCACTTACATTTTGGTTCTTGGAACAGCAGCTTCTCGGCAACCAGGATTCACATATGCAGAACTTGTTTTGATTTCTTGTTCTTAAGGAGTTTTTCTTTATAATTGCCCCTTTATTTTTATGTGAAGCACTGTGAAATACATTATGCAGAAATTGTCACCGTTTAAAAAAAATATATAGTTGACAAATTACATTTTACAAAATGTATTTTATGAATTGTTTATTTAAAAATAAATAAATAAATAATCTCATCTTTAGAGCTGAAATGAAAAAGTAACCTTTGTGTTTTTCAGCCAAACAGCACAGCTGCAGTAGGGGGCAGTCTTTTGCCAGCTATTTTATAATCTGGTGTTTATTTTCCATCCCTAACTGCTCCTTACAGTTGTCTGGGGAACTATGGGATTACAATTGATAACTAAAGTTTGCCGTTTTCCATCAGTGTTGCAGAACATTTAGACAGTTGTCCAGACTTTCATAGTGTGCTTTTTAAGATCAGAACTCATGAAGCTTTGAGAATATGCTGTGGACAATGTGATACTTTCATGAGATTTAAAAACACAATTTTAAATCCAATGGATGTAGTAAAGTGTGGTGCACAGGGTCTGAATTAAGTTTTAAAGAAAAGTTAGCTTTTTTTTAATAAAAAAAAAATGCTTCAGCAGCTTACTAAAGAATTCTAAGACGTGTGCAAAAACAAACATCCCAACGAAGGCCATAGACATGTATTAAACAAATACAGCTATCATTTAAATCTGAAAAATATGTTAACTTACAGAAAGAATTTCTGATTACCATATGAAAGTTAAAGAACTAAACAGAACTATTGCTGACAAGCACAGACTAAGATGAATGGTTGATAAACTAAAAAAATCAATTTAGCTGTGGAAGTCATGTTTTCCTATTAGAAAGATCTATCAAAAAAAAGGAGATATTGTAATCAGGCAGATCCAAAACTGTGTCTATATGAGTCTTCTACTTCACCATTCTGGTGTCTGGAAAAGACATTGGGACTGGTTTCACAAATGTAATCAAAAATTTTAATAAATGATAAATGGTTGTTTTGTATAGCACTTCATTTCAGTGGATGTTACTTTCCTGGAAAGCATGTTGCTGTAGAAATGAAAGGCAGTATTTTAACATCATTGACAGGCCTGGTTCAACTATGGCTGACAGGTAAAACTCTTAGCTGCAGATTAGTGCTTTTTAGTTATGTTTTTTTTTTTTCAAACAATATTTGCAATTACAAATTTTAATTTTGGAGATATGATTGTTTTTTTTCCCTGTTGAAAACATAAAGGACTACATCATCATTACTGTCAGTGAAAATAATTGGGCAGTTTTAGACAAACTAAACAAAGATTTGTCTACTTGAGAATTGTAGGAGTAATTTTGCTTTATTATAAAAATAAAATGCTAACAACTATTGCACTCAGGTTATTTAATGGCATTAAGCAGTGTTAAAGCTGCTGTAAGCCATGAACTTATATACATAGCTGCCATGCATATAATGGCTGGAGAAAGGGTTGTCCGAACCTTTTCTCCCTATATGAGAAAGGGTTTGAACACAATTGCAATACTCAAGTAAAAAAAGAATCAAATGTTCAAAAAATAAAAAGAACTTTTAAAAACCTCACAGATAAGTGAATGGCTGAGAATTGGAGTTCAACATCACTTTGAAGGGCACAGTACAATCTAACTATTGCAGAGTGTTGGCCAAAGTGAGTGCAGTATGCATACTGTACAAAACCCTAGGTACAGTACATGAAACAAAAATATCTCTCTCTTTTTGGGACCAACCCATAAAAAAAAAAAGCCAAGATACTAAGGTCTGAGAATATAAAGATAATAAAGAAAGGTGATAGAAATTATGATAAGGTCCTATTAATTTTGATAAAGTAATGGAACAGACTGCCTTCTTTACAGCCTTGTTGACAAATGCATCCAAGTTGCCTGCACATAAAAAGCACATAAAAAGACATACAGCAGGAAAAAAGCAGTGTCCTTTTATTTTCTTGTCATTTCTAGTTGTTTGCAAGCTTTAGCCTTGTGTAATTTTATCTGAAAGATTTATACATGTTGATAAATTACATATAATACAGCTTGATTGGAAACTTTGTTTGATCCTTTGAAGAGGTTTATCCACTATCCCTATCAAACCAATGCATCTCATTGTATTGCACAAGACAGATGCAACAACCCTTGATCTAATTTGACTGAAAATAGCCTGACAAAATGATAGAAAAGTATTGCAATTTGTTCATCTTCCTGCATCCGACGCTCATTTTGCTTCAAAGGATACAAAATGCCATTGGATCTTGGTGAAGTGACACAAAAATAACTCAATTTTTCCTGTAGGAGGAAGGGAGGAATATGTTTTGTGGACCCAGCCCAGGATCAGAGCGTTCAGTGCATCGCTGGTGTCTATTTCTAAGGTAGAATCATGTTATATTTACGTTTAACATGTCTTGTAAAACAAATATTTTCATTCTGTTTTACAAGACTGTTCCTGATTATGTAATCGGGAACAGTCTTAAATTTGCTAAATTAATACAATTATTGCATTTGAATTTGACAATTTTTTCATTAGTGTAGCAATGGGAACAAAAGATTTATGGTAAGTTAGAAAATGCATTTATATAAAACAGCTATTAACAATTTTCTATACTGTAAGTGGCATTTTTTTCTGCATTTTGTCAAGATGCTAAAATAGGTAAAGACTGTATTTGAGTATGACACACACGGACCTCGCAGTTGGTAGCATTGTTCTCTTGTAGCAAGAAGGTCCTGGGTTTGATTACTGGCCTGGGGTCTTTCTGCATGGAGTTTCTCCCTGTGTATGTGTGGGTTCTCTCCGGGTACTCTGGCTTCCTCCCACACTCCAGAAACATGACGGTTCGGTTAATTGTTCTCTCGAAACTCTCCCTAGGTGTGAATGTGTGTGTGAGCATGGTTGTTTTATTTGAAATTGGCTTTTTTTTTTTGTACACCGGTAACCCTGGTTCGCATGCATTTTTGCTGCACCCTGCTGTGCACTTAAATGGCAGAGCAGAATTGTTCTTAAAAGATGGACTTATAGTTGAACATTTGAGGAATTAAAGAGGGCATGAACCCAGGCAGGACCAATCAGACCCCTGGCTGCCTCCCTCGCTGACGTGGCTGCATTTCTGAAGTTCACTTCTCCACAGATCGCAGGCACCACTTTTCACTCAAACTGGAAGATTTGGAAAGAGCAAGAACAGTTTCACCCACTGTAAGGACTCATTTTTATTTGAAGATTCAGTAAGATAGGTGCCATGTTGAGAATATCAAAGGGTTTAGGTTGTAGAATAAGGCAATGAAGCAAAAAACATCGGTAGTTTGTACATTTTTAAGTCTCAAACATATTTATTTTGCCATTGTATTTGATCATAAAATCAATAGAAACATGCATTAGTTGTATTATGAATGAAGCACCTTTCTTTCATGCATTTAATCAGTTTGTATTTTAAGACATCCAAACACAGATCCAATCAAATATAAAACAAATCTACAACGAAGAGCCATGCTGACTCTTCAGTAGCATGGCACATGTTCATGCACTTATGCTTGAGCATTCATTTTCAGACCTAACACACATGCATACACACAAACTGTAGGGTCTTAATAGAGCCTCCAATTAATGTCTAATTGTAGTTTTGTTCTCATGGCAGGAGGCAAAACTCTGTCAGTCTCTTAATGGCTGTGGCGCTTTTGTGCTCCTAGCAACCAGCTGCTCTTTTGTGTGGACAACATAGACTCAGAGACAACGTGAAAGCTGCCTATGGATCACTGCTTTGTTATTTATAGAAGTACATTTATAATGGCCTATGCAAAAAGAAAATAAACCAGAAGTAATAAACTGGTGTCTGCAAGAAACGCTGAATAAAATGATTGAGGTAAATAGGTAGCTATTACTTGGATGACAGCGAGACACTTTGTCATGGCTTTTATTTTTAAATCTCAGTGTTTGTTGTGTGGTTTAGTGCCAAGTCTCAACTACACAAATTATATACAAATATATAGTAGACAGGAAAACAAATATTTATTCATTAATTCTTTGTTCAAACTACAATTTACCCTGCAATGGACTGGCGACCGGTCCAGGATATACAGGGTATACCCCACCTCTCACCCATTGACCGCTGGAGTTGGGGGCCAGGACAACAAGGGTAGGTACAATTCTACAGTGTCATACCTTACACACACACACACACACACACACACACACACACACACACACACACACACACACACACACACACACACACACACACACACACACACACTTATTTGTGTGTGTGGTATGACAAGCAGGATCCAGACCCCTCCGGGATTTAAACAATATCAATATGAAAAGGCGAAAGAAATAAAGAACAAAATAAATCTGCCATTCATCTAAGAAGAAAATTTGAATGATTTTTAGGCTCCACCACTATTAGAACAATGGTTGAGTGCAACTGGTAGGAGAAGCAGCAGCTCTGAGGCACAGGCTCCCTTAAAGCCGCTGAAGTGAGGAGCTACCTGTGGCTCTGCAGCACAAACAACAAAACCCTCCAGTAAGTAAATACTTAAATCAAAAGACATGTAACACCTTTTACTTACTTTCACTGCTCAATAGGAAGAAATACATTAACAATAAAGATCAGATTGCAGTTCGTCATTTCATTAGTTTGGCTGAGTCATAATAAAAGCAACTGAAGTTATAATTTAAATAACATAATTTGTATTAAGAGCCACTGCAATAAATCAAAATTTGAGGAACTTTATTAAGTTGAGTTACTCATTGCAACTAGTTTGAGCCTTAAGTTTTTGTAAGAGCGTAAGAGAGATTAGATCTGTGATGCTGAACCAAACTCATATCTAAACATTTGAATCTTAGTTTGACTTCTATGGGTCTCAACAGGATGGAAAAACATTTGTTTTGCATTGCTACTTACTAGTCATTTTTTGTCCTGCAGCTTCAACACACAAAATATTTAAACCACATTTTAGGTTACATTTAACTTTATCTTTGCAGACTCCCTCCTCCCCAAAATTGCTCTTAAGAATTTTCCATGTTTATTGTCCTTCCTAATAATGAGATGGGATTTACTCCCTTGATGTCAAGTGTCTGAACATACCAGAAGGCTGTACAAGTGACTGAAGGAAATGTCAATTCTTTTCGAAGACATAAAAGAATTGACAATATATTTCAATATGAAGATGATGTGTGGAATCTGTGATGGGCTGGATTATAACCAGGATTGTTGATTTCTGTTGGTATTTTACTAACACAATGTCTAAGTAATACTACCACTGCTGTCATACTTTGCATGTTGTTCAAGCTGTTTGTCTAAACCACTAAAATTTCAATAAAGATATTTTTCGCAAAAAAATAAAAAACTAAACGTTTTGAACATTGTTACATTGTAGACACTGGATTGCTAAAGCAACAATGCAGAAGGATTCATATACAGGACATGTTGCATTTTAGATTCCTAGAAAGCTCACAATTTGTATATTTGTTTCTCCACAAGAAATTGGTCATTTGCATTTTAGTCAGCAATTGATGTCCTTATCCCAAAAATCCAGAACTGCAAGGTGACATTAAGCTGATGACAAAAGGTTGTAGCATGATAGATAAACTTGTGACTACAGCAAAAGCACCTAGACATGTTAATTTAGGGTCCATATGTGTGGAATCCCAAAGTGCTTGACTATCTGGTAATTGTTAAAAGCACATTAAATGACTGTTGTGTTCCAGTGTCTAATCACTGCAACATATGACCTTTGGATTTGGGGACCACTGTTTTCAGCTTTGTAGTCATTTGACAAAAAGCAATCAATAAATCAGTCAATAATAGGTGGAACTGGCTCGTGAAATAAATACATTTGAAAGACCCAGGAAAAGAAATAGACTCCCATGTCAGGGATCAGAGAGTGGGTGACTTTGTCATGAAAGTGGTGCAGTGACGAGGTGAGGCAGACGCATGGAGACCCAGGTAAGGTGTTTAAGCTGGGATTTTAATGATGATGCTGATGATGATGTTCCAGAATTCAAAAAACAAACCATCGGTCCACAACCCGGCAGCACGGCTGAGCGGAAGCCAGGGCTCACACCGGTAGCAACAAATCTTACGAGTGGACAGGACGACAAACAATGGTAAACTGACCAGGACCCAACGAGGAACAAAGGACACAGGTGGGGTCAAATACACAGAGGCTAATCAAGGGAACAAGACACACCTGGGAGCAATCAAGGGGGGAAGACAGGACAACATGAAGAACACAGGACACAGGATTCAAAATCAACACACGGCAAACCCAGAACATAACAGACTTGGCGTAAAACGTTGAATCCTGACATGACAAATAAGTGTGAGAGAATGAACAAGCAACTTACTTCCACCAGGCTGCTTTATAAATTGTACATGTTTAGAAATATTTGATTGCTATAATAAGTCAAGTATAGCACATTTCAACTGTATGGCAGTTCAAAGTGCTGTACATGATAAAAACATACTACAGTAATCAACAATGAAGCAATAATCAAAAAACATTTTGCCAAACGACATCAAGCATAATCATATTTGTAATGCACATAATAGATATTGATAAATGATCCCGTATTTATTTAACACTTGGAGTGTTTCTAACCAGGCGGATGCTGAGCCCAGATTTAACAGAACTCGGTGTTTCAGCTGTTTTGAAGTTATGTGCAAGTTTGTTCTAGATACATGGAGCATACAACATGAATGCTGCTTCCCATATTTGGTTCTGCTTCGGGGATGCAGAGCAGACGAGAACCAGAAGACCTGAGATGTCTAGTTGGTATTTTGGTTCATATCTATTCAGTGATCATAAATGAACAGAAATATTCAAAGTCTATCCTCTAAGCTGCAGTGAGTCAGTGGAAAGACTTCAGAAATGGGGTGATGTGCTTTATCTTGCTGGTTTTAGTCAGAATGCCAGCAGCTTTCTAGACCAGCTGCAGTTGGTGGATTGACTTTTAGGGTAGCCGCATCCTGACTCTTGATTGCTCCTCTTTATGTCCAACGATAATATCTTGAGATTTTTTTCTGTCAGCTGAACCCGTTCCTTTGTTCTAAGAATCTGTTCAGTGCTGGGAGGGGTTTGTAGTCATTATAACATTGTGATGTAGAACTGTGTGTCAGCTAATCTTATTACTTGTTATCTGGGCTAGTGGAAGCATGTAAATATTAGTTGTACCTTGGAGTACTGACTTCTTTTCAGCTCTGATGAGAAGTTACCTTTAAAGAACTCCATGGCCCTTACAAAAACTTGTGGAATTGTGGCTCTGATTCTATGAGGTGCATATGTCAGCTATTGTTGTACAACAGAGTGTGTATATATTTAATAGTTTGTCTCTGTAGGGGAAACCATGTCAATAATAGAACAACATTGCAAAAGCTCTTCCAAAGACAAAAAAAGTTTTAAACTAACTGTGACAATCGCAAATTCCAGAGGAGGACAGAAAGCTACTGTTTATTCTGCTGACAGCCATGAGTTGTAAGCCAGTGTGTTTACAACTCCTGGCTGAAAATACATTACAATACATGCCATTTCTCTTTTTCTGTACATTTTCAAGAAGAGTCTCAGTCTTACGTACAGAGGCTGCTGTATGGACCCCCAGTGACTATTCAGTGCTTTTACACAGAATTGGAGAGACCATTGATGTCCTCTTGAGTAAGTTGGACATTAACATAGAAGAATCACAGCAACCTTTGTGGAGACTGCTTTCTTTCTGCTCTCTGTGAAGTAAAGTTGACAAGTGAAGGAGAACATTAAATGACAAAGTAAAACAGATACAATTGCATTGCTGTGGTTTGATTTTTTTTTCGATTAAATTACGTTTTTTTTCTTCATTTTATTAATTATGTTCCACATTCCTCAAGCAATTTTTTTTCATTTGTCCCCTTTTAAGCTGAAGTTGAATAGACCTACTAAGAGTCCTATTTTTTGACATGCCTCATTTATTAAAATTGAAGTATCACATTGTTGCTACAGCAACAGCTACATACACAGTGTAGCATGGCCAACCTTGGAGGAGTGTTCTTATGCTGACCAAAAATGTTGTTAAAAATTTCCAAACAATACATCCACACAATCCTGAACCACGGAGACTATGTGTTAGTGTTGAACTGGGATCCTCCCAAATTTGTGTAAAACTGTGTGTGTTATGTGAAAGATGACAGGAGAGGAAACAGTTTTTAATGTTCTTTTTTTCCTCACCGATGCTAAACACAGTGGAGCTTCTCCACTACATCTCCAGGGAAGCTTCTAGAAGCTTTGTATGTGATGGAGGCTCATTGGGTAACAGGATCACTACATAGTCGGGGCTAAAAAGCTTACTGTCTGGAGTCAGAAAGCATCTGTGGTCAAAGACTTTCTTTCACTTCCTTATCTCTATATCCTTCAGGAAACAGGCATCAGGCTGCTGTTGTTCACCACACGTTGGTGACAGAGCACCAGCAATGAATTAAGATTGTAATCAGAAAATTCTTAATTGAATCATCCAGCGAATAACTTTTGCATGGTTACATGAGAACAGATTGCATTGCACAATCTAAACTATAATAGAACATATTGTCATGTACTATTGAGAGGTGGCTGACTACCAGGTTTACTTAGAAGCAAACGGTAGATATAAAGTAGTCTTTAAAAAATACCTATTTGGTAGTTAATACAAAATAAAAATTAAAAAAGGACGGAGTTGTGTTAATTACATTTTCAATAAATAATTCCATTGAGAAATCAACAAGTTTCGTTGACAGGTGAATACCTTTTACTGTAAAATTATTTTTAATTAGGTGAGTAAATATAAACAAAAACACATTTTGACAGAATTTGCAGAGATTTAAGAGAATTAAATAACTGCAAGGTTTGTTTTAATCAGAAGTATGAACACATGTTTCAAGTGATCTGGAGCTACATTTACTGCAAAATATGTATGATACCTCCCTGTAGATTCTAAAACATTAATAACAGATTGCGTAACCAAAGCAGAAGATCCTGCTAATGGCACTAGCAGATCAGGATTATATACTACCCATCTTTTCTTAAGAGGATACGTCATTCATCAGTTCCCTGTTGAAATGTATGGCTCCCTACACCATGCCTCAAAGACTCAACAAATGAAGAGGACAGTAAGAGGCTAAGTCCTGTGCCAGATTCACAACACTGTATCGATGTCTTCCCCCTTCACCCTCTAAGTGAGTATAAGGTATCCACAGGCTCCAAGGTTGGCGCCAGCCTCTGTCTTTTATGCACCACACACCAGAATTAATTGCAAATCAATCGAACAAAGTACAACTGATCAGTAAACCAATTAGTAATTTTAGCTCTTTGTCATGGTTTCATTTGCCATAGGCAGTTTTTGGTTTCTGTTCTAAGTAGCTCCTGTAAAGTAAGTGAACTAAAATATGTGTAACTGTTATGCTCTCCATTAACTATGTTACTTTTCTTGGTGTCATTTACCACCAAGGTCATTCAGTTATTTTTGGTTTAAAAATTTTTCAAAGGTCATTAAAGTGTCTTTTTTTTTTTTTTTTACATACTATTCAGCTTAACTCAAACTCTAGCCCTAATAGAAAATGTGGGTACTTATGAATTAATCTATAACTGTATATGGGAAACAGTGTCACTGCAGATGTGGTGCATGTTTGTTGCTGAAATTATTTTTTATGTCCAGCAAATTATAATGCATTCTAGTTTTGCAGGTTTGTTTTAACTGACAAATACACTTAGTGCCAAGCTTTTTTTATTTATATATTTTATTCTACGCCTGGTGTGAGTCGTGGTATGAAGTAAGAGAAAGTAAGGTGTAGGGAGTTGTTGCTTTCTCAGAGATCAGATTATCTGAGGAATGTTTCCAGTACGTTGTTGAATCACTGCCACAAAGGATTAAGGAAGTTCTGAAGACAAAAGAGGGTCTAACCCAATACGAGCAAGGTGTACCTAAAAAAGGGGCCAGTGATTGCATTTAGAGTAAATATTTTAAGTTGTTGTTGATTTCAATAAATTCATATGTTGAATAGGTTTATAGTACAAACAGTATATAATTGCATTATGAAGCTGAGGTGTAAATTCAGGCTGGAAGATTCTTCAGCCTCACCTGCATCATCTAATCCCTTAACCATCGTCTGGTATTAGCTTTCTGCTGCCGTCTGTGGTGTTAGCGGGTCATTTTGGACCCGTGTATTAAATCAGCCATAAAGTACCCTAAAAACAACCTTTCATCATCCCATGTTTTTCTTAACTCTTGTTTAGCTGGTTGGGCTCCCTTATCCATGAAAAGATTAGTTTTAATATTTTTTTGTGGCCCCCTGGGCCTTTGTTTTAACAGCATACCCCTCGTTTTCAATGTCTAAAAAGTGGTCAAATGAACCTTAAGAGAAGAAGGTAACAAACTAATCAGTTGTTCTGTTAACTGAGTGTAACAGAGATATTAAAACACATTTCTTAAATGTTCAACAACAAAAAAATTTTAATTTTAATATTATCAAATATAGTAACATCTATGGTGTTTGGGTCATTTTGGACCCGTATATATTTACTTCAAGAAAAGGGCAAAAACAAGTCTTTTTTTCCCACACAATAGAACTTTGGGTTGAACATCAGTGGAAGGAGTTGCACCCATCTCTCCCAAACATCCCGGATGGGAGAAAGCTTGTCAGATTTTGCTCTGGTGTCTCGATTGTCAAATCTGAGGACTCTTGAGATCATCTGAAAGGTCCGAAGAGACATTGTGGCCCAGAAAATATTTCTGCCCGTTGATGCGTTCCAGAGACTCTCAGTAGCCTCAATGCTGGATCTGTAAACTCCAGCAAGGAGGAGAGCACCAATGTAGGCATCCAGGTTCGTCTCATCAATGTCTTTCCACGTGTTGCCATGGACTTTTTTCCCCTCAAGGTTTGTCATAGCAATTCTGACTTTTTTTAGTGACAATGGCAAAAAAAGATCAAAACACGACTTGATGTCTATTACTCTTGTCACAGCAAACCTCGTGACCCCAGGGGTCATTTTGATGATATTTGCAGCAGCTGTCCTTCCATGCACATCAGGAGGAACTGTGCTCCAACAGATGTTGCCTCGTTTGAATTGGAATGATTCAGCAGGAGCAGCTTCAGCACCAGTGACCTAATCTTCAGACTCATCAGTTGTGTCTGTTTATTCCAATTGGTACTCCACATCATCTTCGTCCTCAGAGGCCTGCTCATCTCCATCACTAAAAACCTTTGTGTCCTCTGCCTCATTTGCAGCAAAGATGTGATCCAAATGTTCATTTACAGTGAATCTTCTCCTCATTGTTGCATCCTGTGAATTGGAGATGTGTACTCTGCAAGTCACCACCTCTACACTCAAATGGCTACACCTACACTCAAATGGCTTGACATGTCTAGATACGTCTCCCTTTGTTTGTTCTCGCAAAAAGGCGAAGAGAAAAGCCCCTAAATGAAGCTCAAGTGGTTGGAAGAAGAGGCTGTTGGTTGATTGTGTGTTTATGATTTCATTTTGGGCATTTTTTATTGTTTTATCATCAAAAATTTTAACCGGGTCAAAAATGACCCGAACACCACAAGAGTCATTTTTTTCACCAGGGCACTTTATAATTTTGTTAAAAAAATAAAAAAATATATATATATATATATATATATATATATATATATATAATTTTGTTTAAATGGAAGTCCCTGACAAAGTCAAAAAGTTTCAACGCAAAAAACAAATGTATGAAGTACTTTTATGCATGCTAAAACTCAAAACGGGTCCGTAGGGACCCTAACACCATACGAAGGTTAGTCATGCACCTGTACCACAGCCTATCAGTGTTAGACCATGCTTCGTCATAGTCAATCATCAAACAAGCCTCCAAATATAAATATGGATAAATATGAAATAAATCCAGAATGGCATTGAACGTTTTGTCTTGGAGAAGTGTTCTCTGTTTCTAACTTGATATTTTTGTTAAAAATATGTTTTGTAACTTCACTTGTTACTACCTTGCCAGTTTGGTCACTCACGTTCTCATTACAGTATTAAAGATCTGTAGATGTTATTTTTTCTTTATGTATAGACACATTTTCCATTAGAATCTACGTTAAGTCTTTGAAGAATTATTGAGTCACAATAATATTTAATTTCCTTTTGGGATTAATAAGGTATTTTTAAATTTGAATTCAATTTGAATTTCCATAAATATTTGCAGAATTTGAACAAAGAGCCTTAGTGTTACCTGGTAATGTTTGAGTTGCTTTTTAGAGGAGACTTTGTCTTGGCATTTGAGAATTATATTTCACCACAGTACCTCATCAAACTTTATATTGAAAGTTTTGAATTGAATCTCTACTGGCAAAAACAATAAAAATAAGAAAAAAAATCAATCAGTTAAGCAAGCATTGACTTGATCATGGAGAGATTGTAAACCTAGATTTTACTCACTTATTGAATTAACATAATATCTACAAATATGCTTTGTTTGTTTTTCTTAAATTCTGCACCAAGCTACAGGTCTATTGGTGCTGTTAAACCAGAGATAACTGGGCCAATGATGATAGAGGAATTACTTGTTTGACACTCTAATAAGACACCCAAGTGTATTTCATGTCAGATGTTTTTGTCAGCATAGGGCTCACTTGTAACTATCAAAGTATTTATGCCATCATGTTTCAACAGAAAGTCCTGCCTCCAACATAATAATCCCCAATTTTAATGTGTGCAGCATCTTGGGCTTTTATGGTCATTTACTTACCAGAAGGGTGTAATATCAACATGTTGCCAGGATAGAAGAATAAAAGGGCAGTCCCATTCCTCACATGTAATTTCCACCTGACAGCTGATGGGTAATTTTCAAGTCAGAGCAGAGCTGGAACACAGCAATAATTAGGACAGCACATGATAACTCTATGATACCAGTTTTGAAAACCTGCTTTGCTGTTGCTGTTCTGTAAATCCAGTTGATTGTCACTGACAACAATGTTGCAGAGGGAAAGCATAGAAACAGTTCTTCATATACTGTTGTAATATGAAGGCAATTTCAGTAGTTTAAAAGCTGCGGAAACCGGTCCATCATGGTGAAGAGAGAGCTGAGTCAAAAAGCGAAGCTCTCGATTTACCGGTCGATCAACGTTCCTACCCTCATCTATGGTCATGAGCCTTGGGTCATGATCGAAAGAATGAGATCGCGGATACAAGCGGCCCTAATGGGTTTTCTGGGCTCTCCCTTAGAGATAGGGTGAGAAGCTCGGTCATCCGGGAGGGACTCAGAGTAGAGCCGCTGCTCCTCCACATCAAGAGGAGCCAGTTGAGGTGGCTCGGGCATCTGGTCAGGATGCCTCCTGGACGCCTCCCTGGTGAGGTGTTTCGGGCACGTCCCACCGGGAGGAGGCCCCGGGGAAGACCCAGGACACGCTGGAGGGACTACGTCTCTCGGCTGGCTTGGGAACGCCTCGGGATTCCCCCGGAGGAGCTGGAGGAAGTGGCTGCGGAGAGGGAAGTCTGGGCCTCCCTTATGAAGCTGCTGCCCCCGCGACCCGACCCCGGATAAGCGGAAGAAGACGGATGGAAATATATGCTTGAATGTAGATTTGTGAAAGCTCATCAGTTGAATCTGCATGGAATAAGACAACAGTTCTGCACAGAAAAAAGCTCTTTATACATGTGTCTGGGCTTGTTGTGATTCTGTAGAAACGTATATTAAACAGGCAAAAGACAAAAAAAAAAAACAATTGGGGTCATACCAAACAGGCTGGTCTCAACCCACAGAGGTTAATATTTGTAGTTTCCTGTGTACTCTATGTAACATCTGTTCAGCAAAGTGCTGCAATATGTTTTGTTTATATATCTGTGTTGGAAATTCTTCAAAGATGCACTGTACTCTGAAGAAGCATATTTTCTTTTCCCGGGGTGACTTAAAGGTTTCTTGACAAAATATTTGATGCTTATGGGAAAGAAAATATTTTTTATAACAATAGCATGTGCATCTCCTGAACTGCATCTGTGAAAGAATAGCTGTATTCATAATTTTTTATTTCTACTTTTCTTTTTAACTTGGACTCATGGAGGGTAGTTTTAAGAAGGCTGGTATTTTACCAGCACTCATAGTTGTTTGTGGAATGTAGTGTTAGAGATTTGAATTTATAATGAGTATTAAGCTAGAAAATATTTAGGTTTTCCAGGAGTAAGGCTATTTGGCTGTAAATTTCCTCCTTCTGGGATAATTCATTATTTATTCATCTTCAAAACATATTTTTATGTGTTTACTCAAGTGAACATCATTTATGTTGCTATTGGCAATAGAGTGCGGTATGTCAGTAGAGGCCAAATTTATATTTGAACACTTATCTGGGCGCAGGCACAAGATACTATCTTTGCCATGGTGACATTTCCAAGATGCATTTATACTTCATACGAACAACTACCAGAGGAGTTTTTCCTCTTCTGATGAATTTATTTAAATTAATCAGTGCCTGTTAAGATTTTTATAACACAACATTAACACTTGGAAATTCAAAGTGATGGCATGCAAGATTTTACAAGCACTTTAAATATATCCAAGCTTAGGATTCAAACTCATCTGCAATTTGAGTAAATATGCAAGTTGATTATGCTATCCATATTTTAATCTCTTAATCCAGCAAAAACAGGAGATATGTAGATTTAATGGTCTTCAAAAATACCATTTAATCTTACAAATGAGACAGGAAGAGAGCTGAATGAGATCAGAGCCACAAGCAGCAGGCAGGTTGTTCACAAAAAAATAATAGCAAAAATAAAGCTTTTTTCTGTTTCCCAAAACTTGTTTCTTGGGACACATTTACACTGAAAATGTCTTTACATATTTTCACACGTGATTCTACATGTTCATGAAATATTGTCAAATATAGCTTTATCTTGTGAGCAGGTCTGATTGTTATTAATTTTTTTTTTCGTGAAAGAAAAGAAAGAGAAAGAATTGCATCTGTGAGAGAAAATGACTGGCTGAAGCTAACGCCATGATGCACCATCATCTTAAGCCTCTAAGATGTTTTTAATGTATTCTCCTCTGTCGTCTGGGCCTGAAAGGGAAAGAGCTGAATGGATTCCATTAATTTAATTGAAGCAAGCCCTGACAAGAGATAAAACATCCTGGGCCCACATCTCTTCAGGGTTGGTGCCGGGCTTCATAGTAAACAAGCCGTGATCCGTAAACAAAGCAGAGAGAGCACTGCAACGCTCAACAGAGACTTCAAGGCCATGGAATATGTCAGAGATGGGCTTGAATGGACACTGAAGTGCACCCCCCATCCAAATACACACATACACAAAAATGCACGCTCAACCATGCACACACACAATCAGGTATTCAGGCAGTATTCTGTCCATTGTGTCTCAGCTTGTGGATATTTTGATGCTGGTATCTACAGCAGCCATTTCAGCGACAGTACCTGCAATGGATCAAGCAGAAAGAGAGAAATCCACTCAAACATGAGCACTGAAACATGGATAGCGCTGTTGAATTTCAAAAAAGAAAAAAGAACAGTACTTTAATGTCTGTCTGGCACATGTTGCACCCCTATGCAATAATGCTCTCAATGCAGTCACTCAATGTTAGCCTAGCTAATATGTGTAAGTTCCAGAATAAATACTACTATATTATTGTGCTCACACCCACAATGCACACATACTAAACTGTCAATGTATTGTTGAGAAATAAAATATGTGCACTATGCCAGAAAATGAAAAAGGCCTACTTTGACACAAAAGGGTGTAAATATGATCTTTCAAAACCATTAATTTCAGTGTTACATACCATAAGCATATTTTAAATTCAAAAAGCAAATTGTTGCACTGTTTAAAAACAGTGTATTCAAAATCATCAGGACATCTGATGACTTTGAGGTGGTTTTCATGCCTCACAACATGACATAAAGTTTCCACAACAGAGGCCTGGTCCCAATACTTGCACTAAACCCTCTATGAAACGTGTACTCAGACGAAGTCAACAAAAGGGTTCAAGCTTGCAAAAATGTAAGAATTGGAACGGTGCGCCTCAAATTAAACATCCAAAATAGCGGATGGTTTCGACTACACCAAGCAATCGACTCTAAATGTACAGTGTTTTGGCTTTGCCAAATCATTGCAGGATATATTTGTCTGTTTGCTCTGACTTGTTGAATAAATGTCAAAAGATAGTATTCACAAACATACAGTAGAGTGAAACAATTATTTCAATATTTTACATTTGAAAACTCTGTGATGGACTACTGACCTGTCCAGGGGTCATCTGTTGACCGCAGGAGATAGGTACCAGGCCCCTCATGTACATTATACAGTACATGCTTACCCTCAAGGGATAAGCATGTACTGTATAATAATGGAAAGATGAATGATTTGAAAATTGATTGTTTTGCAACAGACACAATGTAAATGGTAAATGGCCTAATCTTATATAGAGCTTTTCCAGTCATTTTGACCACTCAAAGCGCTTTACACTGGAGTCACATTCACCCATTCACACACACATTCATACACCGATACACAAATCGGTAGGCAATTTGGGGTTAAGCGCCTTGCCCAGAGGCACATCGACATGTGGCAGGAGGGAGCTGGAATCGAACCTACAACCTTCCAATTGCAACATGACAACTCTGCCACACAACCATCAGCAGCAGTCTATACAGTTTGAGTTAATTTTATAATTTTAAGTTGGTGTATATAAGTTAAAGTGAGGTAAAATATTTATATTCATTATAAGTTGTGGAAATATTTCTGAAGTGGAACCAATGTTTAATGATTGGTTCGTTTAGGCACATACTTTTAGTTACACGGGGCACTCAGTAGAGGGCAGCATGTTTTTTGTCTCAGTGGATGAAAAGGTTCGGTGAAGCATTAAGGCTCATGTAGCTGGATTACAAGAAGATGCTACACAGAGTTTCTGTATCAACCCTTTCAGGTTGAAGCGGCCAATGAGATACGCATTTTTGTGTTTTAATTTGTGCGTAATAATCGTCTATTTTCTATGTGAATGTTTTCTGTAAAAATGTATTTTGTGTTTTGTACAGTTCTCACAGCATAGTTATTAAAGGCCTGTCATGTTCTGTGTTTTTCTGTTATGTTTATTTGAGTTTTCTGTGTCCTGAGTCTCCTCGTTGTCCTGTCTTCCCCTTGATTGTTCCCAGGTGTGTCTTGTTCCCTTGATTACCCTCAGTGTATTTAGTTCCTCCTGTGTCTTTGTTCCTCGTCGGGTCCTTGTCGTTATCACACGTGTGATGTATGTTAGCCGCCTGTATGACCAGTTGCTACCGGTGTTGAGCCCTGGCTTCCGCTCAGCCGTGCTGCCTGGCCGCGAGCTCTTTTCTGTTTTGTTGACTGTTGTTTTTGGACTGCTTTTCATTAAATTACTCACCATTCACCTACCTGGGCCTCCAGCGTTTGCCTCACCATCACCCAACACATGACAAGGCCAGTAACAACCAAGAACGCCTTGTTTCGTTTTCTACCTGGAGGGAGTTAAACACAGCTTCCTTGAAGAACATTACCATATTTCCGAGATGGCAACTTCTTACGGTATGATAATTTTGTCAAAATGTACTAACATTCAATTCAAGGTAATCTGTCCTGTGATGATTCAGCTAATTAAAAGGGTGATTACATATTATTCCAGAAGAATAATATGTAACTTCATACAATGAAGTTACTTAAATATTCTTAAATATCACTGTGAGGTCCATTTTCTTTCAGACTACTCGAGACGAAAACATTTGTTTCAAAATTATGATGGTATTCCTAAACAAAAGAACCAAATATCATTTTGTTACATTCCCACAATTTGTTTTTCAGAATTATGTATGAAATTTGTCCTTGTAATGAATTCTATATATATATACCAATTCCTGAGTATTTTGTGACTCAGATATTGAGAGAACAGAACATATATATATTTTTTTCATTATAACTTCATCAGTGTTTTTGGAAAGATTTTCAAAACTGGATCTTGTAAAAATTTACTGGGCTTTTAAGGTTTGATATAACAAAATTTGTTCTAACAAGTGATGGAGTGATAATTATGTTAATGATTTAATCCTCTGGCTAATTTTTTTTATTCACAAATGCAGTTTCATAAAAGTCATTCCCACTTTTAACTAAAATGTTGTAACATAAAATATTTAAGTTCAATCATTTTATTTAAGGAGGTGCATAAATGTTGCAACAACACAAAAGCCCAATCTTTCATGATTTGTGAGTAGTGGTGGATGGTGGACCTAAATGCAGAACAGCAGAGGCAGTAGATGAAGATATTTAATGAAAACTTACAAAAACCACAGGGAGCCAGGGCAGAACCAAAACCAGAACTCCACAGGAAAAAATGGTGAATGTAACTCTGTATCTGTTCCTTTTGTATGACATGTATGGCTTCTAACATTGGATCATTTTCCAGCATTAAAGCCTGTTTTCATTTAACCAAATCCTGACCAGAACTGAGGGGTTCAGGGCAGGTCCTGAAACTGGTTAATGGAGCTGGTGGAGCACAGAGACAAAAATGAATGAACTCCAACAACTTCGCTGCTGTAGATGGAGACTGGTGGGTTGCTGGTGAAGATGGCAAACCCACTGTAGAGGCATTCTTGAGGTGGTGGCAGTGGCGTTTGTGTGCAGATGATGATGGAATCCAGAAAGAAGGTTAGAGACTCAGACAATGACTGGGAAGGAGCAGCAGGAGGACGAAGGGTTAAAGACTGCGAGCTTTCGCTCAAGTGGAGGCGACTAACCAGCCATTTCTGCCAGAGCTGCTTGACGGTCCCACTCTGCCTCCTCCAACAACTCCACCAAACCCAGGGAAGGGCAATGTCACATCCCTAAAAACATTTCCTGTTTAAAGGTGTAGCTTCACACTTGGTGTGATTGCTGTTTCATCCAGAGTTAGTACACATTCTCTGTCCATCTCTGTCAGACTATGAACCTTTAGTTTGAGCATATAGAGAACCTCAACGCAAAGAAAACGATGAGGTATTTTGGTGCAGGTTCACCTTTAATTTGAGCAGTGGGTGGCACCCAGGTAGCCTTTAAACCAAGGTGTGCATTGTGTGCGCTCACACACATTTCTATTGAGCTGTGGTCTCCCACAGTCTCGTTCAGGCCCGTGTCTTCCCTAAACCTTGAGCATTTATATTTTCCAGAACTGGGGTTGGGTTGTATGGTCTCCCTCCTGCTCTCTGGGAGTGCGTGTGGTCAGACACGTGTCGTGGTCTTGAGGTTCTTACTGGGATCCTGGGTTTTTGTGAGAGTTGGCCGTGAATAGTTCATTGCTCTCCCCCTCCTCCTGCTGCTCTCTGGTGGCTCACCTGACCTGTAGGTATGTGGTGCCTGGTGAGTGCAGCCACGTCAAAGCCGTTGTTTTGTCCCCATCTTTCTGCTTCATGCTTTTTTTTGCTGGGTTGTCATTTACACAATAAATAATTACATTTTATTTAGGTCAGGACTCAACCCACTCATGATGAGTTACGTAATTTATTTATTTATATTTTTTATTTTTTTATTTTTTTATTTTATTGCTACTGTTTGATTTGCAGTGCTTTTTAATAAAGTTTTTGCACTATTTTTTTCTTAGTTATTGGTTGGGTTAGAGAAGACAACTGTATTTCTAATTTGTGAATTTTCTGAATTAAAACAAAAAAAAAAAATACTTGTTGCCAAAGGGAAATGTTGTTGCAATTCATTATGACATTATGGACATTGCAGTTTGCTGCAGCTGTGCTAATGGTGAAGAAACAAGCTAACATTCCAGCAAAACTGTTTTGTGCGTGTTCATGGCAGGCTCCACAGTGGGGGGACGAGCTGTAGTGCAGCAGAGAGCTCAGTTTTTTTTGACATATTATCTGTCTCATATTATACTATCATGACACATTTTTTATTTTTATTTTTTATAATTGGCAGTTACTACCTCAACTGGAAGAAGTGTTTTTTACAACACAGAGCTGATATTTTCATTGAATTGAAACTCTGAGTTCATAATGACTCCCAAATTTGTGACATGCTGTTTGATGAATGACTTGAACTAAACAAAATTAATGAGAGGCTTGCATGAGGTATTATTACAGGAATAATACCTCATGCATAAAATAACGTATGTTTTATTTTCATCGCTGATTATTCTGAAGCATTTGCTTTGTTTTCCTTAACGTGTAACTACCTTGAATGTGTGGGTTGTTGTCCTTTTGGAAGTCCTATTTGTGCCTATGTTTTAACTTCCTGCCTTATGTCAATATCTTCACATCATATCCTTTTTTTAATCAATTTCCCTGTATATTTTGAATGTGTATATAAAACATATAAAATATGCAAGTAATATATTATTTTACTCGCTCAATCATTAGTTTGTTTTTGTAAGCTAATACATATGCAGTTTAACAAGAAGCATAGCATATGCTCCCCTACCGTTCCTTCAGAGGAACAGAAAAGCTAAAGACCTGAGGGAGCTTATTTAATTACTGGGAGTGCTGGGCTTTGATTAAGACCACTGCATCAATCAATATAGTTCTCTAGCTTGAATAAATCATTGCTGTACATTTGGAGAGCTGTGCTAAACATTCTTCCATGCGCACGCACGCACGCACGCACGCACACACCCACGCACACACCCACAAATTGTACTTGTATCTATCTGAGGACTGTACAATGACTTGTGTTCATTTTAGTAATTACATTTATGCACAATTTAAGTATTTCTTGAGAAAATGGACCTTGCCAGGTGAGAAATGCTAATAGACATACAATGTATGTCAGTAAATCAAAGGGTTTTTATTGGCATGCAAAATTCAACAAATTTTAAAAATCTTTTCATTTAAATACAACAGTGAATGAGAGGATTATTTATACATTTTATGCCATGACTGCAAATGCTTCTAAAAACAGCAAAACATGGCTTGTGAACAAACAGCGAGTCAGTGTTATAATGTAGATGGTTGATGTAGGACCCGAATGCAGTGAGACGGAAGCAGCCAGTGAATTTGGTGATTTAATAAAAGAGGTGAAATGCAAAAACATAAAAAAACAGGAGCCAGGACAAAAGAAAAATAAATCTAAAGAACATCCAGGAAAGGAGAAAATAGGGGGAATCAAGGAAGTGACAGGAGTAGACAAAAGGAACCAACATGTAGTGACTGAGAAGAAAACATTTGTTTAAAAATCATTATGAAATAAGAACCAAATATCTTTCTATTCCACTCCTACAAAATAATGAACATATTAATTTCATAAATATGCATGAAGACTTCCTTCTAATGATGTTTTGCAAAAGAAATTCTAAATAAATATAAATTCCTGTGTATTTTGTGACTGAGATTTTGAGAAAGATTATCTTTTTCCTATTGCAAATTCCTCATTGTTTTTATAAATATTTTCAAAAGTGGATTTTGTCCAAGAAATCTATTCCATTTTTAAGTTTTAAAATAATAGTGTTTCAACGGGATGAAGAGTTTAAATATGATATTAACGATTTAATCATCTGGGTATGTTCTTATTCTCAAATACTGCTTTCTAAAATCATCTCCATTTTTAAAGTGAAATTATTTTATTTGACAGAGTGCTTAACCCTTTAACTGCCCGCTCAACATCACAAAAGCCCAATCTTTCTCCCAATATATCAACAGCTTAATTTAAGCTTTGAAATTTGTCTTGCATTGTAACAATTTGTTTTACTTTCCTCACAGTTAGTTTGTGACTCTTCTTTACTTCTTTTTTCTGCTCAGTTTATCATATCAAATTTTTTTGATTACTAACTTGAAAATTCAATTATTTTAATTGAATTTTCACTGAAGACATCCTTCCCTCACTTCACCTCATCATTCCACCTCTTAGCTCAAAACATCACATGCAGCGATGAATTGTGGGTAATACACTTCACCGAAGTTCACCTGGATACAGGCTTAGCAGAACTGCAGAACCAAGAGAAGCGAAACGAAGACCAGATGTGGAAAATTGGGATACAGTCAAACCCAGAGAGGGAAAGTGGCACTGGGGAATAACTAGACAAAAGAAACCTAATGAAACGAGAGTGACAGAGAGTAACTATGAAACATAACTAGATGCACTAAGAAGAGCTGAGCTCAAGGAAAATAGGAACAAGACAGATCTAACCAAAATAACAGAAATAAACAAAACCAACTCTGACAACTCCAGATACCAACAGACTGATTCAGTACTCAACAGAGTACAGTCTATTTGTCATTTCACACTAATAATCAATGCTGTACCATCATATGAACATCAAATGTGATTTGAAACAAATTAAGAGCCATATATATATATGCAATGGACAGACTGTGATATTTGGCATTAATAATCAGAATTTATTTCTTATTCAGTGGGGCAAATTATTTTTATTTTATACCATGAAATAAACCATAGCATGATTTTGCTATGGTTGTAAAGAGTAAACAGCAGTGTAGATGAGGACAGTTTAAGCATTCCATTTGCTTCCTAAGCTACTGTTTTATTGTATTTTTAATTTATGACAGTGGTAAAAGTCATGCGGTTTTAATTCAGGCAAAGTCAGTGATTTGATAAAATCAACAAATACATGAGGAGGGCGAGTGTCAGCCACTAAGCCAGTTATTTTCCAACTGCTTAACTAAATCCTGCTGTCTGAGAGTCCCGACTAGGTATGATACTTCATACCTAGTATCATAAAATAGCTCAACTTGAAGTAGAAGCTATAGCTTTTTTGGTAAAAACAATTTACACAACAATCTCAGCCACTCTATTAAACTCTCCCTCACTTCCAACTTCTGCAATGGGTTAGGGTTAGATTACATAGTCACAAAAGGTTAATATCCATGCAGAGTTTAAGTGTTCAGGGACCCCTGACCTTTCATGTAACGACTTTAAAAAAAACATTTCTCTAGAAATGTGGATTGCGTGCTAACCCCTGCGCCACCACACCACGCCCCACGTTTGGAGGCCTCAGTCCTTGCCGTGGGTTCAACTCCCGGTCCCGGCGACCTTTGCTGAATGTCTTCCCCCCTCTCCTCGCCCTCTTTCCTGTCTGTCTACTGTAAAAAACACGTCACTAGCGCCACAAAAACAAAAACAGAAACAAAAACTATTCGGAGAAAAAAAATGAAAAAAAAGAAAAGAAATGTGGATTGTGGACACTCGTATTAGCGCTGAGGACGTCTGTGCTGCTGCAGCTTGACTTGCATTGAGATGCTATTTTAGACCTGATCATCATCAGATATAGAAAAACTCCTTTTTGCACAGCTTGCACACAATAGTCTTTTCTAGTGTTCCGTCAGATCAATTGGCCCCCATTGAGCCAAGAAAAGCAACTTTGTCATCCATCCTTCTTGTTTGTGGATGTTGCTTGATGCAATTCAGGGGCACATGAGAATCATGCAAATAAAAAGGTTCTGGCACTGAACCTTGTCCCTTTTAGTCAATCAAATAGCTCAAACAAACATCAAACACCCAATAATGGCCCTTCAGCTTTGTCCTCTTTTATTAAAACTCTCACACTGTTGATAAAAACATTAATCCCTTTAAATAATCCTAATCCTGTTCAAAAAAAAAAAAATTTCAGAATAAATCCTTGAATAAAGATGCATCTGTCAGTGGTGCATGGGGGCGTAAGCTATTTCAATTAAGCTGCCATGGAGATGGATACATACCACCCCGTGTAACAATTGGGTGAACAAGTCCCTCATGGCCCATATCCAGCTTGACAGCCATGTGGCCAAACAAAGCCTGTTCGTCCAGCTGCCGACCTCCTCTCGGTCTCCTAGCAGCATGTATTGTTAACACTCAACAGGCCTTGGTGCTGACTTCAGGTGCTTTTCTACTGGCAAGTCATGCACTAACCGGTTAATGTGTGGTTCAGTTTTACACCAGGTAGTGATCTTTTCCATTATCTGCTCTATTCTTCACTATTGTGGGCGGAATGTGAGCAGCATCAGCTGTGTTTAACTCTCTGCTGATGTTTCCAGTATTGAAGAACCTCCAGATTCTGGTTCTGATGCACTAAAATAAACCCAAGTATTAGACCTTGTCTTATAGAAATTCAAATTTCTGGTCAAAACATAATGATAAAACATAACAATGAAGGCCCAGATTAGCTGATTATTTAGCTATGAATGTAAATATAATTACAACTTTTTGGATTTAGACAAGGCAGTCAAAAGATAAAAGATAAATCCAAATGAAACATAAAATTTACGTCACAAGTTAATTTTATGGAGTTCTGGTGTTTCACACAGTCGATGCAAAAAAGCAGCTCGATCAGAAAACTGATCACAGCTGCACCATTTCTCTCCTCTTATCACTGTCCGTGTTTCACAGAAACGAGCTGCAAGCAGCGATGCTAAGTCACAGTCTGCTGAAAAAATGACTGCATGTGTTCCTGGTGCTGCTACTGATTAAAATAGCTCTCTGATAGCAGACAGCATGTCCATGTTTCACGGCTAAATGATAAATGTTTGCAGTTTTCAGTGATGTACATCACGAGCCAATCAATCAATGCGGTCAGCTGTCAGTCAGATGGTTTCGGTGCTGTACCCTGCTCAGTGCTGCTAGTACTGCCTCTGAAGTAGGTTCAAAAATCTGAGAACAAACAAACAGAGCAGCGCCGGATTTGCTAATGGAAAACAAATCTTGCCGCAGCAGACTGACATTGTACCGGTGAGAGGCGGTCTCGTGGAAAAGCACCTTCTGTGGCCTTATTGTTCACTACCAGTTAAGCCAAGCTGCAGCTGATGTGAGACAGGCTAATAAGACTGTGCAACATTGGATCTGACACAATTTTACAGTAATATTGAATACGACAGAAAGCCTGTACAAGACTGTATAACCGACTTAAGGATACGAGTACATTTACGTTTTTGAACCTCTTAAGCAAGAGGTTAAGAGGTTCGTCCAGCCTCTTTGAATGATAGAAATGCTATCATTATAGAAATGCTATTAATGATAGAAACCAAACAAATAAAAAATACTAGGCAATAGTCATCAAATCTTAAAGATTTAACTTTCAGTCCCTAATGATAAAGATAAAAAGCCATGCATCACTGTGTTTGTGTGCTAATAAATCTAATTGAGAGGAGTCGTCTCAATATGTACATTTTCAGACGACTCCTCACTCCCGACTGAGTGATGCTTTATTTTGAGCATAAAGGTGATGCTCAAAATACTTCCAACAACAGCAATTTTGACCTTGAAAAATTGGTTATTTTGTCATTTGCAGTTTTCTATTAATGCTACTTACAGCAGCCATGTTAGTTTTAGTTGCGTGTGTTAGCTTAGCAAGACTAATATTAAGCAAACACATTTTATTCAAGCATTAAATGTCGAATAAATCTGGTTCAATCTGAACCAGATGTAAGTTGATTTAATTTGTTTATCTCTTGTATATTTGAAAGAAGTTGTGTTTATTCCATACACATGTAACCGAACTGGTGTCTTCAATTATTATTATTTTAAAACATAGGCCTTATCAGGTAGATAATTATAAGCAATACCTTAGACTGAACTCTTTGGCTGTAACTTATTTCTTCTGACCAGAAATGTTGCCCCAATTTAGTCATTTTTAATCTAAACTACCAGTTTTATTAATAATTGTAATACGCCATTAAAAGTATTTTCATTGCCAAAGCTAGACCTACTGAAGTATATTTTTGCTCCCAAAGATCTACTTCCTAACATTTCTGATTCCGCTTAAACTGAAAATTAATTGAATTAAAATTGAAGAATACTTTATTAATCACATAGAAAAATTAATATTCATTAATAATCTTGCCTTACTAATGATAATTGTATAAGTCAAACATTTATGCAAACTCAGATTCACAAAATTTTTGATGGCACCAAATTTGGTTCAAGTTTAGGTTTGCAGAATTGTTATTCCCAATCTCTCTCATTAGATCAAAAGTTTACAATTCAGCATATAAATTGGGATCGGATTCTTTCAGTCATGTTTCTTTATATGGCATCCCTTAAATGTCAGCAAGTAGAAACAGGACTTACTTTAAACACCTCTTTGCTTTAATGTATTAGAAATTGATCAATTAATTACCAGTTAAAAATGTAAAGACACCATGCTAAGATACTAGTTCAATTGATGCAACAGCAATACACAAATTGTATTACAATCAGCAACTGCAATATTCCCACCCATTACATGTATCAACGTGTCTTTGGGAAAGACAATAACTTCTCCCACTTATAGACACCAACAATCGCAGAATATGCTGTGTATGTGGATTTGGGGCTTCTGTGATTTGGTGGTTGGTCTTTTCCCTGCACAACAAGCAGCGTTACGATTCGATTGTCTGCTGGAGCCTTTCTGTGTTGACAGTGCATTTGGACTTTTTCCCTCTTGTTATCTTGCTTTCCACAGTATAAAAAAAGGGTTGACTGGGATATTCTCTACCCTTTTCCCTTTACAACCTGACCCAGATTGAGCAGTTACAAAAGATTACAGAGAAATTGAAATTTCACAAAGTGCATATATAAAATAGAAAGCACTGTTCATGTCTGAGTGACTGTGTGATAAAGAAAGTGAGCCTCCAGAATATGTGCAGTAGTTGCCCATATCAATTCTGTTGTCTCTGTATTTCCAGTCATCTCAGTATTTCCTTGTTTTGGTGTGAGAGTTAAGGTACATGCAGTTTACACAAGAGCCACTGACTGTTCTCAGAGAACTGTCTGGCCTTGTTCCAACAGAGTTAGGGCAGTAGATGAGTCAGTGCACTACAGCTGGCAACTGAGAGACTAACCTGCTTTGGAAAATTGTTTTCCTCAGAGTCTTCAATGATAAATGGTTGGATTTTTGATGAAGATTGGTGAGGTGGGGCTGGGGCTTGTTTGATGAACCAGAAAATTAAATTATTACTGTTGAGGTTCTATTGACTGCACTGCTGGTGACACTCTGGCTTCATCCCAAAGGTTAATTGGACTTGAACCCAGAAAATCAAGAGGTTAAGCAGGGTCACAGTGACAGCAGGTCCTTCTGGGAACAACCCTCTCAAATGGCTGCTAATCAGGTTTGTCAAGGGGCTTTCTTCATGAGAATACAACACAGTGAATCTTGTGAAAATCTGTTGCTTCAGCTGAATACAATAGTATTGATTTTCATGTAACATCATTCTTACTAAGTGTAGGAGGGCACTTGTGTGTTCTCATGGGTAGTCATGACAAATTCGACTTCCCTGCTGGTGCCTTGATATCTTTTATTTGTGCTCAGTAGAATTCTATTGATGCTTGTGTGTTTGCTTTGATGTGGTATTAATTCCCTGCATGAAAAAAACACGGCTGTTTCTGAAAACTTGTATGTGACAGATTAGTTGTTGACTCAAATGATTTTATACAAAATGAAAATTTTCAGTAATTAAGTGATAAATTATTTTCTGTAAGACATATAGTATTATTAGAGGTACTAGCATAATTTGCAGATGACAAGCTGTTTTGTTCCATGGAAGCTTTGCTTTAATTCTATTTCTTTTCGTATTTAATCAAAAGAAATCAAAGTCCTAGTCATAGGCAGAGAGAGAGAGTGCTGTCAAGCACTGGAAAAGGAACCGCAGGCTTCCTCAAAAAAGAGAAAGAAAAAAGAAGTAAGTTTCCAGCCTGCAAAGAATGAAGTCTAAACTCTGACCCATTGCAAAATACTTGTATAAAAGTTGTTTTGATGCTGAATTGGAGAAACTAAAGTGGTTATGGATGTGATTCTGACAATGAACTTGAAATGATATAAAATGTGTAACTGCAATCGAAGGTCACTGATGTGTGTTGGAGCCAGATACTAGGTGAAAGGTCAGGAAAAGGAGAATCAGTAATAATCAGTGAAGTTGATCAGATTTTAATTCTGGTTGCTGACATGTAGTGTCTCAGAAGGGACACGATGCTGATCAGGAAGCAGATGAACGACCCAAAAGAGGAACTGAAACTGCAAGAAACTGAAGGAAAATTTGGAGGCTAAAGGATGGAGTGGGACCCTAGAGCAACATCACGTGACATGATGTCTTGAAATCAAAGGTTTTAAACACCAAAATGTGCTCCGACAGCAATGTTGACATTTCGCTTCATCTGGTCCTCAGCATGGGAGAATATCAACATTCTGGATATAAATCTAGATATTTCATTTTGTCTTGTCGCTATGTTTTTCACCTGCTGGGCCAACCCAGTCTGTTCTGTACTGGAAATTAAAGAGTAAACACAGGAAGGCTAACTTTACCTGAGTCGTTGTTTATCATACCCCGTTTGACTGGTATAATTTTAGATAACACAACACTGTCACTGCTGGCTGTAATTTGAAAAGAAATTTTACAAAAACAAGGCGAGTCTGGATTTCTTACCATATGAAAAAAAGAAGAGTATTGGGAGAAAGCTGAACACAACTTCTGAAGGAAGTCAGCGAAAAACACTGGGAGAACCACCACAGACAGACAGCACTGGATATATATATATGTAATAGAGCTGTTGTGGCTACCGCCGGTACAAATATGAAACCACCGATCTGATACCGGCGAGAAGATTGGACCCTAAACCAGCTGTTACTGGACTGACACAGAGCTAAAGAACCCTTTACCAGATCACACTTTCCGACCAGAGGGATGTCACATTCATTTTTCATTTATGAAAATTTATGAAAAATGAATGTGACAAAAATGAAGATGGAGATGGGGGCCAACTCTGTCCTCTTCCTCGGTTTGGTCCTCCTCAACTTCTTTAACTCTTGTGACTCTTTCACATTCCCATCAATTCCCAGCTCAATTTGAAAACTCATTACTCATCACTGTTTTTGCTGGATGGAGGAAGCACGGTCAGAGCAACTTGATGGGATTTATTCTGAATGCATTGCAGAATGAACAACATGGCAACGTTCTTGTGACATTTAAAAAAAAACGTATAAAACAGCCTACAGTATTATTATTGCATCGTTTTTACATCTAAAATAAATACCTCTCAAATAAAGGGATGAAATGGTTACAGTTAACCATGGATCTCTTCAATGCATGTATTGCTGGTGCTGATCGTGATTTCACTCATAATTGCGCTCCTCTATACCAGCGTCTGTCTGCGGTACACAGCTAAACCATAATATTGTTCGGAGTTTGCTGTGAGGTACAAGAGAGAAATCCCATTTCATTATTGAACTTTTTTAAGAGAAATTTTGCAGGGATCAGCAAAGTTGCAGTGAAATGTAAAGTAAGATGCGGTTTAAAAAGTGCTTAATGTGTTTAAGCTGCAAGACTAAAAATGACTAGTGAGTGGTAATGCTCAAACGTGTTTTTCTCAGTAAACAAACTGAGACCCATAGAGCCAAACTAAAACTTCAATGTTTGGCTCAGTGTCACTGATCTAATCTCTGCTACACCTTTACAAAATTTAAGGCTCTAAATTAAAACAAGTTTTAATGAGTAACTCATTAAAAGTTACTAGTAAGTTAATCAAAATAAGGAATATTGATTACCTATCAGGGCTGCACAGTGGCGCAGTGGGTAGCGCTGTTGCCTTGCAGCAAGAAGGTCCTGGGTTCGATTCCCGGCCCGGTCTTTCTGCATGCGTGGGTTCTCTCCGGGTACTCCGGCTTCCTCCCACAGTCCAAAAACATGACTGTCAGGTTAATTGGGCTTTCCAGATTCTCCCTAGGTGTGAGTGTGTGTGTGCATGGTTGTTTGTCCTGTTTGTCTCTCTGTGTTGCCCTGCGACAGACTGGCGACCTGTCCAGGGTGTACCCGCCTCTCGCCCGGAACGCAGCTGGAGATAGGCACCGGCAACTCCCGACCCGTTAGGAGAAGGGTGACGGAAAATGGATGGATGGATGGATTACCTATCAATATAGTTAATATATACTGGTATGAGGATAACATTCCTTATAAATAGTTATTTATTGTTGTAGCTTTTAATACAAATGGTGTTATGTAGAATATAACTTAAGTTGCTATTTTTTAGCCTGTTTGATAGAAATAATGAAGATCTTATCATTTAAACTTAACGCTCCAAGCACCAGAATTTTTATAGAAAAATATCCCAATTTTTTATGTGTGCAATATGGTTGGAGAAGCTTTATTTGAAGATGGTAATTAATAAAAACACATCTTTCATTTATAAAACTAAGTTTAGTTTAGTTTTATGGTGAAGAAAGTGACCATAATATAAGATCCCTTAGACGATATGATGTTTTTCTATCTGCTCTCAGCTCCGACACACTGAGCTGTCAGCTAGTTGTAGTGCTTAGCTCCTCCTGTTTCAAACTCTTCTCAAATATAATTGAGATATTTGCTACTTTCGACAAAAAACGTTTAAGCCTATCAGAGCAGTGTATCCAGTTTGGTGCTTTTCATTTCCAAGGCAAAATGAGGCAGTTTATCATGATTCAGTAATAAAATCACTCACCTGCACCATTTAGCTGCTGTTGCTCCTCCTACACTTTGGACTGAACCATTGCTCTAACAACGGTGGGGAGAATCTAAAAATACAATATTTTTTTTTCCTAGATTAGTGGCAGGTTTATTTTCTCCGGATTCCATCCAATCCCCTCGGGAGAAGCAAGACGAGTTTCAGTCTTCATTTTTTTTCTTTGTTTTTTACTGCAGCCTTGCATACTGCAAAAGGTTGTAATAGAATCACGGCAACTAATTTATTTTGGTAAAGATGTTAGCTCTTATTTTAGGTAAGGTTAATAGCTTCAGAATCAAAAATTTGAGCACTCAAATAGATTGTTTTCCATGTCTGTTATACTGCAATTGTGTCTGGGTTAGGGTCACTGTGCTGATAAAGCCATTAAGATTATAAAGAGGGAGTCAATCATGACCAGACACCTATTTCATATATATATATATATATATATATATATATATATATATATATATATATATATATAAAGAGCATAAGAACAAATGTGAATATGAGCAGATTATGGCTTTTCTTATCCTCTGTTTTTAGATATTTATGTGAGATGACATGGCCACCAGATGCATTTTAGAATTATTATAGAATAGTTGATATTTGTAGTTAGATGACATGGCCACCAGATGACACTGTGAGATAGCCCCCTTTTTAAAATAGTGTTATAAAGTATTATTAATATTGTATTATTATTTTATGCTTAGTGCATGTGCATTGTGATGGTTTTGTGTACCTATAGTTAACTATAGTAAAATAACTGAGACATGCCATATAACAGTCATGGGAAGGTTTATACCTCCTCGCTTTGTTTATTAAATTATATCATGGAAGTGGGACACAATTTAAAAAGCTCATAAAGTGTGTGTTGTGCAATGCTGCTCTCCCTTCGCTGGCTCTTATTGCCATTAGATAAGGACTAGAAATAAAGCTTTGTTTCTGCATCTGAACTTCCCTTAGACAACATGATATATGCTCCTAACTGCACACATACACACAGAGCTGTAAAGCATTCTGTGGAGGTACTGTGCTGACTTTTTCTTTTTCAAGAATACAATTTCTGACGGCTCTCACCCAGGTAACTAAGAAAGTGACCATAATATAAGCTCCCTTTTCCCTAATACATTATTCTGTGGTAGAACAGAATTTACCAGATTTAAAAAAATAAATAAATAATTTAAAAAAAAACATTTACCTGACAAAGTTCTCGCTGTTTTCTAAATTTTATGATACCGTATAATTAACGTTTTCTTTAATATTTGTTCAGTCATGAGTAAGAAACATTAAAAACACATGTTGGTACAGTTCAATTCAAATAACCCTTTTCATTTTGTTTGTTTTTTAATGTGATTTCCTTTAGTGATAATAGTTTGACTCAGTATCTGATATATTCACAGTTAACCATAATATTCAAAATGTGGCAAGAACAATTTTATTTCAGAATTCATACAGCAAGATGTAAAAGTAGAAGGTCAGAACAGTGTCGCCAGGAGATACGGGGAATAAAATTACACACTCTGGTGCTCTATCTTTGGACAGCCATAACTAAATCTTTTTAAAAACCATCAGGAACAACAGTTTTATATCAAATAAATATGAACTGCACACATTCAACAAAACAGTATATATTAATAATATTTCAAGTCATGCTAAACCACAATATTCAAATTTTAACATTGCCCATTACAAGATGTGATCCAAAGAAGCTACATCACAAGAGGGTTAATTTTCATTGTTCTAAAATACAGAGCTAGAAAAGGTTACATCTGACTACAGCAGCATATTTATGCAGGAATTAGTGCATGCAGGGTGCTTCAGTCGCTTAAGCTCTCCCAATCCCTTTTCCATTCTCTAAATGTGCTGCATATAAAGCAATCCATTAGTCTTAGCTTTGCCAGAGATTTTAAGTGGACACCTGTCCATTAAGACCATCGTTTTAGCAGCGGCTCATCTCAAATTATTTGCCCTGAATTAAATTTGTTCAAATGTAATGGAATGCATATTTATAGTGTTTTTCCTCATTATTGCCATCCACAACTGTCCATCTTTTTTCACTTCTTTTTTTTTTAGATGAGGACCTTATGTGTTAGGTTGATACCTGGTTGAATGTCGTCCTCCAGTGGGTCAGTGGCACACAGTGGCTGTTCATATTTTAGTTTATACAAGCAAAGCATGCTGTAAATTCTTTCAGTGAAAGCTGATGGACCGACATTTTTTTCTGCTTTATATTAAAAAACAAACAAACAAACAAACAAAAAACAGCATTTATGTCAGCAAACTGTAAACCATCTCACTCTGATTTGTGGTTCATGTAGGAAGTTAATTTTTGTTCCCGTTGTTCAGTGTCTAATGCATTTTGAGGTGTAAATCTAAGTCATTCTATTGTTATACATTTCAAAATCAAAAGGAAAAATCATAACGGATTTAAGAATACTTTATTTAAATCTTAATTTAAATTTACATTTATGCTTTGATTCTTTACAGACATATAAAGAATCACAGCATAAACCTCTAATGACAAAATATTTTACGGTGTAATTTGCAGTCATAAATAAAAGCTTAGACAAAACATAAAAAATTGTTAAATGTTTTTGGGCACAACTGAATAAATATGATACTTCAAATGAAATGATTATAATACTAAGGGAGAGTCAAGCCCTGTGTCTGTCTGTCTGTCTGTCTGTCGTGGTGAAGATAGATCAATTAGGACTCTACATATCAATCAATTCTACACCCGAAACATACTGTAGAAACCCCTAACGTTCACAGCGCAGATGTTACCTTACCGGGTCTCAATCACGAGGGAGTGGTCATGGCAGTGATAAGATCGAAGACCTGCTGCTTCGTCCTCTCTCTGCAGGGTTTTCTTCAGAGCACATTATGGCAATGAGTTTGAGGCTTAAAGGGCCGGTGTGTCAGGCCGGTGCCAAAAGCATAAGCCCTAGTCATTCCATCAAGGCAGAAATTAATTAAACAAAGCCTTGCCTCAATCACGAGAGTGCTGGCCAGCAGTGAAAGCAAGAGAATAGAAACAGGTTTTGTCTTGTTTTTCCATTTCTATTTTTAATGGCTTCACTGTAAGAAAGAAGACTGTATTTGCCCATTTTCATTCAAAAGCACAACATTTAACCTTTAAAGAGCATCTGTGTGTAAGCTGCTGTTTGTTGAGCACTGGGATATTCCCTGCTGGAGCAACATATTGAAACAAGAGAGTGGAAGAATAAATATTTGGCAGCAACTTTAGTAATGGTTAATTTGAGAAATGAAAACATGTTTTGAGTGGTTAAGAAGTGAATGATGAAGGGGTTAAAATATAATGAGATTTACCCCATTAATTATACACTATGTATTGTTTTCATTTTTTTTAAATCCTGTATAAATGTAAAGACAAAAGGCGTAGTGCTATAGCTGCTCATATTCACAGATGCATAGCTGCTAACCAGCTATTTAGTGGAGAAGTTGCTGCCATCAGAGAAGGAGAGGGAGGTGGCTCAGGCTGGCTGCTCTAGGAGGGACTGCAGCTTTGTAGCCTCTGCAGGATTTGTTTCACTCCTTTGTCTGCAAACCCAAGTATCCTGTCAGGCAATGTGTCTCCTAACTTGCTATTGTTATCAGAAAGCAATAGGCTCAGTCTGGTCACATGACAACCTGTGTTATGGGTCCAAATATTTCCCCTTTGCACTTTCACTTTTTTTACTTCAACTGAACTGTGATGGTCGGCACACAAATTATTAACTGGGGCAGGATGCATGTACTTTGACTAGTTTTCACTGTAAACTGATTAAATGTTACAGCTTAGTGTTGTTTAAGCCTTCCAGTAATCAATTTGTGTGTCTCTCTGTCCACCCATCCATAGTTTTGTTATCAAATCCATACTGTCTGTGTGCACTGACACATAAAAGTCAGAGGCATTTAAATGTTTTCAGGTTTGCTGTGTGAGAGTCCAGTTCGGACAGCCTGGTTGGTATTTAAAGGCAATCTCCTCCACTTAATCAATGGCTTTGTGGGATTTTTAGAGGTCTGCTAATCCAGGATGCTGAAGCTGAACACATATATCATTAGTAAAAACAGCAGGTATGGATATTAGAGAACCACTTGTACCTTCACAGCCACTTCACACTGTGAACACTTCATAGGTTACAATAGAATCAAATACTACGTATAACAATTACAATCAAAAGCCTCGAAGATATTTAGATCATGCACTTAATATGAAACACTGCATTTAGAAACATTAGGTGAAGAACAACCAATCCATTTAACTGTGAAAATAAGTCCATATTTTCTGTTTCTATCTTTTTTGAATAGCTTCACAAAAAAGCAGCTTTGTAATGGTCGCCTTGAATGATTTCTTTTTGCTTGCCTCTGTTGTCCTTATCTCCCCTTTATTAATCCTTTTATAGATTTCAAATATATGTTTGAAACTGTGTTTAGTTTGTCAGCTGGTGGGATTATCATGCAGAAAACAATCCTTTATTTGTCAGAGGAGAAGAGATAGCTGTGTTTCAAGTTACACACTTGGAAGCCACTTTCATGTTCAGTTTAGATCCATGATTACTTCACCTGCACAATCAAAGTAGTTACAATGAAAATGCAACAAATCACTATAGAATCCCCAGTCTTTTGTGTGGCTCACTCTCTCCCTTCTTCTCCCCTCTCCCCAACCTCCACCTAAAAGAAAGGCTCTGACATTTCAGCCAGAGAGTGAGAATAGAGGCAGTTTATAATGTGTGCAGTCTTGCCTTTTCTTTTGCTGCTTGTAGTAGTACTTGAGTGTCATGTTAAACTGAAGGCAAGGAAGACTCTCAATGACCTACTGTGGTTCTTACTTGGTGTTTACTGAAGTCACTGGTGGCTAAAGCACCAGCAGAGACCCATTTCTTATCAGCAAATAAGGTCAAGCAGATTGGAGACTCAAATTTCCCCTTTTAGTCAATGTTGCTTCACCATTGTCTGTACTGGACAATAGTTTCACATAACCTAAAGCTTGAGTTTCTCTCTCCTTTATTTTGAGGCATTTTACTCTCTCTGTGAGTGCTGAGTATTTGCAAGCTAATAAAGGAGTTGCCACAACAAGGGGGTGAGAGATGTCTGCATGTGTGTGTCTGTGTATAGTGTGTGGGATGGTAGTGTGTCAGGAGGCAGGTGCTAAGGATGCCCCCCTGTCAGGTCCTTGTATCTTAAAATAAACACACAACATCAATGCCTTCGGACCAAGAGAACCAACAGTTACAGAACTTTTACCAGTAAGGACACTGTAAAACTAGGTAGATCTTAGTCAATTTGTTTTAATTTTTTCCAGCAACCAGCCATGAGTGATTTTGAAGTTTGCATGTTGAAAGCTGTAGAAGGAGTTTGCTTATACAATGTCTTTAAAAAGAGACAAAATGGTGGTTTTGATCCAAAATAGCTCACTTCATGTTGGGTTTGGAGCATAACTTTAAGAGACTTTTTGTAGGTCTTGACAAATTGTCAGTCAAAGCATGGCTTGTGGATGATTTTTTAAAAAGATTTCTAAGCATCGCTGTGGAGAAATTAGGCCATGTCGCCAAAATATTGGACGGCATCCCTACTGGGGGGACTAGGATCAATCATAATGAGTTTGGTGCAGCTTGGCTGAAATATGTTGAATTCAGAGGGAAACATGGCAGTGACCTCACAGAAAAAATTATTTGCCCTATAAAACACAAAGAATTATCAAACCAATTTATCGGTCTCTTGACACAAGATCATCTTCATTAGCCCAAGAGGGCTAAAGATGGATCTTTCCAAGACAAACTTTTATGAGGGGCGGGGCTTAGATGACATCAGCATATGACCACATAGAATCATCTGGATTGGTGTAACTCATCAGTATTAGTCACACCAATCTGATGCAACTTTACCATTGTATGTGAAGGTTATATCATTTCATTTGCTTTGGCAAGTTCGCCACATAGCCAAGCCATGCTAGAAAACAACTTTGATAACCTTTAATGTCTGCTCCTTTTGCTGCATACTGACCAAAAATGAAACAGATAGCTCAAAATCCGTAGGAGTTTATGGTTCGAATAAGAGTAAAAAATTGCCACAATTTGCCCTTTGACCCAAAATGGTCACCAACCTGTACATCTTAGGTCATAACTCTAAAAGACATTTTTTCTTGATTAGGAGCAAACTACCAACGTACTACGTTTCAGATCTCCATGATATATGTTTTTTTACAACTCACCATAGGGAGCACTATAGAGTAGTTTGGCCACATTCATTTGCGATTCCATTTCAATCTGGAGAGACTTTTATAGACTTGCTGTCTGAGTCTATGTTCTTAGACTCAGACGGCATATTCTTAGAAGAGTTTATTGACATACAAATTAGAGTCTTTGGGGCTCGGGGCCCGGCTGAGGACATCGATTATCGCAAACTTTGCGATGGGCTCGGATGAGCATTCCGTATGCTGAGAGGAACGTCATCCCACCGGGACCCGACACTGGTGGTGGAGGCGATGAAGGATGCGGCCGGATGGCTGAGCGAGTGGAGGTGAAGGGGTGGAGGTGGGTTGAGCTCTGCTGGAAGCGGAAGACGCCATGGATGATGGTCCTTATCAGCTGGGACTTGGGCGGTGATTGGACGTGATGCATCTTGGACCAGCATTGATTAATCAACGGTGATGAGCATGCCGCACTAGTTGGATGATCCAGGTGGGGTCAGAAGAGTCTTCCAGTTTGAATTTGCGCCTAGGCTTCATAATATTGTTTAATTTCACGCATGGGACAATTTTGGGCAAAGTTTAGTTTTTGAGTTTTTGAATAGGTTTTGGCCCCAAATTTGTGATTTTGGATGAGTCCTATCTCTATCCAACAAGTGCAGTATTACTGGGAATGCTGTGGGGAAGCTATAATAATAATATCTTATCTTGAGAAACACCATTTGGGTATGAGAAATGGAAATACCTTTAACCCATTTGAAGTCAAAATAAACATATAGGATTAGATTTATTCTATTAATTACAACTTTAGTCATTCTCAAGGGGGCAATTAAAGTCATTCAGAGAGCAGTAACTACAAATAACTTAAAGAGAAATCCCTGAATTTATCCAAGCCTTTTAATAATCAGTTTTGAAGGGTCTACAATGTATTTTGGACTGACAAGACAAATGCATGGTAACTTTTAATTATTGATCATGACTGGCAGCAGTTGTTTGTTTCTCTTTGGTAGAATAAAATCCATCTGTTTTTCAGCAACATATTCTATTCAGGCATATTCTTAGAACAAAACCTGGTAAAGATCTGGAAAGAGAATTGTAAATTCACACAAGGTGGAAAACTTGTTTGGATTCTTTTCAAAATAATAGTTGTCACGTTGTAGTTTTATTGCAAAGAGCCTTTGATAATCCCAGCTTTGATTGCATTTTCTTCATACAGACCACACAGGAAATCTGTGTCACACTTTTGTACCAAATTTTACAATAATTGCGTGGTTTAGGAAGTTTGAAATTAACTGGTAATATTGTTATGCTGTTTCCCCTGATATTTGCTTCACTGAACTGACAAACTATTACACAGCTACACACACCAGATATGTGTATGGACATTAAAAGATGTTGGTACTCAAATTTAAAAAGAGGCCATATTGACCAAGATTTTAAAGGATGAAATGGAAATCTTATTTATGCTTCCTTATTTGTTGAATAAAATAAATAATTTAAACTGATAAGCTTAGAGCAGACTACAACACAGCACTGTTCCTAGAACTTGGACCAGCATTGATTAATGAACCCTATGAACTCACAAAAGGAGGCCTTAGTTCTCGATGTGGGCGCCGTAAATTCGATTTCCAGCCTGATGACTTTAGCTGCATGTCTTCCTTCTCTGTCATTACCCACTTTTAAAAAGGTGTAGTAGTTATTTGACTACTCTCAAATAAATGCCGGCTGAGCCAAAACAAAAAGTGGTAGGAAGAGATAATTTATTAGTTTACTTCTTTATTTGAAGTAAACTAAATAATTTGTGTAAGATTCACATATTTGTCATTTCAAACACACAGATGGTTCAACTGATTTCTTTTTGCAGTGTATATAACTATTTCTACTTACAAGCTTCGGTATATGGTATTAATGCAATAGACAGATACCTAAGGCAACTGAAATTATGCTAAATATTCAAGGATGTATGTTTACAGTGGCAGTAATAACTGAAATTGTTCACTAGAATTATTCATTGTGACATATTCCTCCTTGCTCTGGGAGAAATATGTTTTATTCCTCCTAAAGCAAGAAAAAATAAAACGGACAAGAAACAAAGTAAAATGTTCCCAAACAGAGTCTGCAGCTAATCCGTAACATATATTTGAATTCATCTTTGAGACATAATCCTTTGCAGTAATTTAGCTTCATCATGGTAGATATAAAATACAGATATCAGGAATAAGCAGTGCATTTGTGTCAAGCTGTCCTGTAGCATGTGTTCTTAAAAGTAGTAAAGTTAACAGCAGTTGCTTCCAGTGACTTAATGTACTGAGGGAGATTAAATTCACTTTGAAAAGAAATCTTAAACCACTGCTGTCCATTTCAGGCACGTGCAGAAAGCAGCGGGGAGGAGCCTTGAGCCCCGGCCCCTTTTATTCTTGATGCCCCTAGTGCCCTTGTTGAGTTTTTTTTTTAAATCTCTGTGTCAGGAGGCATGCTTGTGCCCCTCAACAACAATATTTAGCTAAATATAACACTTTTGCAAAATAAAATGATCTGGCAGCGCTGCTTTCGGTCTAATAATGACTGAGGATTCTCAGTTTCTCTGCCTCCATGTCAGTTTCTTTCTTTAACTATCAAATTATGGGCAAGAATATGCTTCCACCAAACATTTGTTTGTGAATAAAAACGTCATGTTGAAGTTAGAAAAAGCGTTTATATTTATTTTTTGTAATTGTCCTTGCAATAGCAGGAAAAACCCTCCTCTCTCCTAAACACACAAGCGTTCCTGTCAGGGTTCCTGTGTGCGTGGAAGTGAGTGCGAGTATGCATCTGTTCCAGTGAGGATCTTGGTGGAGAGCCGGGGCAGCCTTCACAGGTGGAGCTCATCAGCCTCATCTCAGGCCTGGGAATAAAGGAGCAGCAGAGCCTTCACTCAGCGCTGGATGACTGACCTTACCTTGCCTTACCTTGCCTTACCTTACCTTACCTTACCTTACCTTACCTTACCTTACCTTACCTTACCTCACCTTACTTTACCTTGCCTTGCCTTGCCTTGCCAAAAAATATGTAGAGTTAAGCCCTCTGAGCTTTTTTGATCTTTCAAGCAGCCTGCAGCTAAGCTGTTATCGAGGTTCAACAGAGGTAGTAGGGCTTATTTAGTAAAATAGCAGCAAATTTGCTTATTTCATAGCATGCGTCATAATTAGCAGCCTTCGCTCCATGTTCTGTTTCACAAATACAGTCTCAGGTCAACACAGCCCTTCAGGACTGTCAGCAGCAGAAACAGCAACATTATACCTGTTTGAGAAAACATAGACTGTATTTGCTTTGCATTGTCTCCACATGACGACAATGATACAGTATGAGTCAATTAAATATCAATTAATATGGGTTGTTGCCATGATGTTACACAGAGTTTTAAGATCTTGTTCAATATAACCCTTTTTAACTCTGAGCCCTTGACCCTCCAGAGGACTCTGCACGGCCCTGGGCCATTTATTGACCTTAAAGTAGACATGTTGATGAAAAGCCAAAAATCAAATATACATAAGAATAGTAACAATACATATCCATCTCTTTCTCTATGGATACATATCCACTAATAAAGAGAAAGACAGCTAGACAAACATAGGACATGCTGGAGGATCTGGATTAAGTTAATAAGGACAAAAATATTTTTTCTACACTTTTCAACCCAAAAGTGCAGAAATAGTTTTTCTTGTGTGGCATAGGTAAATATGACAAAAAAATTATTATATAGAAAAAAGCAAAGATTTCATACCCTTCTGAATAAAAGAAGGGAAACTTAGAAAAAATAAAAAATACAAAAAAGGAATATAATAACAATAACATTAAACAAATGGTTATCCAGAGTAAAAAGCAGCTGATGCTTTTGTCACGTCTTTCACTTGCTCATAACTTTCTTCAGTTTTGCTTTTTTTAGGAGAATGAAAGGAGGAAATGAGGCTCAAAGCTCTGAGCAGGAAGTCAGCAGCTTTGCATGGATCCCATGGTTCCACACAATGCAGGTCCAACTTCTAATCAGTCTGCTCCATAAACAACTAATTAGCTTTCCGCTGTCCCCTAATGATGTGCTGACAAACATATGATGCGAAACACTTGAACTGATAAACAGCATGAGCTGACAATGTATTTAAGCTCTTATCTCTGAGTGAGACAAAGGCTTGATTAGAAACAATTCTGTAGAGGAAAGTCAACAATTTAAGAGAGGGAACAAGTGGCTTCTTAAAATACCAACGTCCATCTCTAATATTAGAGGCTGCTTGGCTATATTGTTCTCAGTTCATGTATGAGCAGAAATGCTGTTTGGCTGTATTCTAATCATAACAAGTCATTCTTATATAATGTTATTTTGGATACATTTCTTTGACATTATGAAGTTCCTTTCACTCTATTCACTGATTGCTTGTAGAAAATGAAATAGTTAAGGACAGCTCCATCATCAAATGTTAAAATTAGACCTGTATTTCATTTGGAAGTTTCATTTGTGCTTTTAACCAATCTTGTCATATCTAATTTTTTTTTTTTTAGATATGTTTTGTTTTGGTCGTACAATTATCAAATATTACTGATGTACTTTTTAAAATCCCTAACACTGATAAACAGTCTACATACTCCAAGATTGGGGAAGAAATTACAGCTACTCAGATTTTCTGCTCAATGTTCGTAAGCAGCAGAAGAGAAAGAGATAAAACAACAGAACAGTGTTGACAAATTAGTGGCAACTGCTTCTATTCTTAATTCTTAGCTGACAACGAATTGCTATTTGGACATTTTGCTGGTTTGGGTTTTGGAGGATCCCTTTTTGACTGAGGACCCTGCATGTGCTGTGATCCCTGGGTATTTCAATAAAGCAACCTTGCAAAGCCAAACACTCTGACACGGGACTTCATCCAGGAGAATAACATCCCGCCCGGAACCACATCCTGCCAGAGGATTGACCTATCCGACTGCTCCTCACCCAGCCGGCCTCCAGCCTGGGTGAAGCCGGCCTGCTCTCCCCCATTACCACCTTCAGATACACCCACCTGGATGCACGGCTCTCCCTCAGTGCTCATCTCTGCCGGCCAGCACCCCCCACATTCCCTGCAGAGCGCAAAACTGAATATTTATAAATCACTGACAAATTTTCTGCAAAATAAATCTTCATTGTACCAAAGACTTACCGGTTCCATGAGTGTTCTTGCATGTGGGTCAGGAAACTGTAATCCAACATGACAAATAGTTATTTTCACATACCCCCCTTAACCTTTATCACTATTTTTATGTCAGAGGCACAATTTTATGGAGGTAAATTTGTTTCACAACAATTCAATAATGAAAAAGAATCTCAATTAAAAAAAATAATAAAATTGCGATTAATACTTTTGAAATTGTAATAATTTTATTTTAAAAAAGTTGTTTAAAAAAATCATCTTTTAAATTTGAAAAAGTTATTTGCAAAACTTTTATTTGCACGTTAGAAATCTTTGGCTGCATTCTCACACGAGCATCCTGTGCAAGGCCTAAAGACGGATGATGTAAGATGTGCTGACTATCTCAGAAGACTCTGACTGACTGTCACCTCGGAACTGTTCTGATATGGACAACAATAAATCACATCAACAGGTCAAAAAATCACATCTTCTACTGTTTACAAATCACAATTGGGAATAGAGGCTTCATCAAAGTACTAAAATTAGTGGGAAAAATACAATAAAGTAAAATAAATAAAGACATGTTAACTGAAACTCTTACAATAAATAAAATGAATACAGTTTTATTGCGTTTTTATTCCACATCTTACTCAGACACCTTTAGAAAAGAGAAGGTTCATTTTTGAGAGCAGAGATGATTGAGGGAGCCTTTTTGCATAAAAGCATTTATGAATATAATATTTTGTTACAATAATTAAAACATTCTTTAGAAATTCCATATCTTTCTAAAGAAAGATATTTTCTAAAGAAAATAAACCAAACTGAATATTTTATGAAATAAAATCCATCTTTATGACTTTATAAGACAAAAGGTTATGAAATAGTCCCCATAAGGTTTGTAATTCTTTACATTCAGAAAACAAGTCTGTTTCCAATGGAGTTTTAAAAAAACTCACAATTCTCAAGATTAAAATGAAACCTCTTTCTTATTAACTCATCTGAAGGATATATTTTATTTATTATTTTTAAAATGTAGTTCTTTATATCTAGGAGGAATTGGGAATTTCAAATACTTTGTCCTAGTTTTAACTATCATAAAATATGTTACAATTTGGTAAGGCAACTGTGCTTTTTGTTCTTCCAGGGTACATGTTATCTATTGAATATTCATTCAAAAACCTGTTGCTGCATTTATTATCTATAATGTTTACTTACTCAACCTATTGTATTCTTTTTTTTGAATCTCAGTCTTGTATAACTCAAGCTTAGCAAAAAAACATTGAAATAGTTTTGATGTTATGGACCAGTTGCTCGCTTCGGCAGGATTACAAAAAGAATTCATGTGAGTGTAGAATTAATTGACTGGAGGCAGGAAATGAGCAAAAAAGTAATTATGATTTAGTAGAAAAGATTAAAATAAAATAGTTCAATAGTCAGAATTAGCAAAAACAAAACAAGAATAACAAGCCAGCATATAAAAGTAAACCCCAGTCCTATTGAGCTCAATGTTTCATTTTGTCTTTTAGTTGTTTGTCTAGTCAAATTATGTTGTTTTTTGTTTTTGCTCAGCTCCTTTTTTTTTCATCCATTAATCTGTTTTGTTGCCGCTGTGTTCAGCCTGGGGAAAAGACGGAAGTTCCTCAATGAGTATTTATAGTTCTTCTCTGGGCACAGAATCACCATCTCTGACTCCAAACCTACACATAGTAATGACATTTTTACATACAGCTAAAGTTTAAAAACTAAAGAGCTAAAAGCTTAGCTCTTTAGTTCTCATATTACCATGCATGTTGCTTTTAACTCAAAATATCTTTTGTAACACATCAAATCCTTTTTAATCATTCTACTCATAAATGAAACTCTTTTTAAACATAATTTTATAACATTAGTTATAAGACTATAACTAATGTGGCTTTTAGCCAATTAAGTAATTTATTCTTAAATAATTTAAGGTTTTCTAAATCATGGCATAATTTACAATTAATGCATTACTTTTTTGTAATACTTTTTCTGTATTCAAGCTCACCAAGATGTTTCATCAATTTCAGCAGTATTTTCTTTTGCAAACTTCATTCTTAAAGTACAACTGATAATTAATCCCACCTCCCCTAAAGACGACAGGATGCAAATCACTTTTTTTCAATCCAAAATAAAAGCACTCGTCTGTTGATGTGAAAAAAAGGGAATGTTTTCTCATCTTTGTTACACTTAAAATAGAGAAATTAGATAAATTGCTTTTTACTGACAAAATGAGGACATTAGAATATTACGTTTTACTTTCTTGTAATTTGTCAGTGAAGAGTCAGTTCTAGACTTCCTGTTAAATATTATCATTTCCATCCAGTCAATGAGTAATTGACTAGGTTAGTTTTATACCATTTTTTCATAATTGTATATATTCTACCACATAGTATGGCTCTGTTGTTCCACATTATGAGGGCTGAGCTGTGTTTAAACATTATCTTCCACTGTAAGAAAACCTGTTGATGGAAGAAAAAGCTGTAGAGGGAGTATAGACAATTTAAAGTCACCTTTCAATAACAACTCAAAACCTCAAACGTTTTGAAATACAAAAGATAGTATAACAAACCAAATGAGATTACCATGTTTTAAAAACGTCTGAAGACATGTAATTTTTAAAGTATCATTCATTATTTCAAAATCAATTGCCTTGATCCCACCTCACTATGAGGATCCTCTTCCTCATAATTTTTTTTCTTTTTTTGATATACAAAAAATTTAACGGTGTTTGTTTTGGAAAATAAAGTAAAAATGTATTCTGTTTTATAAGATTTGGAGGCTAAAGAACATGCAGGATGCATCAGCCTGGATAAAGATTCAGTTATTGTTAATGTTCTACCAAACAATGTCAAGTCTCTTTGAAGCCAATTATTTAAGGTTTTACTACATTTGTCAATGTTGTCTTGTGAATTTTTTCTTTCTCTACTAGCTATACATTTAGTAAGCCACATTCCTAAGTACTTAATTTCATTTCTAACTGTACTGTTGGAGATTGAAGAATCAGAACAATTATGAATGCTAATTATTTCACATTTATTTATATTTAGCTGCAGCATTGAGGCTGCAGCAAATTCGGTTAAAGCTAATGGAATTTGTTCTTTGTTTTTTAGAACAAATATCATATTTTCATATTTCATATCTTATTTTAGGTTAGCCTGTTTTTAACCTTGATGTCAAAACTTTTGTTTGGCTCTTGTAGTCTGTGTTTAACAGTGTAAAAGGCCTTAAGTTATTTAAGTTTGTCTTATCTTCATCAGGTTTTGGGAGTGGGTTAATGATGCCTTATTTCATAGTTTCCATGAGTTCCTTCTTGTTAAAAAATTCTTCTACAGGCTGAAACAACAAATGTTTGTTGTTGTGATCGGGAGGTTGTAGGTTTGATTCCAGCTTCCTCCATTGACTCAGTTGCTTTGGAGATACAAGACTTCTTCTGTTGGCTTTTTGTCCACTCAATGAAACAAGCACACATAAAGCATTATAATGAGCCATCATTTGATCCAGGTGTGTTAAAGCAGGGAGAGAAGTGAAACATGTAGGAGGCTGTCCACTGTCCTAAGCCATCATTTCTGCCTTGACCCAACCTGCTGTGTATAGAGTTTCAATCACAAAGGGCTTAGCTTTTTGGCTGGCTATGTTTGTGTCATGTTCTGTAGAGAATTAGCTGCTCGGTCAGTACTGTCAGTTAGCTTAGAACGTGGGATCATCAGCTCTGGTCACCACAATATGAGTGATTGGTCAAGGTTTTGTTTCCTATTAAAGGCTGGTGGTGAAAATAGCTGTGCCAAAACACTTTTCTGAGTTCAGCTCCCAGAAACAAACAGGATGGTTAGCAGCACCTCTATGTGGCTAAGACAGGTCAGCTTGAAATGTTGGGTCCTCTTATCTCTGGTTTGCACAGCATCAGTGTCGGTAGATGTTTCTGATAAGGGTGACATGGGCAGTTGCCCTGGGCGTGTTCACATCTAGGGTGGCATGAGTTCCCAGAACCACTCACCACCTACCACAGGGCACACACAGGCACGTGTACCCTGCCACGTGCCTGTCTTGACATTAACAGGTGGGCTCAGAGCCAATGCATGCAGCAGGTGAACTCCTCCTCACTTCTCTCCTCTCCTCTGATAGAGCCCTACCCTGGTGACAACCTACTGGCCAACCACCAAGGTAACAAATTGGATTTGCCTCCTTTACTTCAGACCCAAAAGTTAAAACGTCTTCATACACACACATATATACAGCTCTGGAAAATATTAGGAGACCACATAAAATGATCAGTTTTTTTTAATGTTTTGTAGATATGTGTTTGAATAAAATGAACAATGTTCTTTTATTCTATGAGCTACAACATGGATCTGAAATTCCAATCAGAAAATTATTTGCAAGAAATGAGAAATGGTCAAATTAACAAAAAAAATGCAGTGCTTTCAAACCGCAAAAAAACAGGTTCATATTCATTTAGAAACAATACTAATCTTTTAACTCTGGAAGAGTTCAGAATTAAAGAAGGCCGAAACCTGACCATCACTGAACAAGACATGCAAGTTAAAACACCAAGACTGGGCTAAGAAGTTTTGAAAGTTTTATGGACTGATGAGATGAGAGTGACTCTTGATGGACCAGATGGATTACTGGATCAGTAATGGGCGCAGAGCTCCACTTCACATCAGACACCAGCAAGTTGGAGGCAGGTACTAGAATGGGCTGGTATTATTAAAGTTGAGCTTTTTGGACTTTTTCGGGTAGAACATGGCCTCAAAATCAACTTCCAAAGCTACTGTCAGTTTTAAGAAGTCTTCAAGCACTGGTACAGGAAAAGTTTGCATCTTTCAAGAGAATCATGATTTTTATGCAGGACAATCAAAATACTCCACTATGTGGTAAACCAGTAAAAGCCTTACAAATGAAAGAAAAAAAGTTGATCATTAACAGATCAAGAACCTGACAGACTCCTTGAATTCAACTATTATTGAAAAGAAGGGTGTTTGTATTGGTCACTGGCCTATTTTTTAAATGTCAGACATTTTTATTTGTCAATTTTCAGTAGTATGTTTAATCTTTAATAAATAAGTGAGATGGGTAGATTTAGTTGTATGATGATTCTGCACACAAATAGTTGTCCAATAATTTTGCATGCACAGATATTGTCCTAAAAAAGCCAAAATCTCACTTTAATTTTCTTAAATATTCAGGTTTGAGAGTTTATTAACATTTTGGATAAATCAAGAGCACTGGAGTTCAAAAATAAAATTAATCCTCAAAACTACAACTCGAGTAAAAATTGCACACACACACACACACACACACACACACACACACGCACCCCCCCCACACACACACACACACACACACACACACAAGATGTTGGTAAGAAATGGAAACTGTGGCACCGATATGCTTCTCTTTGAAACTTGTGTATCTTCAAATGAACTCTATTGATATTTTTCGAAAAACAAACCTGGAACCCTTATTCATTCATAATTAATAATAATGACTAACTGCTGCTTTTGTTTGTAATGCAACTAATAATTAGCCTTTTTTCACATTACTTACAAAAAATATCCCTGCCAAACTAGTTTTCCACTAGAGTCAATATTATAATAATTCCCTGATGAAGCAATTTTGTAGCCTATAATAGGCAGTGTTTACACCACATTTGTTGCCAATAGACAAAAGTGAAAACTGCTGATAATGATTGGTTCTGGCATCAGTAAATGCTTTTATGTAAATGCCTGTCCCTAAAATGTGACCTGGTAACAAAAGCAACTTGTGATGAGTGTACAGCTAAATGCATTAGTGGATCAATTAAGCACTAGTCTTCCTTTGCTTATGTTGCTATAGCAACTGACCTGCAAATGTGGAGAAAAATAATGGAAACTCAGAGAGCGGACATTAAATTCCACAGATTTCAAGTTTTCTAATGTACCTTCAGCTTGAGAAGAAATATGCTTGTAATTTTTATTGATTTAATCAACAAACCGTTAAAAAAATAACACAAAATATTATATGTATGTAAGGAAATTTGGACTACAAAAACCATAAATATTTTCAAAATAAACATCCTTTTGAATAGATCCCAGATTTCAACCGTGAAGCATTGCCTAATTTCTTGTCACATGTACAATTGCTTGTACATGTGACAGTGCAATAACAATAAAGTTGAATTCTATTCTATTCTATTTTTATCTTCTTGTTCTGACCTGTCCAGGGCGTGTCCCACCTCTGGCCGTTGATAGCTGGAGCAAGGCACCAGCACCTCTCACCTCTCACCTCTCACCTCTCACCTCCCTAATGGGATGAGGGTGTGAGAAAATGGATGAATGGAACTTCTTGTTCTAAAATTTTTCCAAGAAACATATACACTACAGCCCAAAGTTAATGTAATCTCTGAGGTTTGGAAAGATTTTTATTCAACCAAAAATTTAGAAAAATTTTAATTTTTTTTTTCTTTTTTACATTTCAAATGGCATGTTGACCTGCAGAGTTGAGCTTGTGTTAAATCTGGCCTTAGATTTTTCTTCATGGGCTTTGCTATTTGTTTGTTTTTAAAGGTACATTTTACTTTTTTTCTGTTCTATTCTTCTTTACTTGAATGTAAATCTTTAGGAATTTATGCTTTACAATGCACTTCCTTTAACCATATTTGGTATCTACAAGTGATTAGTTGAACTGACATACAAATGTGTACATCCTTTGCTGTGTAGTTAGAGGTTAGTCATGAACCTGCAGCTTTGGGAAATGTACAGCAGCTAATCGATCTTGTGTGTGAATCCAGCAGCAGAAACAGTGCAGTCCTCATTTGTGAGATTCTACGACTTAGAATTGGCCTGAAGAACAAAGTATGCTAATGTGATGATAAATTCCCTGCAATTTTGTCTCTGAGGATGGGATAATTTTCTCAAACATAGTACCCTTGAGATAATTCAGTGGATAGAGTGTCCCATCTCAGCTGAAGTACAGGGGTCATTAAGTGTTGTTGTGGGGAGCTAACTGCTGGGATGGACCTAAGTTCCCCACCCCCAATGAGCATCTCACTATTTCCACACAGCCAAAGCCTACCTGGGAGAAGATTTTTAGTGTGTAAGAAGACAGAAATATATAATACAAGACCTTAAAAAATGGAAAAATTGTCTAAACTTTTATGTATGGACAACATATTACAAAAAAAAACAAAAAAAAACCTCACTGCCAAACCACTTGATTTTTTCACCACTAATGTGACCTCTGCAACAAAGGCAAAAACTGACATGTTTGTACCATGAATGCAATCCATTCATAAACAGAATCTATTTTTCCTCGGGTGATGAAGTATTTATTGCACCTCAAGTCTGGGGAGTGTGAGCAGAGCACTCTGCTAGAGGCCCAAATGGATTTTCAACTATGGACCCTAAACCTTTCAACCCACAATGCGCCTGAATAGCAGTTAGAGGTTGCCATGCCAACCCATCTAGAGGGACATTTCAGTTGCATCGCAGAAAAAGCTTGGCCAGATGTCTCCAACAATTTACTCTGAAAAGATTCACGATTCGCTATGCTCATTAGAGAGCAGCAATCAGAGGAACAGGGACATATGTAGCTTTCCTGTATGGATGACACATCCCTCCATCTTTCTTCCTTCTGTAAAACACAGATAAGACATCATCTCAGTTGGTTTCTGCTCTGTACTTTCCAATTTTTTTTTTCTTATTTCTGCATCTCTACTATACTCATTTCACACAGCAACTGACATGCTTAGGTGGTGCATTAAATCATCTGACTAACACTGAAAAGAGCAAATAAACTTGATATTATAAGTAAAAATTACACTATTTTCCTGCTGGATGACTAATAATAAAACATGAGCTATAGAAAACTAAAGATTTCACATTTATAAACATCAGTCTTAAATGGTTTATATGACAAATACAAAGTAGTATTGTAAAAGGGAAAGGAATATCAGATTTTCTAATGCAGCATTAGTAATCTGTAAACTTGAGCAAGCATCTTGTAGAAACATGTTTTGTTCTAAATATAATTAAAGAATCTAATAATCTAAAGATCATTAGCGGTCTAAAACTTGGCCAGATGTGTTCAACAATTTACATATTGCAAGGGTATGTTGGGAACATCTGGCAGAGTTTCCCATGAGACGGAGCTTTACCTTCCATCTCCAGGAGAGCTTTGAACACATTCCCAGGGAGGTGGGGGACATTGAGTCTGAGTGGACCAGCATCTAGGTGGAAGCAGTGCAGCACCAACATTGTTTCTAGTAGGGATGGTGTCCTGCTGACCTCAACCTGGCACGTTGTGGGCCGGAGGGCAGAATACTTTGAGACCTCCTCAATCCCACCAACAAGCCTCCCATTGAGGAGGCAGAGCCAGAGGATTCTGGGTCGGGCTCTCCAATCTCTGGGAATGAGGCCGATGAGGTCATCAAAGAGCTCTTCGGTGGCCATTCCCCTGGATTGGCAGACCAATCCCCTTTTTTTGATCTCCCTATTAAAAAAGGGGGACTGGAGAGTGTGCTCAAATTACAGTCTTAAGCCTCCCTGTTAAGATCTATTAAGTGGGCCTGGAGAGGAGGATCCACCGAATAGTCTAACATTGGATTCAGGAAGAGCAGTGTTGACCAGATCTACACGCTCAGCAGGGTCCTGGAGGGTCCTGAAGTTTGCCCAACCAGTCTGCATGTGTACCGTTTCCCTCGGCGGGTTCTCCAGGAGTATAGGGTACCAGGTCCTTTGATATGGGCTGTTAGGTCCCTGTAAGAGTGGAGCCAGACTCTGGTCTGCATTCCTGACAGTAAGTCTTGCTCATTTCCGCTGAGAGTTGGATTCAGCCAAGGCTGTCCTTTGTCATTGATGTTCACAACTCTTATGTAAAATTCTAGAATTACGTTGCTGACGGTGGCAGGACATTGGAGTAGCTCTGTGCTATAAGTGAGATTTTTTTTCTTTTTTGTAAATGTTTATTCTTGCATTTTTGGAGGAATTAATTTTTTTGGACAGCTCTTCCTTTGTGTTTTGAATTTTGTGTGGTTGGACTGATTTTTGGCAATATTTTTTGTATTTTTGCTATTTAGGTATGATGCGTAGCCGTAGCAACAGGGTGTTTTGCAACTAAGAGCAGCTGATAAACATTGGAAAAACTGAAATAATACCACAGTTGAAGCCAGAAATCCCAGACGAGTTGAAAAGGAGACAGAGATTTAAACAGCAGTAGGAAGAGGAAGAGAGGTGGATTAGCTGTTTGTGAACAACAGATGGTGTCATCTAGGACATGTGAAGAGTTACTGTGAAGAGTCGTCTCTGCAGTCCAAACATTGAACTTTGGTAGTAAGTTTCCAACCATATTATTTACCAAGAGAGTTCACCAGTGTTATTTTGGCAGCTGCTTAAATTCCACCCTCAGCTGTTGCTGATAATGCATGCGATGTCATCAGTTCTATTGTTGCTAAGATACAGATACACACCCCAATACATTTGTGGCAACATCTGGTGATTTTAACCATGCCTCACTCTACAATGCCAACTTTTCACCAGTTTGTCAGTTGCTCCAACTGGGAAAACAAGATTTTGGATTTGCATTATGCTAGTGTCAAGGATGCATATGTCTCCAATCACAGACCTCTTCTGGGGAAATCAGATGATAATCATGTTTTTCTCTGCTCTGAATACAAACCCCTAGTGAAGAGACTACCTGTTAGGAAGACGACTGTTAGGAAATGATCACAGGAAGCAGAAGAGACCCTGCAGGCCTGTTCGAAGCAACTGATTGGACTACTGACTGCCAGCCACAAAATGATGTCTGACTTTATTAACTTCTGTATGGACAGCACAATCCCATCCCCACCAGGACAGTGAGATGCTACCCAAATAACTGAACCTAAAGGACTAAACAAGAAAAAAAAGAACCTGGGTGTGCTGTGGTGACACAGGAGTTAAGCACAACCCACATATGGAGGCCTCAGTCCTTGACGTGGTTGTTGCGGGTTCGATTCCTGGCTTGGCAACCTTTGCCACATGTCTTCCCCCTCTCTCATGACCCACATTCCTGTGTGTTAACTATCAAATAAAGCCCACTAGAGCCAAAAAAAAAAAATCTTAAAAAAGAACCTGTAGGGAATGAGGCAGGGAGTTATTGAGAAGTATACAGAAGCTGCTCAAAGTCAAGATTAGAGACAGTAAGGAGAAGTACAGGAAGAAGCCAGAGAACAAAACTCCAGAGAAACAATTCATTTCAAAGTATTTTATTAATCCCAAGGGGAAATTAAATATTGTTGTGACTCATTAATTCTTCAGAGAGTTACTATAGATTGCAATGGCTGTTGGCAGGATAGATCTCTTATAGTGGTTTGTATTACAGTAAATCTGAAGATAATCTACCTTCCCAAGACAGTCTCATGAAGCGGATGTTCAGGATTGTCCATAATCTGCTTCATTTTATGAAGAATTCTTCTTTGCATAGTTATTTCCAGAGGTTCCACAGTCGCCCCCAGAACAGAGTCAGCCTTTTTATCAGGCTGTTGAGTCTTTTTAAGTCCCTGGCTCCAATACTGCTGCCCCAACAGATGATGGAAGAAGAGATGACACTAACATCAATACCAGAGATGTGTGGTCAGGGATGAAGAAGTTTATAGGATTCAAGAAAAAGGAGGATCAGATAGATAGAAGTCTGGACATAGCAAATGACCTGAACACATTTTTCAACAGGTTCAGCTCAGCAACAAGCTCATCATCATCCTCTCCTTTCTCAGCCATACAGACATCCTCTGACCCACAGCTTTCATGTCAAATATCAGATGTCATATCTTGCACCTCAGTCACAAACTCTTCTGCTTCTGAATTCAAGAAAATCAGGACGTGCTACTGCTCCCTTTGCCCCCCACCTCCCAATTTTCTGTCTAGAAGTCAGGTGAAGAGGCAGTTGGAGAGACTGCCTCTTCATCCGGATGGTGTCTGTTGGATTCTGCAACATCTCTTCAGCCTTAGCCTGTCTCAAGAGAAGGTTCTATTGTTGTGGAAGACACCCTCTCTGGTCCGGTTCTGAAGAACACTCACCCATCACCCTGACCTCCCACATCATAAAGGTCCTGGAGAGATTCCTGTTTCCCCACCTGAATAAGCAGACAAGCACAATTCTCAAATGAGCACTTTTGGTGCAGTTGTGGGATGTATCAGAGATGGACAAAAGGCTGAGTACATAGAGGTGGAGGATTGCTTTGTGGCATGGTGTGGGAACAATCACCTCATCTTGAATGTCAACAAATTTGTCTCTGTGTGACAGATTCCAGTTTGTAAATGATAAATCTTCTTCACACTTTTTGTGGAGTACCACAGGGCTTGGTGCTTGATCTGGTTCTTTCATACATATCAAAACCTACATATATACTTCCAGTAGGTAAAATCATACCACAGTCAGCATGGGATAAGCTCCTATTGTTATTGTTCAGCTATAGCTGGAAACAGAAAACGAACTGGAAATTGAAAGGAAACCACTCATTACAGTTGCTCCCTAAAACTGTGAAATGGTTTACCATCACTTATAAGACAGACTGAATCTCTTCATATTTTTAAGTCTTCTCTTAAAGTTTCCTTTTTGTCATTGGATTTTAACTCAGCTTAAGGTGCTGGTTTTTACAGTTACTGTTATTGTATCTGTATTTTGTTTTAATTTATTTTTATGGTTTACAGGCCTTTGATCAATTGTACTCATTTTAAAATGCTTTATAGGTCTTTTAAGCTGGATGAAATACCTATAAATCCTGATAAAGCTAATCAGTTCTGAATACCACAGGTATTTCTTGAAGACATAAAGGCCTGGATGTTGCACTGATGTAGCACTGATAAAAATATTCTGCCCTACCCACTGAATGACAACAAAAGCATTTTGGTAGCACTGTTGCCTTGCAGCAAGGAGGTCCTGGGTTCGATTCCTGGCCCGGGAATCGAACCCAGGAGTTTACATGTTCTCCCTGTGCATGCGTGGGTTCTCTCCGGGTACTCCGGCTTCCTCCCACCATCCAAAAACATGACTGTCAGGTTAATTGATCTCTCTAAATTCTCCCTAGGCATGTGCATGGTTGTTTGTTCTGTTTGTCTCTGTGTTGCCCTGTGACAGACTGGTGACCTGTCCAGGTGACCCCGCCTCTCGCCCGGAACGTAGCTGGAGAGGCACCAGCAACTACCGACCCCACTAGGGTGAACAGAAAATGGATTACATTACATTGGCCTTTTTAATAAAGGAAAATCTTCTGTGTTATTTTTGATCAGGATATGTTATTTAAAACCCACACACTGTAAATGCAAATTTGTATTTCATTGAACATAGTAAGTCGACTTAAATCACTTTTCATCAGGGTCATTTTCTCTCCAACTCACTCTACTTGAGCTGGGTTTATTTAGAAAAAGTATGTTTTTGGTAATTGTGTGTTTTTCAAGTACATTGGCTCAATACTGCATGCATCCAAGTACAAATACTTTACTTCAGGAAGAAAATCCAGATTATGGACAACCCTGAAGATCCTCCTCAATAGTCTCAGAAGACACTCATTCTGAGTATCTTCAGTCAGAGGCTTTTTAAGATGTACTGTAATACAGACCGCTACAAGAGAGCTTTCCTGCCAACAGCCATTACAATTTACAATAACACTTTAAAGAGTTAATGAGTCACAATATTTAATTTCCTTTTTGGATTAATAAAGTATTTTTGAATTTGAATGTTTGCAGCAGTTTGAATCAACCTTTTGGCTTACCTCTATCTTTACTATGAAAGACTGAATATTATTTTCTATCAAATCCAAAGTTAGTTGTTTAATCCCTGACTCCCCTAGTCCTTGTCAAAAAGTGTTTTTGGCAAGACAATGAATCTCATGATGTAATTTCTATGTGTTGATGTGTATCGACAACAGACAAAAGGCCTATGATGGAAAATTGGGTAAACAGTAATAAATATTGATGAAGATGAATATTTCTTTGTTTGCTGTTATTTTCTGTAAATTTTGAGAAATTAACAAAACCAAAATAACTTGGAACAATGTGCAGCCAACTTATTAGCATGTTGTGTGAAGGAGAAACATATGTATGGAACGGTATTGAAAGGAGTGGAGGGTGGACACATTGTAAAGTCATTCTGTGTTTTGTCAAAATGCATAGTTCAGCTTCAGATGCTGCGAGCAACTGATGCCGCAATAGATTTTCACGATCATGAATCAAGATTTAACTGAGCATTTTCCTTTGTCCCTTTTTTTTAGGTTACATGAGCAAATGGGATGCCCTGGCTGAAATGTTCTATGACTGATTGCTAGGGGTTTGATTGATTCTCCTTCTTTTCTCACAATAGGAATAAATTCATGAAGTGACACGTACAAGAGAGGGAATGACTGCATTGTCCAGATGACACTAACCAAAGCAATGGATGAAAAAAACTTGTGATTTATTGTTAAAAGAGAGCTAGTGATTGTAGTGACTTGTGTATCCTTTGCTTGTTCCCGGAAAACAAGCGCTTTCTGGGAACAAACGCTTCTTCTTCGCTTTTGATGTCCTCTTATGGTTTGTTCTTTTATGATGTCAGCCCCTAAGTAGAGAACAGGATGAAGCATGTCTGGACAATGAAAAAATGATTACAGGAATGCTGTCCAGTCTCCTGACCTTTCGTCTTTTTCTTGGTGCTCTTGTTTTCACAGACAGAACATTTGGTGTTGTTTGTTACTGTTGTGCAACCATTTAGTTTTTATCAAGTCTACTTATTTTGCCATCAGATTTTCTCAGGAGATAAAATTATACTCCTCCATTAAAGTTTCTTTAAATTGCATTCATTGCCATGTTAAAAAATATAGACAAATTAGTGATATGTTAATAATTACTGTATGCTTCACTGAGAAGCATATAGTTGCATATATGCTTCTAGCATAAAGTGGAAGCTTCATTGCTTCTTTAAAAGTTGGATATTACAAGACTATGTCTTAAGGCAAATCTTCACAAGACCGACTGATTTTAGTGATGTAGTAGGCGTAAAATATTGAATGAAATGTTGTGGTGCATGACTGGCTTTTCACTCTTACATTTATCTTTATGGCATGCAAATTCACAAGTGGATCGCTTATATTTCATCATCAGTCACTTGGCAACAAAATGTAAACTTGAGGGAGCATTTTTATGGACTAAGTTAAAATGAGTGGCACTTCACATAAGCATAAAAGTGGAGCAGCAAAGCAGAAAGAAAGAAAAAAAGAGAGCAAAGAAAAGCCATATTGACAAAGCATGTCACTATAGACCAGAACCTCTGAGAAATGTTTCCAGTACCTTGTTGAATCTAAGCAACAAAAGATTAAGGCAGTTCTGAAGGCAACTGCTTCGGTACACTTTGCTTTGGTACTAGCAAGGAGCATCGAACACTGAGAAGTTTTAATTATTATCAAACATTATCAAACATGCCATTTGAAGCCAAAAGAAATCTAATATATCGGGCTAACCAGGCACGTGCAAAGGAGGGAGCGCAAAAGAAACTTGAGCCCCTTCCCCTTGCATCATTGATGCTCCAGGTCCCTTTTTTAAGTTTTTTTTTTTTTTTTAATAAGGAGGCCTGCTTGTGCCCCTCAACAATAGTATTGGGTTAACAATAACAATTCATAAAAATGAATTAATCTGGCTGTTCTTGATCTAGTAATGATTGAAGGAATTCTCAGTGCAACTGCCTCCAGGTTAAGACACCGGGCCCATGGTAAAGATGATGGGGGAGAGCTTCGCCCACTTACGTCTCAAATTATGGTTAAGAATATATTTTTAATTGTTCTCATAATAGCGGGCAATCCTCTTCGTCCCCGAACACAGAAATGGTTTGGCCTCAGAGAAGACTGACTTTATCTAGCTGCCCCAGTGCTGGACTAAATGCATAGTTTCCTGCAGGCCCGTGCAGAGTGCAGGCGGGGGGCTTTAGAGGCTTGAGCACCTGCCCCTTTAGTGGTCTCTGCACGGCCCTGGTTTCCTGCACAATATTTACTGCTGGTGAATTTCACATGCAACAGTTGGCATGATGTAGACAAATGGGTTGCTTAAATTTGTTTTTTATTGGTTTTAGCTAACTGAAAGGTTTCTCCCCACAAGCAACAATCATAGGCAATGTATATTGTAAGGGTGCAGGATAATAACCACTCCAGGAGGAAATAAAGTTAATCTTCCTTTAATGAAGATAACTGAACAGGAGTACAGCAGGGTGGTTTATGTGCGCTAACGCCGATGCAGACGAACTTTACACGTCCACACTAGAGTCAGCGAGAATCCACACAAAAACAAAGTCCCCCGACAAAAACATCCCCCTGGAACCACAACCACTGCAAGCAGAGTTCTGTTAACAAGATAAATGCAAGGTAACGCACTTAAACTCAGATCGACCTAGCAAGTATGGGAAATAATGCTGGCATAAGGAGAATCATACATATATATATATATATATATATATGGCAATCAAAACTTCCCAGAAAGTGTTATCCAGTTTCATTTATAACTTAAAGAAAAAATGTTTTCTCCATATTTGTTAAAGCTGTCACCATGTCGTCCAGTTTGTTATGAGAGAGATAATCTGAAAAAATAAATAAATAAAAATTAATCCGTTTCACCTCCTCCCTGAACTTCTATTGCTGGCTAACATAATGCAATGTTTCAGTCAAAAGCAACCAATCAGATCCAGGAGATCACCCTAAGCGCTGTCAATGTGTTAATGACAAAGAAACAACTTATTGTTGCAGGTCAACTGTTTATCTGCTGTCATTGGTAGCTATGCTAAATACACTGAGTACCCACAACAGGCTTTGCTAGTTGCAGCATAGGACAGAACAAGGGGGAGGAAGAATGAGCAGCAACATGAGATTGTGATTGAAGGCAGTAAGATCCGCCCCCTACCTGCCCCCAGGAGAAGGTAGAGTAAATACATTTTTCACAGATTATCTCTCATGCCATACTTTCACAACATAATGACAGTTTCAACAAATATATAAAACAATGTATATATATTTCATAAAAATTACATACTGTAACATATCTGTAAATTAAATGGAAGTTGAGGTAAAACTGTTGAGACTGACTTCAGTCCAAGAAGGAACCTGCAGAAATTCAAACAATTTGAAATTGTTTGAATTTCTGTCAGTAATAAATATATTGTTTTTGTTGTGTAAATGCAAAAAGAGCAAAGACACAGAGAAATCATTTGAATGATGCTAACTAGCTTATCATTGAACACAGTGTTGCTCATCTTTTTCCCTGGAACGGATGTGACGGAGGGTTATGCTGGCACTGGGGGTTAGAGCTGCTCCTGACTGACTCTTCTGTTAAGTGTGGTAAAAGGTACCGGGCAGGGCGTGCTGTGGTGGCGCAGAGGTTAGCACGCCCCACGTTTGGACGTGGACATTGCGGGTTTGACTCCCGGTCCCGGTGACCTTTGCCCCATGTTTTCCCCCCTCTCCTCTCCCTCTTTCCTGTCTGCCTACTGTCAAAAATACGAGCCACTAGCGCTGCAAAAACTCTTCTGAGAAAAAAATGATTAAAAAAGAAAAAAAAAGGTACAGAGGCAAGTTAATATGTTGGTAACTTTTTCTTCCTGATTCATTAAATGTTAGTGAAATGGAGATAAACCAAGTCTGTATCTAAGTTATTAATGCTAAATGGTTGACAATCTCACAGTATACTCGCCTGTCTTTATCCTTTTTTTTAGCAGCATAGTAACTGCCACAATCATTTTGGGCTTGCACTGATTCCTGTGTCAAGTCCGCTAAGCAGAAACAAACCATTGAATGAAGATCCAGGGGGGTGTTAAGTGCAAATATGGATGTGCTTTTTGGTTTGGGAGGGGTAACATTTATTTTTTTCTGCTAAAACTATTTAAAAAGCACAATAAGATTAATTCTGTAATTGACAGGGCCCCATTTGGCACCCCTGCTAGAATGCAAAACAAACTCAAACGACCTGAGATCATAACAAGTGTGCTGGGATATAAATACAACACTTGCATAACTATCAAATTTGCCTTTTCTGCATCCCTTTTGAAGATGTTTTTTAACATTTAGTAATATAGTGAATGTTCCTTTTTATCACTACAGCTGTGTGTCTGATTGTAAGCTTGATTAGTGCAGTATTTGTTTGTGTCTGCAGAATTAAGAAGAGACATCATTTGCATGCGGCATTAAGAGTTTTAATGCTTCAAATTGGACCTCTCATGAATTAGTATGCAGACAAGCTGGTCTGTTTGAATGTAGCTGATAATTCCAGCCCTTGCTTTGTGCAGGGCAAGAGGTTATGTGACTAGACTCTTCTGATCTCAACACTTACCTGCTTCTTTTGTACTTAACAACTGATGTATTAAATAGTACTCCCTCTGAATTTATGCAACTTCTTGTCTTCAACCTTCATTCTGAGTTCAGATTAAATGCACTGAAGAGTAGGGTTTCTTTTCATATTTTCAATTAATTTTGAAGTGAGAGACATTTTTATAAGTACAAATGCATGTTTACTAGCGATGTCCCGATCAGTTGTTTTATTTTTATTGTAAGATCTTTTATTGTAAGATGACCTTACAATTCGAGAACATTGGAGAAACTAGAGTGGATAAGTATTACCAAGTGCAGACAAATAGCTATCAAAACTGAATCCAAAGGTTGTTAAGCATAGTATTATTTTAAGTGTGTATACACAACAAGATTTTTTTCTGCTTTTCTATGTATTTGTGAAAAAAATTAAAAATAGGAATGACTTATTGTCTCATGCAACACAAAAGGTTAAACGCCCCTTTTAGTCAGGGGGTGTAAACCCTGTATATCTGCTGTGTGTTTGCAGCCCCACACCAATTTTTTTTTTTCATGATCCCTCGTTATTAAGAAACTCAAAAGCATCATTATGTTGAGTTTTTAAGTTGTTTTCCCAAAAATTGGTTAAGTCATTAAGGTAAAGTAGGTGAAGAAAAAAACAAAACCTTTTTAAACATTTTGTGAATTGTAACAAAATGACTTTTGATTGTAAAGTGATTTGATTAGTTTTTCACCTGATTTTTTTATGAGGAAATTAAAGACATCTACTAACAACAATTTGGCTGAAAAATATTTGCAATATTATTTTTATAGGATTGTTCTAAATCTAAAACTTGAACTTGAAACTTGCTCACCAATCTTTTTTAGGGGACAGGAGGTGAATATATTGATAAAGACTGGTAGAAAATATGTTTATATGTTTAATCATGTCTAAAATTACTCCTGGGGTCTATTATCAATAAGTGCTTTTTAAAGCCTTCACCTTATCTTGATATTTTACATTAACCTTCCATTAACCATTACACAAGCACTAATTTTAGTCAGTAATGTAAATTTTAAAAGACTTTTGCTTTCGTTTCGAGATGTGTGTATACGTACCGGAGAATAACTTTGGGAAGGGCTGTTGTAGGCTGAAAAAGGTTCCACATATTAAAATATTTCATTTTAAATGAGTTATAATATTGGATGGGTTTCATTGTATTAATTTGAGTAAGAGGTCAATGCTTTTAAGACAGTGATCCTAAAGTGATATATATTCAACTCATCTCTGAACCCTTTGCTCTAATTTGGCCCAGTGGAATACAATGACTGGCATGCAGATTACTGATGATTGGATGGAAATCTCCCAGGTCAGCACTTATGTCGAAGTGAGGGGAATAAGCGGGACTAAATTTGCTCTTTGATCTTACTCAAGTGATAACTGAGGTCAAGAATTCTCGATCACGATGAAACCTATCTGAGATAGATTAACTGAAATATTATTTCAATATGAATCCTAGCAAAGGACAAAGTGATAAAAAAAAAAACTTTAATAAAAAGCCACATACACAACAGATACAAAGCCAAACATGCATAATTTCACATAAAATACAAATACATACATTTTCTCAAATGCAGGGAAACTTTTGGCAAATGTTAAACACAATCAAGCATAAGAAACATAATGCATTGAGAATCAAGCATGTAGTCAACTGTGAACAACAAGTTGTAATATTCTATTCTGTATTTTTCTGATATCATTGATGATGCATTGCAATTTTGAACATATCACATAAAGCTTAAATACTGCTTTTGGATTGAATACGATCCACTATCATTAAACACCATATAAAAATCAAACCTTCAATTGAATGGATTCCCAAGGACATTGAATTAATTTTTATCTATTGCATTTTATTTCTTTTTCTTTTTTTATTATTAATTAGTATTATTAAGTTTTGAGAACAAAAGACATGAAATTCTGCTTTCCACCTGAACATGTGTGCTCTTGGATTATGGCAGAAAAATTCCGCCATAATCAGCCCCAAGCCGTGCTTTAGCTCAGAATTATGAAACTTGGTACACATGTGTATTTTAACAGGAAGTACAAAAAAAGTCTCTTGGAGTCATGGTCCAAACTCAACAGGAAGGCAGCCATTTTGCATTAAAACTACTATTTTTTATCGATGTATCTGAGCAAACTCATCCGACAGCTTTTGAGATATAGAGTTCAGAACTACTCAGCATGGCCTTGAGGCATTGAAGATGAAAAGTTATCAAATAATTTTTTAATTTATAAAAGCATGTGGCCGTGGCTAAGTGTCAAGATCTTACTACTTACCATGAAACATCAAGGTGGAATAACTTCCATAAACATCAGACTTTGTTTGTCTCTACAGACCCGCCCTCATCACATTCATATGGTTAATTGATGGCGTCACCATAGCCTAGCCCACTTCCAATAGGAAGTCACCTGTTTTTTTCTGCTGGATGTCTTACTTTCACTCTGTGATTCATGTAGGTTTAACCCTGTGCCAAGTGACATCCAGTGACATAATGATGAATTCTGTTAACGCTGCTGCTGGCTGACCCACATGAGCATGGTCGAATGGCAAATTTCAATCCCTCATCGTTTGAATACGGTTGTCTCAAAATCATACGTGCATCATCCAATTTGCAGCAATAAAAGCATTAAATTGTAATTTGTCCCCCGCTCCTACATTAGTCCATCATAGTCCATCAGCTTTGTCTCCTCAATACATCAGCCAATTTATGCATCACCAGGGAGCGCTGTTGAATGGATCAATCTTTAACACCTACTGGACGGATGCAGGTACTGTGCGAGCGCAACGATGATGGCAGGCGGGTGGTATTGCTGGACCTCCCGTGGTCACTACAATGCCGGAGTGGCGCTGAGCTGCAAGGGCCGTTCGAGGCTCCTAGCAGCTTCAATTAATTCTTGTTTCAGTGTTTCTTCTTACTCTTGTGCTTGTTTATTTCAGCTCTTCTTGCATTTTGCTATTTTTTCCCCAATCTGTCATGATGGGTGTGTTTTTTCAAGCCCACATGCAGAACACCACACATGAGATAATGTGAAATAAAAGATCAGTTTATTGAAAACACTGCTGGTAGGTATTGGAGGCTCGGGTCAGGTCCAGGGAGGGAGGCAGGTTCAGGGAACAAACGGTTCACTAGAGAGGCAGAGTCAGGCGGTGAGTTCAGGTTCGTGGGAAATGGCAACGTTGTGAGTGAAGGGACAGATCTTACTTGTGAACAGCTGGTTAGAGAGGTGAGAGGGTAACTGCAATGTCCGGGGTTTCAGTTTCTCTGTGGTTCCAGGTGGTCGTTATGTTTGTCAGCGGGAATCCAGAAGGCAACGGGAAATACGTCGGAGGCTCAGGTTCAGCAGTTGCAGAGCTGCGGAGCGACTGCTAGTCGTGGAAATCCTGGAGGAACTGGTTGTCACACGGAGAAGGTGAATCTGGGAACTTGGGCAACCTGTGGGTACGTTCCACGGCGTCACGAGGATAGCTTTAACAAGGAGCCAGGAGGTATCAGCATGGAGTGGATCCAAGGCGTCAGGAGGGTTCACCTGGCGGTAGGAGAAGCAACAAGGAAACTATCACTAGGAGCAGATTAGCAACGAATACAGAGGCAAGCTCTAGGGGCTCAGAGGTACCGTGACTGGCTAACACTCAGGCGCCGAAGGACTGGCAGTCAGCTCCTCTTGAACCTCTCGCTGACGAGCACAACTCGCAACAGGTGTGGGATGACATCATCCACGCCCTCCACTTTTCTCCACCACTAGTGGTGGAGAAAAGTGAGTGAACGCACAAAAACTCCACAAAGAAACTAAGGACCCGGAACATAACACAATCGGTCTTTCTCAGATGCTTTTGCATCCACCTGGTGGTCTTTTAGGTAACCACCTTCCCCAGTATGCATACCTTACTCTTTGTACCTGGGTTTCTCCTCATGACATCAAGATTATCTATAACAATTTCCTGGTTCAAGTTTCCACAACTGCTGACTTATTACTCCACTAATTCTCCAAGTCTGTGCTTCTTACCTGTCCGTCCTCCAACACAATCACCACCTTACAGCCCCCACCACTATCTCCTCAGAATCCCCGGCTCCTGTACTAAACCTCTTTGGATCAATAAACCCGCAAAAACCCACGCTCCACCAACCTATGTCTCTTCTTTCCCCCTGTCAGATTCAGCTCCATCTCACCAGTAAGATTTAAATTCATAATCTCATTCGTCATCAGACTAATCGTTACAAAATTAGCACCAAGCATGACATTAACCTTTATTATTAATTACAATTCCCACTTCCCCAATAGTATATGGGTTAGGGTCATACCTAACCCATATACATAAATATAATAACCCTTTATAGATAGATGTGTTGCATTGTTTTGGTGATGTTGTATACAACACATGAACAATCACATCAGTATTTCAAGATTTACAGCAGCAAATAGAAAATTTAATACTCCAGTGAATCCTAATTCATTTGTGAAAAAAGTTTTGCTGCACGACTTATTACAAGTCTTCCAAAAGCACTGTGAAAACTAAAATACAAAAAGAATTAACAAGCAATTATTATGTCAGACAGTAGGAAGAAAGGGCTTTGGCTTACTGGAGGCTTGGTGACAGGTGCATTGTGGAAGAAGTGATTCCTGTATAGGGGGTAAGTCAAGTTTCACTACCTGTCTGTTTCTTATGACACTTGGCTGGATACCATCTGACTTGTTACAGGAGCTTTGAACTGGCACTGCAGCAGCTATCCGTAGAAGGTGATGTGAGGGTGGGGTAGAAGGGACAGGGTAATAAAAGTCTTTTCTTTAAGTACGTTGTTGCACATGAGTCAAGCAGTGTGTGAGATTAGTGAAGTTGAGCGTCACAACTGCTGGTATGATAGAGATTTCCTTCTCCTTTCTTCCACTTACACAAACATCACAAATAGACAGGTTAATGGGGAAGAAGCAATGGTACAATATGAAATGTTGGAGGGGTGCTGTGAAAGACAGACAGGCAGATAGATAGCGCTATGATGTGTGTGCATGAGTGTGTGTAAAATAAAAGCATTGGAAAAATGTCAAAACCTGTGGACCAGAGCAAGTGCTCCAGTTTCTAGGTTCTCTTTGAGTCTGGATACCAAACATGTGGAATCTTGAAGGGTTTGCAAAGTACATTAAAAGTCCACTACTATGCTTGGATAGATTTAAGCTGGGATAGGTCTGTGGGCTACACAAAACATGTTCATCGCATTTAATACAGAACATCATTCTTCAATATTGAGATTTCACCTCATCAATTCTGCCTGATCTGCGCTCATTAAAGAATGTGCCAGGCTACAAAACAATGATGCAAATGAGCTGCTGCTGGCAACACCTTCCTAACTCAGTCTTTACAATAGCACCTAAAAATGACTACAAACGGATGCCTGGTGGTACAACCAGACATCTTTGACGCTGAGGCAAGAGAATTAGAGCCTCCTGAGCAACAATCAAGCCACAAACACAGAAGGATTAAACACTTTGGATCTGATGAACATTTATATTATTAGTTTAAACTGAGGATTCTGCTTCACGTTAAGACAGTGTGCTATCATGTGAAGTCCAGCAGCTGACATCAGCATAATAATTCATCATAAAGATTGTAAAAGTAGATATTTGCGAGGTCAGAGGTGATGTTCTCATGTGAAAAAAAAAAAACAAAATTCTGACAATGTGGAGAATTTGAAATATTTTCATAACACTGCATTTTCATCTCTAGTCCATCACCTCTAGTTTACTCACATTTCTGCATCAGTAATTGTGTAGATATTGTGGGTAACATAAAGTCAGACAGAGGACTAGCATGACAAATCATGCCAAACAACAACATAAAACACAAATGATATTATGCACTTACATTACCATCATCTGCAGATTTATGAAGAACAGTAGGAGCAGAACCTTCCGTCAGTCAGTCTGTTGGTAAATCATGCTGTGTCATCTTGTCTGTTGATAGTTTGTCATGATGACAACTTTCTTTGATAGCAGGGAACAACATCAAAATTATGCAGAATGTGTGGACTTGACCAGAAAAATGGCAACAGTAATGACCCAGAAAAGGCAGTATAACTGTTAAAGGTCCATTTTATGCTAAATTCACTTTTTGAATGTTTCCCTCCTTATTTAGGGGGTCTACTGTTTCTAGAAACAGTCCAAGAAATATCTGAAATACATACTGTGTGGTTTCATTTTAATTTTGCTTGCACTATCCCTGCATTTTGCTTCTTTTGAAGAGGTGGGATTATGCTCTTTCACCCAGGTTTGAAGGTCCAGACTGAAATCTCTCAGTAACTGCTTCAGCACCATGACATGTCCGATTTGCTCTTGTGTCTTCTTCTTTGGAATCATCCGGTTTTCATACACGCATTTAAGGCGTGTTTGCAGCTCTTTGGGTGTCTCGCTGTCCTTCACCGCCGTTGCCCAGAACCTCAATCTGTTAGCCTTAGTACTTGAAACTTTTCCAGCACAGCAGTTCTTGCTTGGTCATCAGTGTCCATAAGCAGCTCTTGCTTTACCACTGAGAAGTTGTGCCAGATGCAGGGCCCATTCTGTTCTTGCCTGTTGACATTTGGTTGCAATTCTTTTTTTTCACTTTTTTCTCAGAGTTTTTGCGGCACTAGTAACTCGTATTTTTGACAGTAGGCAGACAGGATAGAGGGCGAGGAGAGGGGGGAAGACATGCAGCAAAGGTCCCAGCAACCTTTGCCTCATGTCCTCGACATCCGCGTCGAGGACATGAGGCCTCCAAACGTGGGGCTTGCTAACCTCTGCGCCACCACAGCACGCCCCAAACATTGTTAAATAATGTTCAATATCTTCATCCTCACCATGGCTGCATCTTTAGATTTTCCAACTGGTTGGTCTCAGACTGGATGATTGTGGTCTATCACAATCCTGACACGTCCCGGCACCTTTGCTCTCACTGCAGGATCGAGAAGCGTTCTCTGATCAGCTACTGCACCCTCCAGCTGCATCTGATGCTCTCAGAGTTCTTTTTAGACCTTCTGCTGAAATTGATTTAACTGGTGTTGCATTTTCCTTAAAGGTTCATCTTGGTGTTGTCTGTCATGCTCCCATTTGCTTCCTGGTCAGCATGCCACTGTATCAGGCCTTTTAATAAAGCTGAGAGTTCAGAAAAATATTGTGCATCAGGACACTGCTCACCAGAAGCTTCTGGCAGCTTTTCCTCTTCTTGGGCCTCCTCTGTGGGACACTCCGTTGGCCGCTGATGCCTCCTTGACTTGTGTGTTGGTTATCACTTCGTTGTTGTTTCATCCAGTTCTTTCCAGTTTCTACTTCAGGGAAGCTCAAACGTTTTGAGACCAGGATCTACTTTTTTCTCACCAGCCAGCTGAGATCTACCTCATAACACAAAGACATAGAAATTGTAAATTAAACTCTATTGACTTATTTTATATGCGAATAAACATCAGTTATATCAGAAATGATAAAGTGATAGAAAACCTGGGAGCAGGTTACTGGTTTCTCAGTCAGAAGCTGTTTGCAAACCTGAGGCCAGCAGGTGTCAGTCAGTTATGGTCGATCTGAAATATGGTTTGATGACGTCAATATGAGAAACTATAGACTGATAGGAGGAACCAAAGAGCTCTGTTAAAGTAAAGGCAAGTCTTCTAAATCTGGGATATAATTAATTTAATTTCACATAATCGTGGTAGAAGCCATTTGTTTGTTAAAACTTAATAAATATATTTGTCCTATTTGATGTTTGTTGTGATGTTCACTCAAAACGAACAAGATAATTAGTCCAAGTTTGTCGTTTATTGATCGTTCTGAAACTACAGCAGCTGTGATGAACCACAGCAAAGGTAAACAAAGGTAAACAAAGATGAACAAAGGTGAACAAAGGTAAACAAAGGTAAACAAAGGTGAAACAACCCGAACAGGTGATCAACTCAGAACCACTCGCAGCTTTTTACTCTCTTTCTCCCTTTGTCGTTAAGCACACCCATTGCCGTGGCAACCGCCTGCTCCACACAAGCCGAGCAAAGATTACATTAAAAACATTCAGTCCATTACGATATCAGGTTTCCAGGCTTGATATTTAGTTATCGATTATTAATGAGCCTCTCATGAACAGAGCGGTGGCTGAGTAGCTCATTTAAACTCTTATTTTGAAAAGCCAGTCAGAAGGGGAAGTGCTGCTCTCAGCATCCTGGAGGCCTTCAGTTTGTCACCTGCTGCCAAGATCGACTCAAAACCTTCCCGCGATCGACTGGTAGATCGCGATCGCCATATTGAGCACCCCTGTTCTACTTGATCTATCTGAAAACAAATTCTGCTGAAATTGACTCTTAGTTTACGCTCATATTATGTTTTGCAGGTAAGTGTTGCATGTGTTTGACAGAACTGTCATATTTAAATAAATCCATCTCCCCAGTGCTGAGGCATTATATGGCCAGACATCAGAATGAAGTCCCAGATATACTTAGGATAAATTCAGGCATTCTACAAATTGTTAATGAGGCAATGAAGCTTCAAACTGCTTCTCCACGTAGAGACCAAGCACCCTGTGCATAAGCAGAAGCTTCAGGTCATTGTCTCTCATCACTCCCAGATGGGAGAAACAAGCTCAGGGCTCCCATTAGTCGTTATCGTGAGTTCAAATTTTCCCAAAAGTAAAATGTTGGTTTTTGTGGCGCATATGTGTCTTATTTTGAAGGGAAATGTAAACGTTACCATAGCGACCAGAGTCAGAGAGCGTTATAGGACAGCGGTCGAGATGAGATGAGAGGAGTGGAGCTTATGAGTTTTAGGTCTGGTTCACACGAGGTAACGATTATTGGCCGATTTTTCAAAGTCCAACAGGTTTGATCGGTTCGTGTGTCCAGCCACACGGCCGGAGCAACACCACAAGAACCGATTCCACTCACAGACATCCCGAAAAAATGAAGCAAAAGGAGTCGCTCTAAAACGGGTCCTTAGACAGGTTTGGTAGACAGGTTTGTAGAGCTAAAATAACCAGAAATTCAGAACAACGCATTGCAGTTTCACCACGTATAAACTACAAGTGAATGATTTACATGTGAAAAGGGAGAATTTAAAAGCATGGAATGTCCTTTTTAAACAAATGCAGCTGAATGTATATAAATATGAACAGTTATTAAGTCCTCCATGTATGCAAGTAAAATTATTTAATTTCTTTAAGAGATGAAATTCTTTTTGTTTTGCGATTGCAATTAAACACCAATTGTTTTATGTGTTACGCACTGCTAAAATGAAATTAATTTAAAATTCTTAGATAAAATGGAAGACATGTAACATGAATCATTTAATGATAAGTAATTTTTGTTGCTTGGTAAATGGTATAATAACTAAGTAACCAAAGTTAAATTGGATCAAAAGGCAGAAACACCGCATGAACTCAAACATCACCTAACTCCGTTTCATCTCATAAATTATTTCCACCCACACACATTTTTAATGTACATCTATATGTCACATGAATTACTTTATCATTTATTCATTTATTTATTTGTTATTTTTGTATTCAATTTCTTAATCTGGGACCTCAGTCCGAATTTCATATCACAAACGAGCAAAGGTGGTATTACAATAAAAAACCCTTGAAATTAATGAATGTGTGAAAAACACAGAAAGCATATGCAAATAGCAAAATAACTTTTCTCAAACTTTGCAAGTTGAGGGGATTGTTAAAAGTTTGCTTGCTTATTTCATTCCTAATTTTCTATTATGAGGTTGCTAGGTGACTGCTAGGTCACCAATTTTTGCAAGATTCTCAAATTTGCTATAATGATAGGATTGCAGTTCATAGAACACAACATTCATATTAAATTCAGGCACTGACCATTAGAAAAAGAGGTTTTGTGTTGAAGATCAGGTGAATTTATGTTTTATGATTCTCATTGGTTAAATGAGACGTGAAGGGTTGCTTCAAGTGTGATTGTTAAATGTTCACATGTGTATTTTGAATGGAAAATAAAACAATACCTTTCTTTTTCTAATTGTGGTGTTCTCATATCACTTTGAATATCACACAAAGCTTGGCAGATTAACCTTGTTTCATTAGAAATATAATAACGTGCTGGTGACTGAAGTCTGAGGCATCTTTCGGTCACAGTCAGGAGGGCATGTGATGATTGAGAGCAGTACAGGGAGACTCTGGGGGTCTGCTCATAATTAGCCTGGAAGACAAAGCCTCTGGTGGTGTATTTATGCTCTGAGAAGAACACAATACAAAGGTTTGAGGGTAAAGGAACCTGATCAACAAAAAATATGTTAGTGGCACATTGAGATTGACATAATACTTATATTAAAATGATTATTTAGATTATATGCTTTACATAAAATTGCAAAGAAATTATTAGAACAAACAACCCACTGTACACTTGGTTACATAGGTTTGGAGTTAGATATGTGTATTTTGGTCTTGCTTCCTATGCCATCTGAAATTTTTACCAGGCAGGTGAACTAGCCCAGCTTCATTTGATCAGTTTTACAAGATGTCTAAAGATTATTGTGTCATCAGTATGACCACTTTGTCTGTGACAAAATCACTAAAAACCGACTCTCTCCATTAGTTTAGATGTATTTTCTTTAATATCTTTTTTTTTTCTCCAAAGAGTTTTTGTGGCGTGAGTGACTGGTATTTTTGACAGTAGGCAGGCAGGAAAGAGGGTGAGGAGAGGGGAAGACATGCGGCAAAGGTCGCCGGGAACGGGAGTCGAACCCGCAACGTCCGCGACAAGGACTGAGGCCTCCAAACGTGGGGTGCGCTGTGGTGGCGCAGGGTGTTATTTAATATCTTTAACATATTTTGAGGTTTTCGTTACATACATCGGATATTTGGACTTTCCAATATTTAACTAATAAGTTTGTCTCGACACCTTAGCACAGATTTGAATGCTTTGTCAATTGTAGCCCTTGTAGATGCCTGAACTTTAATTGTATTCAATTTTCATTAAGTTTAATTAATATTCGACAAGCTGAACTGAGAATACACATTGTGTCATCACACATCAAGCAAATTAATATATTAATCTTTTTGTAAGAGAAATGTTTCCTTATTTCAAAACTCACTGCAACGTAGAGTGCTCAGAAGTTGCCAAAGTCTCTAAAAGAAGGGCTGCCTGGTCCCGCAAACACTTCCTTCCGCAGCACTGGTTCAGCTACTGCAGATGCCCTTCAATGTGTTTTGTTGGGTACTGTCCAGAATGTAATCATGTAGTTCAAGGTGACTCAACTCTCTGAGCAGCAAATAGATGTCAGGAAGCTCCATCCGGACTGTCGAAGGAAACTTATCGCCAGTTTCAAGGTGAGCTATCACTTCTCTGATACAAGTTTAAATATGTTGTTGATCTTTAATTTGCTCTGCTGAAAAGGGAGGAACTATTACAAGATCACCACATTTATCCTCATCTAGGGTGAAGTGGATTTGTGATTCATCCAAGTGTGTTTGTGTAAAGTGATGGATGCGATCTTGCTCCTTTGGGGGATACTGTGTCAGTGATAAGTCTGCCATGTGATCGACCTGACAGACCATCTGCGTTGATGCTTAACTCGCCTGCTTAAATCTGAGCTTTAATGTTGAAGGTGGACAGGGCTGCCAATCACATATACTGTAGCTCCTTGCTGTGGTCAATATGTAGGTCAGTAAGTAGTGACAGTGAATTGAGTACCATACAAATAGTCTCTACATTTCTCTGTCACTGCCCTTTTTAAGGCAAGCAACTCAGTTTATGGGCTGGATAAGGTGGCTCACTTACAGACAAGCCTCCACTAGAATTAAATGAGCAATGGCTCTCATTTGACCCTCTTATTCTTGAAATAGGGATGCCCCTAACCCTGTTGTACCAGCGCCAATATGGAGTATGTTCTGCAATTTGGAGTCAGCAAAGTCCAAAAAAGGATCAGTGGGGAGCTTGCCTACTAACTTTCAACCACACTGAAAGGCTTTTTTTCTTTCTTTCTTGTCAAGTTCACTACAGTGGTAGTCTTAATATAAAAAAAAAAAAAAAAAAAAAAGGCAATGCGTCTTTTATGGGCGCATCCCCAACCAAGATAGCAAAATATAAGTGAATCAGCGTTGAAATATCTCTTGTCTCTTGTTAAGTTACAGAATTAGTTTCAGTGTCCTTCTAGTGAAAAGTAGTCCTGAGAGGTCCAACATCTCTATATGTTAAATATTACTTTTTCATACTTTTCTTTCTGATTCTGGCAGAGTTCTGTTGCTTGTCGAGCAAAACTTGGATTCAAAATTTTTCACAGAACTTGATAAATACAGCCCTCACTTCTTTTGAGATTTTCAAGAGCAAGGAGGGAAGTGTTGGCCAGAAACTTCAGACTTATCTGCAACAAGTCAGAGCCGAGCTGAGTTTCTCAGATACAAAGTCATTATTTTATTATCATGTTGGGAACAAAATACACAACCCCACTGTGCATGCAGAGCTGTTAATTGATTATTCTTTACCACAGGAGTGATGTGTGTTTGATATGATTTTTCAGAGTACAGATATTACTGCGAAGTGAACAGCAGTGCTCTGTGGCCTTCCTGTGATCCTTGGAGATGAGAACACAGACTTCAAGACATGCTTCGTAGGTCATCTTTATTACATTTTTATCATTTTTTATGTCCCACTTAATTCTGCTCCTTATGTGACTTTGATAGCTTTAGTTTTAGTTACTGTTCTTTCACTCAGCCTGAATCAGTGCTACTTTACTTCTTACATGATGCACTGATGAAATATCCCCAATCAGAACACATTTAGTGGTTCTCTGCTCTTTCCAAAGGTTTCAGTTGCAGTTCTCTAGTGTCATACCATGAGAAACATGAATGTCATCAAGAACTAAAAAGTAAAATGAATTTCACTTAGCTGATGAAGTGCAACATGTGAAAATGTTATGAACTTTCCCTTCCAACATCATCAACACTTATTTATCACTGACACTCTTGGGAAATGCGCTCGCTGTACTGTCATAGAAGGCTGATGATGAGTGGACTGCCATAGGTGGGACAGCTGGAAAGTGTTACGTTGTTATGTAATTGTGGTGTTGCTTCTATTGTTGTTAGGACTGCGAAGACCCAGAAGTGTCTCATGCCCCCATTGGGATCCTGACCGTCATTCCTGAGGACAGGCAGGCCTCCCCTGACTCCCTGCACCTTGAGTCTTCACATACTACCATCATTTTGGAAGGAAGTCCTTGAATGACCTTGGAAATGTTCCACATGCCATGTGCTTGCTCTTTGGACTTATTTATGCTCTTTGGACTTATTTATGCTCTTTGGACTTATTTATGCTCTGAATTTGGAGTACACTCAACAAGTAACCTTTGACTTCATCCAAAGGGTGCTTCTCTCACTTGGACATAAATCCCTAAAACCAAAAATACAATCACTCAGAAATCTCCTGATGAAATGAGTGAATGTGATGAGACATTATGGATCAACGTTGATACCTTTACTCTTATTAGGAAAGTGATTTTTATTTCTTGTTTGATTGTTTTTTGTTGGAGAGAGCCTCATTGCACTTGCAGACTACTAAATGGTTTTATGTTAATGAGGAGAAACATTGCTTCACTTCACTCCTGTATTTCAGGTAAACTTGTTTAATTATTAAACATTTTTTCCATTCAAACTGTTGTCTGTTGGCTCTTTGTTTCAATAACTGAACACTTTAGGTTCATCTTACTTGAACATATCAAGGCAATCGGTTTCCTGATATTTTGCAAGTAATGTGAACGCTTAAATGTGTCAGCATAACTTATTTTTATGAGTTCTGCTTAATTGACATAACTCACAAATTGAAGTAGTCATAATTGACATTCTATAGTCAACCTTACTAATGATTTTGAGTTAATGGCACTGAGTGCTCTAAACATAGTTATTTATAGCTATAACACCTTAAAATGAATTAGCTACTTGGAGATTTTGAGGTAATCGGTTTCCTAACTTTTTTTAAGTAATGTGAACTTATTACATTTTACAGCATAATATTGTAATAACATGCAATAATACATGTAGTATGTAAAACATTTTTGTACTACCTGTGTTTGTTTAAACACTTCAGTGGCCAAGTGACATTCAGGTTAGTCCATTCACACTACATTGTTGCAGTATACTGCGCTGTGGTGCTGTCACAGTGCTCCCTTGCCCCTACCTCATTCTCTCTCCCTCTCTTCTTCATAAAATACTTTTTGAATGTTTATTTATGCAAAAATACATATGTGTACATGTTTATATGCATGTAAGGTTGATCAAAAAAAAAAACTTTCTTAGTCGGCTGTTGCGTTTATACTTTATTTGGGTCATTAAAAATGAACATGTTCAGGGTCTCCTGCATGGCATCCCTAGAGACCTTACCCTGGACTGACTTGCAGACAATGCTCATTTAAAACACAAAGCAAACAGAGTTTCATTCAAACTACAGCTGCCCTCTTTAGGACCTCTATTCTAAAGCCACTTTCTGTTGTCCCCTGCTCAAGTTTTTTCCCCATGGAGGAAAACAAAGCTGGCCCCCGCTGCATTGCATTTGGTGTGAGGAGAGAGAAAGGCTTGCCTGTTTTAAATAAAGAAGGAAAAACCTCTCCACTGGCTTGAAAAATGAAAAGCAGAGCAGGAGGAGAGCACATCAAGCAGGTGGCTGATTTGTCTCTGCAGTATTTATGAAAGATTCTCAGATTAAAACTCTGATGAGTGGAAGGGTTATCCTCTCATACCCATCAATGGTTTGTTTTCTCCCAAGATTTGTAACAGTTTACAGAGAATCCTGCAAGCCTGTACTATGTTCACAAACAAGTACTTGTTGAAGGTATTGAAACACAGGATTTATTTCATTGGCTGAACTGAAATGTAATTTAGTTGTCAATAGCCTACATTTAAATCCTTTCTGTAACTCTACAATTGCTGTCAAGCAGAGAACATGGTTCTGGTGTTTAGTTCTTTTCATTTATTTAAATGCATTGTGTTTGTTACTTTTTTATAATGTGTGGACTTTTGTAGTGTCAAATTCTTTAAAAATAATAATCCAGAAAAGTTCTTTCAAATGTGTGAAAACCTTATGAATGTCACTTGGTCCCGGAAGATTTTAAAGAAACACAGGTAGTACAAAAATGTTTTACATACTACATGATTGTTACAACATGCAATAATATTTCACTAGATTGTAAAATTGGAAGCTATTCCAGTGAGAAATTATGTGAACACCAGCAGCTTTTATTTTGAAAAGACAACAGATCCATTGCAAAACAGCGGGTAACTTCTTGTTTGGAAAGTGTGATTTTTTATTCAAATTTAGTGTACTGTGAATGTAAATGTGAATTAATATAGTTGCTATTGAGTTTGTGGATTGTTGTTTTGACCGTCAGTTCTTGGTTTAAAAATACAAATTTAATGGATCATTCCATTACAGTCCGTGAAGGGTTTTCCCACGTTCTCCGTCGCACTCTATCTGTTTGGCCATTTTGTCATAATGAACACATTTTGTCTAGGTTAATGTACAGTTGTCATAATAAAGACATTTTTAATAATGTCAACTTTTCATTATAAGTGCCATTATTTACCGAATGACACACTGACAACAGTCATAAATATTTATGAAGACTTATGTCATGTTCATGACAGTATCATGTCAGTCTTATGCACATGACACTATGTTACCCAAAATGTTTGTGTTTATTGCATCTTTGTGACCTCCAGGAAGCTCAGCAGATAGAAACTAATAACATCAGAACTTAGCTTGGGTTCAAATTAGAATCCTCACTTTAGCAAACTATATCAGAAATTTTACTCAAGAGTAAAAGTAAAAACATTAATTTTTACTTTTACTTCAAGTAAAAGTAAAAACTAATGTGCAGTGAAGCTGCTGGTAAAAGTACTTTTTTTTTTTTCAAAAATGCCCCAATTAAACTGAGTAAGAGTAATCATTTACTGCCCATGTTTGGTATTTCCACACTTGGAATTATTTCACTTTTTAAATAATTCTTTAAACTTTTTCTACTTTTAGATCCAATATAAACTGAGGAACAATGTGAGGAAAGAGTGAGGCAGGCAACAGATTGGGGAGGAAATCCAACTTCTATGGCTTTTTTAAAACTCACCAAAAATAATGACTCAGACCAAACACTACACCACACTCCTCCCACATATCATACTGACCAATCACATTTTACACCTGTTCCTCCCACCCCCATGAACTTCCCACTTACTGACTGCAGAGACCCATGGATGAGCGGATGTGAGCAACTTTGCAAAAGGAAGAAGATTTTTGACTCGCAAAGATTCCTACACATCTGGCTTACTTGCTCTCCTGTCTTTCCCATTTTGTTTAGTGAATCCGCCTCCCACTATCTTGACCCCATTCTGTTCTTTTTCAGATCCACTAGCCTTCTCCAATTGTCATTGTCACATTGCCTTGACCTGTTGCATATATTGCCTTGACCTGTTGCATATATTTGTTTTTGCTTTTTAAGTGTTCCTTGATTGTTGTGCTTAATCTGTGCATTTAATACATGTTTTTTGTTTTGCCATCAGTTGTATGGGGGAATTTTTCCGCCATAATTTGAGAGTACACATTTTCAGTCTGTAAGCAGGATTTTATGTCTTTTGTTCTCAAAACTTTTAATACTTGTTCTTACATTTTCAGTTTGACAGCAGGACTTCATGTCTTTCTTCTAAGAACTTTTTTTCTGTTGTTTATGTAATAGAAAACATATATCTTTAAACCTAACGGTCATGGATGGATGGATGGATGGATGGATGGATAGATGGATAGATGGATAGATAGATAGATAGATAGATAGATAGATAGATAGATAGATAGATAGATAGATAGATAGATAGATGTGTCTAAGTTGTAACATGGTTGCCTCTGTGGATCCATTTTCTTTCGTTGGGTGAACAAACTAACTCCTGCCTCAGATCGGTAGCTGTTAACAATCAGCAGCACACTGCTGACACATATTTAGTGTAACACACCAGTGGGTGGGACAGTTTGCAATGATTGATAGTAGCCAGACACACAGGTACACCCTGTAGGTGGGAGAGAGAAAGAGCTTAAGTATTGATCTTTTTACATGAATATCGTTCAGTCTCAATACTAGCATTATCGATATTATCGATGGATTTGATAATATCGCGTGAACAGAAAATGATTCGCAAGCAAGCAGACAACTTTTGAGTGCGAGGAGAACAATTTGAGAAAGCATAGTGAATATTTGAAATTGAGCAGAAGTTTTGAGCACAAGCACTACAAGTTTTAAGAAGAAAGACATGAAATCTTGCTTTCAGACTGAAAATGTGTGCTCTCAAATTAAGGCAGAAAAATTCCCCCACATAAATAGTCTGTTCACTATGTGAGTTGTGCATTTTCAGTTTTTCATTACTTCATTTTCACTCTTAGCAACACACTTCTTCCCTGTGTCTCGATCCTCACACAAAGGTGCCTGCAGCTGTCCAGCTGTACGCTCTGTGCGTACCTTAAGATTTTCCTTCAAGTAAAAAAAAGAAGAGAATAGTTTTTGGATTTTATAACCCTCTTAACAAAATTGTGGAGAAAAAAACAATATTTTGTGTCAAAATATCTCTGATGTAGTGCACATCTATGTGAGTGCACTGTGGGGTGGGCACATGGATGTCCTAAGCCTAAATGTTATTGACGACCATGTCCTTCATGCTAACCCTTCAAAGACAGTGGGTTTAACAGTTAAATCTAGTTGAAACATTTTCCAAAAGAGTAGAAATGAATCAAACACACATTCATTTCAGATACTCCACCTGAATCTGGGAATCTCCATCCTTCTCCCGTGGATCACACAGGCAGGCTTTGCTTTCCTATCTTTGTTCTTTAGCATAAAAATTAAAAAATAAAAAAACTCAGCTGTTTTAGTGGCCCATGCGCTTTACGAGTGTTGGAGATGTGGATATGCTGTTGCAGGTATGGTGCAGTAATTGTGCATCATAACCTCCAATAATATGCTGCAGGCACCCTTGCTCACACACCACCATTTAAAACACGTGAAGTCTGTCTTTTATACACAATTGTTTGAAATATAATTGTTGAAATTATTCAGTTGTATCAATTGTCTGTTCTCAGACCTGAAAGTTAATCTTTATTGCCGGGGGACTATGGCAAATAACTGCATAAACTGTATTCAAATTACAGCCATTAAGTTGCATAGTGTGGACAAGCTCATATAAATGCTTATGGTGCAAAATACTTGATATCTACATCAATATTCCTCTCAAATATATTTGAAGTAGCAGAAAATAGTCAATGCAATCTATTGTCTGTGACTTCTCTGAATTTACTTGTCATTCTTCCAGCCTGAAACGGTGATGGTACCAATATTTCCATTTCAACACACTAAATGATGGAAATAGGCTTTATAAAATGCAAACATGAACATATATTACAAGTATTGACCTAAGAACCTGCAGAACTGTGGATGTAATTCAGACAATCAAACTAATTTGAACATGGTGAACAAAGGTCCTTTTGAATTTGGATTAGGAATGTATCAATCGGTGATATGTCAGGAAATGATGGATACAAAAGCTCGATTCTTCCAGAGTAAATTAGACTACTTCTAACAACACTGGCTCCTGTCTTATTGCCTGGAGGACGCATTAGTTGGCAAACTGTGAATATAACAACCTGAAAGTTAACCTTTCAGGTTGTTATACAGTATATAGTTTGAATATAACAAACTGTATAACAAACTTCAAAAACCATTGTGTTCCACAAAATGGTTTTGTAAAGAAAGGATTATATTTCACATGTTTTTATGGCTTGTTCAGATAGACTTTCATTGCTGACAGATTTGATGGGCTGCCTATAAAGAATTATATTTCTCTGTCATCTTTGTGTCCTATAAGGCAAAGAAAAGAAACTAATGCCTGAATGCCACTCCAATAGTGTTCACTTCAAATATAAAAACTTGAACTCAATTGCTGCAGGTTTTAATATAAAGAATAATAAGCAGGTAATGTAGATAATAATAAAGATAAGAAAGCAAAGCCTAGCCATGTGATCCACGGTAGGAGGATGGAGATTCCCAGATTCAGATAATTGTGTTAATTCCTAAAATTGTGTTTATATGTGTAACTCATTTAGGACTTATGAAAAAGTTGGTAGTACTGGAGTATTTTTAGGAGGAGATCTGTGATTTCTAGTGAGAGAACGAAAGCACCATATAGTGCTCTGGATATTATGCTGCTAACACTTAGCTTTCATCAACAACTCAGGCTGAAGTGAGACAAATAGGAAATATCAGTACCAAGGATCAAAGCACAAGACAGACAAAACCAAATACTGAAGGAATGAACAAGCTGCAATCAAGAATGAATGAACTTATTATAATTCACAAAACAAAATGGGTGGGGTACCTATGAATTATAATAGACATAACATAACATAATATAAATAAAGTAATAAATTCAGTGTCTCTCACACATAACACCACTCAACCTCTACCTGCCAGTGAACTCTCCCACCAAACAGCTGCTTAAAGCTGCAGCATGTAACTTAAACAAACAAAAAAAGGATTAAAACTTTCACTATCCTAACATACTGTGCTTTGTGAAAGTATTTGCCCTCTTGAACTTTTCAAACATCCATCCATTTTCTGTACACCTTTGTCCCTAGTCGGGTTGGGAGAGATGCTGGTGCCTATCTCCAGCTAACGTTCCGGGCGAGAGCCCTGGACAGGTCACCAGTCTGTCGCAGGGCAACATGAAGACAGACATGAGAAACAACCTTAGGTTGTTAATTGGTCTCTCTAAATTTTCCCTAAGTGTGAGCAAGAGTCCAGAGTCGATGCCTTCTGGACCTCCGACGATGGCCCTCCTTCCATTGCCCCTCCGCCCTTCCTGTTTGGGCTGTTTTTTTGTTGTTTTGGACTCTGGCCCCCTGTCCAGCACCCCTCCGCCCGGCCTTGTTGTGTTTGGACTTAGTTTTGTTTTAGTTTTGTTTTTTAAAGCGTCTTGGAGCTGCCTTTGAGGTGGGGGTACTGTCATGATTAGATTTTTTCCTTTGTTATTTTGAGTTTTCTGTGTCGGAGTCTCTGTGTTGTCCTGTCTCCCCTTGATTGCTCCCAGGTGTGTCTCGTCTCTGTGATTACCCCCTGTGTATTTAAGCCCACCTGTGTTGTCTGTTGTTCCTCGTCGGAAGTCATATGTGTCTATGGTGTCCTATCTGACTTGTCGTCCATTTGTGTAATCTGTTGCTACCAGTGATGAGCCTTTGGTTTCGACTCATCTGTGCTGCCTGGTATTTGGACTTTCTGGATTGTTTTCATCATTAAAATCATCTTCATTTCACTTTACTGCGTCTGCTTCACCACCACTACACCCACACTTTATGACAATCAGAGAGCAAAGCCTGCAATCTGTGAAGTTACCAGACATAACTATGGCATAGAGGTCATATTACTACAGTGTTTCTCAATTATAATTCTGTCATGCCTCCCTTGGAATTATATGCTTTTTCATGTCCCCCACTGCCCTTTTCTCCCCCAAATTGAAATACTGTTGTGAATCTGATAATATTTAATAAATGATCTGTACAAACCACTGGAAGGAAATACAAACAAAACAACAAATCAAGAGCAACTTGGGAAAATAATTTCAATCACCCTGTTAATATTCCCGTCACTCGCTTCCGATGCTTCATGGCGACTTGAGTGATAAAGTGACGTTGCAAAGGGTCAATACTAAGACTAAAATATTACTTATCAGAAAGCTTAATAATATCTCCATCCATCATTTGCCCGTTATTATTTTTGGGAAAGAATGATCAGAAAATCTGATGAATGAAAATGTACCTCCCACTCCAAGTCACCATGCATTATCATTTCTCTTAGAGATCTCAGAATTGTTGTTGACTGTGGATGCAATCAAAAATTTGTTAGGGCCTCAAATAACTGCAGCACAAGAGTTGATGATAAAGATTGCTTTTTTGGAATAAATGGTTTCAATTAGTTTAGAAAAAATATGAGACAGTTTTTGTCATTATCATAGGTCAAGTATAATTATTTACAGAGCATCACTTGTGCCTGTTTAGTTCAGTGATATCAGTGTGCACTTGTATGTTGTTGATCATAACAGCGCATAAGCCACATAAACAAATAGGTCAAAATGCTTGTATTGTTTCATGGTTATGTAATAAATTTTTTGTAGTTTATATCACAAAATAAACATGAATTATTATTTCTTGCCTTTCCAGAATGACAAAAAGCGATATCTCATTTAGACCTCCTTTGTCAAGGTTCATGTGAGCTAATGTCTGCTCAGAAATGAATTCACATTTTAATCCTAGACAGATGTAGCTTTGGACAAGATTCACAAGATGCTCTCTGCAATAACAGAAGGATCTCAGCATCTTCTGGATATTGTAAATGCTTACAATAATCTAATCCCAACAATTTATTTCTCCTGTGGAAAAACGTGAGACATTATTTAATGGTTGATACGAGTGTGTATTAACTACACAGGGTGTCTGCCTCACACTAAAACTGCGAGCTGGTTCCACAGAAGAGGAGTTTGAGAACTAAAGGATCTGCCTCCCATTCTACCCTCCCTTTACCTCCTGACAAGGTCCAGCTTGTCAGGAGGTAAGCTGCTGGTTAGCAGGTTAATGCGGGTAGGGTATTTGCCCCAAAAAGAATATCATGTATGATTTTCAGCAATTCAGGTTCAGTGCTATCATAAGCTTTGAAACCTTATAGAAACTCTTCAAAAGGGCCATTACTGTTTTGATGCTCACACACTTAATTAGCAACTGTTTTCTTCAAGAATTTTACATGAAATCCTAAGATTGGATACATAGATATGTATCCAATCACAGATGTGATTTGTTACAGAGGCTGTATTATGTATTTCCCATGCCCTTATAGGCATGGGAAACAATCAAGTCACAGTTACCTTCAGTTGCAATAAAAATGCTACACATTTTTGAAATGTGTAGCATTTTGCTACATGCTTGTTTCTGTTTAACTTTAGCTCAGTCCTTCTTGATATAAAACAAAATTGATTTCCTTGATCCTCTTCGTGTCGTCTTGATTGAAAGAAAGTTTAGGGTGAGAAGCTCAGTCATCCAGGAGGGCCTCAGATTAGAGCTGCTGCTCCTTCAGGTCAAAAGGAGCAAGTTGAGGTGTTTCAGACACAATGTTCCCTCTAAGCCATGCGCCTGCGCAATCATGCACTGCTCGCATATTCTCAGCGCACAAGAAAATCTATGAAGCGCATAAAATAAAGTCCAACGTAAACTGGACATTGAGATCAGGCATCAGTTTGGACCAATAATGTTTTTTTCTGTACTACTTTGTGAGTCACTCAGTGAGTGACAGGAATCCAGCCAACGATACGATACGGTTGACTTTCACTACGCAGCCAATCATCACATGCTGTTTTGTGAACGTGTCTTGGTCATATGCGCTGTGGCACCATGCAGGTAAGAATAGTGGGGCGGAGTTAAGAGACGTGAAAGATAAGACCTTATCATGTCTCAGTGGGACATCCACTCACCAAGCCAAAGTAAAAAAAAAAAAGAAAAAGAAATGCACTTCTAAGATCAAATGTCTGTCTGAGTTTTTGCAACTAGAAGAACTAGAAGAACACAGTCCCTCCACTGCAGTGGAGGGACTGTGTCAAGGAGGCAATGGGGCCATCACCGTTGCCTTCACCATTTCTGCCATCACCTCATTAGATGATGGCAGAAATACTGATGAGATTACTCTTGTTATTAGTAAGCTCTGTGATCACATTGATGCTCATTTTTCAGAGCATGAATTAAAGGAATGAGCTGCATTTGATATTGAAGCGTTGAGTTCAGACTTTTAACTGTGGATAAGCAGACATTTGTACACTGGCAAAGAAGTATGAGGCCATTCTCCTCCACTCACAGATTATGGAGGCCATTAACAGCCAATATGCTGAATTCAAGAACATAAAGCAAGAAGCAGAATGACCCATCAACCTGGGCAAAGTGAACGACCACTGGAGAAGTGAGAAGAAAAAACTGTAATTAAATATTTTACAAGAATTTATTCTGTATCACAAGCTACAGAAAACATTTCATTGTGCAAAATGTGAATATTTTAATCTGAACAAACAGTTATCTCTGAAAGGTGTAATGTCTCATTTCTCACCCTGGCTAAAGCAGGACTCTTACTTATAACATAGTATGCATCTCATTAACAGCAATGTTTTCCTTTCTTTTTTTTTCATTTTAATTGGGCAAATAGCTTAAATTAAAAGCAAACAAATCAAAATTGCTGATGTAATTTGATTCTTTTAATAAGCCATGCAACTTTCTATGATCCCAGATTTATAATACTTGTGCGTGGCCAGGCTGTGTACACTGATGATGCTCACAGTGGTCCTTACTGTGCTCAGGAAGCTTGTGTGTATGCCCAGACACATGAACAATTAGAGGGAACATTGCTCAGGCATCTGGTCAGGATGCCTGGACGCCTCCCTGGTGAGGTGTTCCGAGCACATCCCACCAGGAGGAGGCCTTGGGAAACACCCAGGACACACCGGAGGGATTACATTTGTCAGCTGGCCTGGGAACGCCATGGGATTCTCCCGGAGCAAGTGGTTGGGAAGAGGGAAGTCTGGGAATCCCTTCTCAGGCTGCCTGGATGAGTGGAAGACGGATGGACGGACGGATGGACGGACGGCATTTAATACTCACATTTGGTTATGATTGTGTCCAACATAAAAGTTGGAGGTTTGGAAGAAGCTAATATTTTTGATAACTCATTTGACTCCAAACAGACTAAACACATATGAGGTTCTATGTTACATTAAGTGTTGCATAACTTAATTTGGTTCACACTACCTGAATGTTACATAATAACCTCTATTTTGGCTGAAGTCGAGTCATTCCTGCTAATACACTTCTGGACTCCAGGCTTTTCTCTGCCTACTGACTAAAACTGGTGAAGACTGATGTGGATTTAATCTGACTAAAAGTCAGGACTAAAACTGAGCAGTAAATTATGCTATGCATCCTCAGCTTATAAAGGACACACAGGGTAACACAGGATCCAAAGAAATGAAAATGTTTCAAAGAAATGATGCTCTGAATTTGAAATTGAGGAACAGAAGTCCAAAACCTTATAAGTTGTCTCTAATTTCACAGTGTTACAGCAACCTATGTAATATATGTATTGCTCTTCTAGATGTTAAAGTTATTTGTTCAATGTTTGAAAAACACAGTATTTAAAAACATACATTTAACTTGTGTTATGTCCTGGCTTGTTTTTGAGATTTGATTATTTCCATTTTCCTTCATCTCTTTCTTTGATTAGAACATGCTTGTTTCTGTTTTACTTTAGCTCAGTCCTTCTTGGTTTTTCTACTCTTGTTTATTTATTGTCTTATGTTATGTCTTATTACTCTAGTTTTACTATTTTTTATGTATCCAGTTACTTTGTTAGACTCATTTCCTCGTCCCTAATATGTCTATTCCTCTTTCTCTCTCCCTCCACACCTACAACCTGTTAGCTCATCACCGCAATATTTTGTTCAGCATTCAACCTCCCAGTATGTAAGCGCCTCATTTTCTGTTATTCTTTGCTGGTTCCTCTTGCTGTACTCTGTTATTTTCTGTTTCTGTTCCCTGCTGGCTTTTTCACTGGATTTACGGATTTTGTTCTGCTCAGAAAACCTTTGATTTTCGTAAATTTGTCTATCACTTTTTCATTAAATATTTTTCATTTACTCAGTGTCTCTGCATTTTGGGTCCACCATCAAAACACACATCATGACATTTTGACATTTTACAAAAAATGTTCTAAAACTCAGCTCCAGCAAAAGTTTGAAATACTTCAGAAGTTAAATAAAATTTAATCAAATATATATATATATTTTCTTCCTGTGGACTGAAATATATTTTGCTAAGTTATTTTACTTAAAGTGGTGAAATGAGTGATGTGATTGGTCAGTGTGCATTTGATTAGTGTATATTCATTCATTAATTCGTCATTAAACAGCTTATCATTGCATTCGATTGAACTGGTAAATTAATAATGAACACCAGGCTTTACATGCAGACTTTTAGTTTTCAGTTTTTCATTTCAACAAATGAACATCTGGGCATCGTCTCTGAAGTACATGTATCAGCATGTGTCAGAGTGCACTGAGAGCCTGCTCTCCAAAACAGATAGGAACCACTTAGTAACTTCTAGGACCTCCTTCTTCGAAAAATGGTGTCGCTGTGTTTAGGGATTCTCATACAACACAAAGAGATTATAGCAAGGTCTGTTATCATCTGCTTGTCAGCAGCTAAATGACGTGAGCTGTTAACTTTCTATTTTAAGTTGCTGGCTTGGGTGTTCTCATCAAAAAAAAAAACTGAAAAACACAAGAGATTTTGTCATTTCTTTTGTTCTCCAGGAGCAAATCCTCTCCTTTTCTCTGCATTTGTCTTTTCAAGAGGGAAACTGAGCTCAGCTTTCATGGCAATCATGAGAGTCTATCTCCTATTCAGCAGCTAAACAGTGCTCAGACATCTATGCAAGAGATGACAGCTCTCCTCTATTTGCAGATCAAGAACATCACATTAATTGTACAGAGGCTCGCTAAAAGCTAACAGATTGCAGACCCTTTATACATTTTACCAGTAAACAGTGAATGCCTTGATGACATCTAAAATGATGCACAGGTCTCAGTTTCTACCTCAGCATATCCAGTCTTCTATGGATGCATATGTCACTGGACAATGTCACAATGCTTTTTTTCTTTCAGCACTGTCCTGTTTTAAAGAACAGTTTTAAAAAGGGAATTTGGGGATTTGATTTATTAATTCTAGTTTCATTATTATTCGATGTTCCTTTGTCTCTTTCTTAGTACCTCCAGATTTTCTTGTGTCTAGTTAATCTTTGTAACGAGTTTAACTATGTCCCTTATCATTCTTTTGTATTCGATTTATTTTCTAGTCCCTGTGTACTTTCCCTCAATCCCTGTGCTGCTTTCTGTCTCTTCCCAGCCTGCCGTCTGCTCTCTCCCCTCATGCCTGCAGTCACTTAGCCATTCTGCCCAGGTCCATTGTTCCACATTCACTCTCCCAGCATTAAAACACTTTTGCTCCTCTCACTTTTTGCTAGTTATTCCTGTTAAATCTAACTCAGTATTATAACATGTGAATCTGACAATAGATTCATTCATGTTACTCTTTTAGGTTCCACACCTTATCGCTATTTTCACAGAGGAAACCTGACAACTGATCAAGATTTAATATAACATTTTGTGGCATCTGGAAAGTATGTGGATAAAATGTTGACTGTAAAGTGCAAATGACTTACTAATAACTTGGAAGGTACAAAACTTATATGGTCTTTAATTAGTTTTGCTTATGGTTAACTTTAGTTATGATGCTTTTGTTTTGAAGGGACAATTTCTTGTTTAACTGTTAGTGCAAACAGTTTGCGTTTGCACTAATAACCTATATGATGTAAATCTGAACTTGTTTTAAGTAGTGTGATTTAAGCTGGGCATTTGTTTAATTATATGCCAAAATAAGGCTAATGTACATTTTAAATGTCATTTTAAGTTAAGTTAAAATGAATCAGTAAAGAATGATACAACTAGTACGGCTTAACTTAATTACAATACATTTTTTCTTTATCTGTCTTTTTTCTAACAGAGTTCTTATGGATCTTTTTAAAATTAATAATGGCATTTTCAAATATTATAATGTTACAATAGTACATGCAGAGTGATTAAAAAAGGACCAAAACAAACAAATAAGAAAACACAATCATGGACAATCATGTTTCTGGTTAACATGAGCGCTGAGGTACTGAACAGATGATGCTCCAGGCTTAAGGGGGCGCGGCGGCTCTTAAGGAGGCGCGGTGGCTCTTCGCCTGGTTACTGCTTTTGTGAAACTGAATTGAGGCTTAATTGGACGAGGATACCTGGAAAATCCTGACTTAATCTGCTATCCTAGTTTTGTGAAACAAACCTTAAGTGTGGTTTGCTTTCACATTGTCAAACAATTCAAACCACTTAAATATGTTTCACTTCACCTTTTGTCATTACATACAATCATGTTAAATTCAGCGAATATAAATAATCATGCAAATTATGCTTAACATATAGTTGTAAAGAAGTAACTTATCTTGCAAATTATACTTAACAACATATAAGTATAAAGAAGTCAAAACAAGCATAGATGTAGAAATCACCTTATTGTTTTTTACGTGGTCATGCAGTCGCTCACCTACAGTTACAGTTCAAATGTTGCATCTAAATAATAAGAATACCATCAAGAATGAATATATTAAGTTATTGTTATACATGATTGTCTCCGATAAATTCTGATTCCCCAAACTTCATCCTCTGTGGAATCAATTGCATTTTCTGGATTTGTATTTTGCTTAACTGAGTTTTAAACGAAGAGGGAAATTTGAATAAATGTCTGATTGGCTCATGTTAACTGTGGCCGGTGGATACATATTGGCTGTGGAGTTTCTTGAAGTCATGAGTGAAATGTTATAGCTTTCAGTGATTCAACTTTTGAATGATTCTGATAAGAGCAAACAATTTTACAAGCTGACATAAAATAATGCCTAATATATACATTGAGGAAGTCATGGGTGATCAATTCATTTAAATAAGAATTTGGAAACATTGGACCAAAAATTTTTAAGAAGGAAAACAGATGACCAGTAACAGCGAAGCATCCTGGATTTTATGCACATTAAATGATAACGTCATTCATTTTCTGTCAGGATCCTGGGTTGTTTGTTGTGTACTTTGATTTCTTCATAGCTTCATTATTATTTTGCATTTCTTTCTTAATTTGTTTACAACTGTCTTGTCCCTGTTTTTCATTTAGTTCGTGTTTTTAACTCTGTTTATTTCTGATAGTTATTTTTGATTACATGAGTTTTATTAGGTTTCTTTACTGTAGTTATTCTTCAGCGATGGATACATTTCTGCTCCCCTGCGTACTCTCCCTCGCCCCCTGTGCCACTTTCTCTCTCTCTCTCCTCAGTCTGCCTCCGGCTCCCTTCACTCACACCTGCCACCAGATAGCTCATCAGCCCAGGTCTCTTGTTCAGCGTTCAACCTCCTCAGTATTTAAGCTTATCATTCTCAGACGTTCCTTGCTGGAGCTTCTCGTCTTCTCCGTCTGTTCCCTCAGATCCCATAGTTGTGTTCCTTTGTGCATTTTGGATTTTTTTTCTGTAAGTTTCTTCATCTTTTTTTATTAAAATCACAAAAAACTCAACTCAGTGCTCCACGCCCACTGCATTTGGGTCCTCTCCACAACACCCAACATGACATTTTGATGGGCAAAGCAAAGATGAAGGAAGGTAGGGCACTGGATGGAAACACCAAATGTCAAATGTAATAAGTCTCAGTGTGACTCTGCACTGCAGTGACTGTCAGTTTAAGATCTGTTTCCAGGCAACTGACTATTATTTTAGTCTCTGGATAGACGCTTGAGGATGAAGTTCTGGGCAAAAAAGCTTTACCTTTGTGCATTACACCAGCCTGAGTACCTCTCATTCTTTAAAGCAAAGCTGCTTAGCTACTGGTCATCTGTTTTCCTTTGTAAAAAAAAAAAAAAAAAAAAGTGTCTGTTATCAACATGCTGTAAGTGGTTATATGGGTTAACATAAGAAGGCTGGGTCCCAGGGGTATTCACTGCACACAGTTATTTGATTTGCTCCTGCAGCCACAGCTTAGTCCTGACTAAGTGCTGTGCAGAGGCATATGGCCAGGCTGGTGCGGGCCTAATTACAGACATTATCTCATTTGCTATTGTAAGGGACTGTTGTGCCATCTTCCACTTATTTAATTAGTCTTTTCACATGTTGGATGTGGGCAGCTTAGGAGGAAAATGTGACATATGGAAAGAAAAATGTACACTTTGGAGTTCTGGTTAGGGATTTAAATAGTTGAAGCTTTTTTTTCTTGATACAGATTAATTTGTCAAACAATTAGCTGTCCTTTTTTACATTTGGTGGTACTGATCAAACAAATACTCTGAAACATTCTTTACATTGCCAGTGTGCTGTCTTTTCCCATTTAACTTGATGGCTTAAAAGAGCCTCCAACTCCTGGCTTCCACTCCACTTGATCACCTCATTTGCATTTTATATTGGTAAATCAAATTAAGCACCGGCAGCTTTTAACATGATTGACTGCAGCCAGGGCTGCTCAGATGGGACTTATTCTGCACAGAAAATTAGACCATTTAATGTGCAGAGCAGAGAGCTTGGCTCCCCTCACTTTCAGCAAATCACATTCACTCAGCTAATTAAAATGATTTTTCCCTTCTTTTTGTCAGTGTTTGCCAAAGGGCTTTGATAGATTTCCCCACCTGCTATTTTACTGTACATCTCATTTTCCTGCACTCTCTCTCCACACTGTGTTTCTGCTATTCTCTGGCTGACGTGCATTATTTCTGTTTAGCTATATTCTATATCACATACACTCAAACTTTTCACTGTCCAGATCTTGATTACACTTTTTCCAGAAAATTAGCTGCACCAAGATTTATCTGGAGGACTATTCAACATAGTTAAAAACTAAAGGCATCATTTTATTGTATTTTTTTCAGAAAAACAGTCAACGGTTTTATTTCAATGACTTTTAGATGGACATTGTGAGTATTGATTGGTTTATCATATCTTAAACATATGAAATCAGAATTAAAGGTTTGTGATGCGGATATGACATGAACAAAATCTGATATGTCTAGTAAATCATACTAAATGCTATACATATTTTTACTTTCCTTTGTGAAACATAAATATAATGAGGACATTAAAACTTAGCGTACTCGAAGCCAGGCTAATCATCGGTAAACTTAAGGCTTAAGGATTATTTAACTTAGACTATGTTATTTTGGAACAACTAAAATTTAGCTTAAAGTATTTTAATTGTAGTTAAATTATAGAAAATCACAATATGCAGTGCTAGAAGTGTAGCATTATGTGGTAAAGTGGAGTAACTGCAGGGAATGTCTGTACAGTTTTAAATTACATTTAAAATGTCTTCTAAAAATATTAATATTAATATATTTTAATTAATACTGTGATCACAGTATGCTCCAAATAAACTTTTGGCTTATTATAATTGGTAATGAAGTACTCTTCACTACTATGTAGCTTTGTACATTATATGCGTCACTATAGTACAGCAGACGTATCAGCTTCCAGTATTCAGCGTACAGCAGGATGAATTACATAAAGGAATACTCGACACACTTTAAAAGGTGAAAAAAAATACTTTGTATATTCAATAAATTCACAGTTTTTCAAGAGCACATTACCAATATACCTTCACAAAATTAAACAAACTCCCAGTAATTAAAAGTTTACAGACAATAAGATCAAAAAATTTTCCCAATTAAAAAAAAATCACTTCAGAGAAAATGTGGAAAATATTTCATCAAGAAGAGAATATAGTTTTAATTCAACGTCGGTTTTCCAGTATTATTCCAGACAAACTGACAGAACATTCCTGTTCATTGCGCACACAAAAACACAACCCCATTGATTTTATTGACGTTTGATTCTACTGTTAGCTCTAGATGTTACTTTATATGATTAATTTTACAGGTTATTTCATGCATTGTTACCACTAAATCGAAATGTGTAGCATGGGGAAATGGGATGATCTGGAGTTACCTTGACAACGGCTCGTTACAGAAACCTACAAAAGAGAATAAAACAATAGTGAAATTAAACACAAAGTACCACACTTGCACTTTAAAGAATACCAAAAACAGCTTAGAAAAAAGTATGACTTACAATTTTAGGACGTTGTGGATTCACTATGTATATGGCATCATCAGAACTGGTGTGATGATGGAGAAGGTAAAAAACCCATTTCTGGGTGCCTTATTTGTGTATATGATAAAAGCAGAAAATATAGTGGCCAATATCATGAAATCAGTTGATGCTGGCTTTAATTTTTAAGAGTGGACTTAAGGGAGACAAATTTAAAGTTATACATACATTATCCTTGCAGGGTCTTTCAAATCAAGACGTGTTTGTTTAGCTCTTTGTACTGTTAGAAACACACCAGTGTCTGTTGTTAAAATGTAGCTAGGAAAAAAAAAACAAAAAAAAAAAAACGAACCTACATCATAAAATGGTTGTGGAGACGTTCATCCTCAAAACTGGTGCGATGATCTTGTGCATCCAAGGCCGTTTTCTGAGACTGTGAAAACTTTAGGTTTTGTTATACGTGATCCCTGATTGATCAGGTTGATTTGCTAAGACTGTCCAAAATATGCGAACATAAAAACAAAGTTTATTTATGTACTGCACTATTATAATTAATTGAAGATAATTAGCATTGCTAAGGTACCTGGGTCTATATTAATAGTTGTACATTTTCTTTAATGTATTTGTCCATCTGCTTCTGGCTGTTCTTGTGTTCTTCTGTGTCTGCTATGGGGGGTTTGGTCCCCATAGCAGACAGGTGGGGACCAAACTGGAGCTCCACCTTACTTTCTTCTTCTCTTGTTCAGGGTCCTCCAGGACTGTTATAAATATGAAGTTATTCATTTCCTCCTCCCTTTTGTTAGTCGTTCCCCTGGGGAGAGGCAAGTTTTATAATTCATTGGCATCCTTTCATTTCTATTATTCAAATGTTTATTTGTTCTTATGTATTAATGATAGGTGTTTGGATATTTTCATTTGAGTTGTTATTGCGTCTTTATAACATGTGATGCATGCTAACACTATTATTTTGTATAGATCGGGTTGGAGAACTGGAGCACATGCTATGTGCTAAAACTAATATCTCCCGATTGACAAATTAAATAAACGGAGACCGCCTCCAAACCCAGACTTGGTGTTTTGTGGTTTGTCCGATCACCACATAACGCTCACAACACAGAAGTCCTCTGGTCATACTAAGCAAACTTACCACTAGCGAGCAACACATTTTATTTCCATCCAGTTCTTCTCCTGTTGTGTATTCATCTAACTCGACCTCAGTCACCAGCTTGAATTTACCAAAAGTAATAACCATTATCAAGGCGCTCTCTACTTTTAAGGCAATGTTGTGCAAATAAGTACTGGGAATTTGAAGAGCATTTCTTCTTCTCATGATGCTGTTCTTCTTCTTCTATATTAGAGTTGTTTATGACAGTTTTCAAAAGAATGAAGGTGCCCTTTACTGCTACCATCTGATATGAAATGTGAACTGGACCTAATGCCGCTCACTAATAGAATTTGCATCTGAAAATGAATTCTCTGGGTTGACATCTTCTGTCTTTTAGTTGAAGAACTGAGAAAAATGGATTATATTAGAAGAGTGTGAAACTGAAGACACATTCTGTCATGATGTATGAAGTGGTTGATGTTGAACCCAATACTTGATGATTTTGGAGGTGGAAAGATACAAGTTACAAAAATCACAGGGAGCCAAGGCAAAAAAAAAAAAGAAATCTATAAAGGATTGGGCAAGTAGTGAGTGAGGTTTAAATGAAGAGGTTGAATACTGAACAAAAGACCTGGGCTGATGAGGAAACTGATTGCAGGTGTGACTGAAGGAAGCAGAAGACAAACTGAGGAGAGGGAGAAAGAAAGTGACACAGGGGGCGAGAGAAAGAACACAGAGCAACAGGAAGAATTTCTAACGCTAAAGAATAACTTGATGAAAGAAACCTGCCATAATAAAACTAGAGTAAGAAAGAATAAATAAATATTGCAAAGAACTGAAGGAAAGCAGGAATAAGACAAATCTAATCAAAATGATAAACTAACAAAGTAATAATGACACTACCATAAAGTCAAACTTCAAAACAACCTAACAATTCGGGATCCTGACAAAATTCACACCAACACTGTTTTTGTTGTAGAACCTCTTTCCACTAATCTGTAAATATTTGTTTTGAGGCATGAACAAATTATTACATTTGTTAAACTACGTTACTTTAAGTTCCATTATAAGGACCATTTCATTTTTTTATGGTTTTACCATTCTAACAAAATGGTAAAAGATTTTTAAGGTAAACTTTGTTAGAATATAGTAGCATGTATGTAAACACAAAGTGTTTCACTGAAACATAATTAGATACTATAATTACAAATATTATTAAAGTATTTTTGAGATTTATGAAGGTTTATGAAAACATACAGATAACCTATCTGAAAGTATAACTCAAAGTACAACTTGAGAATACTGAAGCCTAGATGTAAATTCAAGCCGGGAGATTTTCTCCTCCTACCTGCATCATCCAATTGCCACACCTCTGCCAGAGCCAACCAGCACCAAGTTGCTGCTTCGGCTCAGCCAGTCATCACTCCAGAACCTTTTGATAAGGCCAAACAACCATTGGATCCAGCCGCTTTCCAGCCGTGCTTCAAGTAAGCCTGTTATGTGCTTTGATTATGTCAGACTTTGACTCAGATGACCCAATGACCCCTCTCTTTTGCTTCCTGGCCCCTCGTGCATCAGTGCCGTTTGTCTTCTTGGTCTGGGAAGGTGAAGCCCCGAGCTGTTCATCCAAACCTGCTCGTCTTCTGCCAAACAACTTTGTCAGATAAAACTTTCTAACTGCTGCTCTTTCTGTGTGAGCCTGTCCAGATTGAAATATTTGTAATATATTTTTAAAGTGTACATTTTAAAAGATACATTTTTATAAATAAATGAAAAGGGAATTTTAAAAAGGATTATCAAATTTTTCTAATATATTTAATTAGAATATAAAGTATATCTTCAGTGTACCAATATATACTAAATATATAATGTATTTTGGTACCAATAAACATTTTTAAATAGAGCATTGAAAGCATGTTTTTAAAAATGTATTTATTTTACATTCTTAATATGATCTCAAGTATATCCACTTTAACATACTAAAATCTATTTCAGAAAAATACAGTATATTAAGACATACCTGAATGTATTATTTTTCACAAGTGTTTAGATAACTGCCATAAGCAGAATTGTACACCACTCATCTCTGATTTGTTTTGGGACATTTTGGTGATCATCATTAGGGTAAGTTGCTCCTGGATTTGACCAATTTCTGGTTTATGTTTGTTTGCCTCACATGTGGCCTTAAAAAAAAGTCATAAAACTCTTAAGACACAGAACTGCTATCTTCTGGAATTCATGTTATGTTGAGATGTGCAGCATGTAAATGTTCTAATTTTCCTTCATTTTCAATCCTGACCACTAATCTGTGTATTGCAGCACAGAATCATAACGGTCACAGTTGCTTTCTTTGCTCTTCATCATTTCATAACTTCATCATTTTAGTCTTTATATGGCCAGGAGAAAAGGGGCTCTTCTTTTGCTTGATATTTTTTTGCTGACCATCAGTTCTACCCATAAGGGAGCTTTTAGTAAGTTGTAAATATTTAAACAGAAACTGTTATCGGTTGCTGTTTGGTGGGAGGGAACAAGTAAGTGAAAAATACTTGTACTCGTACTTCACTACAACGTACTTGTGGTAAAGTACAAGTACTTTGTTACTGTACAGAAGTACATTTTTACATATTTAGGCTTTACTTAATTGTGGGTACTTTTGACTTTTACTTCGCTACATTTACTATTAAATATCTGTACTTTCTACTCCACTACTTTTCTATAATATGTTGTGACATACTACATTCAAATCACATTGTCTTGTTTGATTTGTTTATGAGTTTGAAAGTAATTAATGATTTATTTGAGGTAGCAGGTTAAAAAAAACAAAACAAGTTTGAGTCCAAATTTTGAGAATAGTGTTGGTGTTGAATATTATTGTATTATTGGTGTTCATTTTCTGTAAACCCCTTACAAGGTTGAGTATACAATATAATTTTTAACTATGACAATGAAACACTGGAGTTCAAATACTTTTTTTGGGTTTTTTTTAGATAAAAATAAAGACAAGATTTGACATTGCAGGTGATAAAAATCCTGGTCAACTGTATATACACAATAAAAAACTTTATTGGAAAACACTGTTACTACTTACACAAGGGAGATATGGCTGATTTCTGAAAAGGGGGGGAAAGGTTTCAAAGCTGCCTGTGTAAAAATATGAAAAACATTACAGAAATACTTAAACATTTTAAAAGAGACAAAGTTATGTGTTGCTGAAATGGAAGCAGAAGAAAAATGCTGTTCTATGGGGAATATTCCCTCTGGAAATAATAGGTGCAGCACACTGCCGACACCAGGCACTTCCCTGGAACACAACAGTCAGCTTAATTGCAGCTTTTAGGATCATTACTGCTCCCATGTGACAGTCAAAATGGACAAGGCTGGTGGGCCTTTGACAAACAGGCAACCACCACCCACCGTTCTACAGTCACAAGGGGCAGACTCGTAACTAGGAGAAAAATACCTTTCTTGTTTGTTGTCCTCTCTTGCCTTTAAACCAGAGAGAAAAAATGCCACTGAATCCATTTTAGAAAACAGGATCTTGTTGCTATATATTCTTCCAAAGTCTTTACAATGTCTGTGTCTTTGTAATTTGGGTCTACATTGCTATTATTAGATACACATACAAGTATGCTAAAAGATTAAATGTACTAATGTTTGTCCTCTAATATATCTTGAGCAATTTAATTCATTCATTGTATGTGTGTGTGCGTGTGTGTGTGTGCATGTGTACGATATTCCTTTCCTCTCTGTTTTACTTTCCTGACCTTTGGAGATTTGAGTTGTCATGGCTGCGAATGGCTCATTGCATATCTGCTAATAGAGGAACCCATTCATCGTTCAAGAGCTTGAGGGAAGTGGCTCACCAAGAGCCTTGGCCTCGTCTCTACAATCATCCAATGAGGTCTTTCTGTGAGCACTATTCCTTACAGCACAGAGTATAATGTGAAGTACTCTGTCTAAAAGCCCTGTCAGAAGTCCTGACTCGTCAAAATTCTGTCACCAATACCAGGCTTTATCCTATAGAACAATCTGTTGGATCGAGCAGCACATATTCATTTAGCATGACATTAGGATAGTTTTTCTAACTGAGATTTCTTTTTTTTTACATTATTTCTAGCTGTTGATGCTGGCATTATACACATTTATATATATATATATATATATATATAAAAACCTTAAGGTGAGACATTGTTTTATGCTAACTGTATGAAGTTCCTAGAAATTATTTTTTACAACAAAATTATATATTCCCTTGTATTTGAGTCATTTGGACATGATCTTGTTTTATGATAAATCTTGAATGTTTTAAAATATTTTTTCCTTATAAAATCAAAGTGAACAAATTTTTGTTCATGTACAATAACGGCAAGACAAACTTACTTGAATCCTGTCTTTCATATGACACTTCTAAGCTTAATTTTATAGTTTTAGTTCATAATAGCTGAGATGTAGGGAAAAAAAATGTCTGTATAAAGGGGGTTGTGAGCAGAGTCAATTTCCATGTGTAATATGCATGCTAGATAAGAGCCTTTTCAATGATTTTCCAGTCAAGCTTGTTTTGGTTTCATATGTGTTTGTGCCAATTTCAGTGGTGACCCTGAGCATTCAAATACAGACGATGAAACGCTGAAGGTCACAACTCTTAGGTGTTGTGCTATTCTGAGTGCTTTAAAGCCAAGTGTGTTATCGTTTTCACTCAGAGGAATGCTATGGTAGTTGCAGAGGATGAAGGTTAGCAGACAGTGCAGCACATTGAGTGCTTTAGAGCCATACTTGATTTGTTTTGTAACACCAGCCCTCTTCTTTGTTTTGCACATTCACAAAGACACAGTGCAGTGGGTTTTTTGTTTTTAATCAGTCAGATTTAGGTTTTGCAACTCAAACTTACTTTTCCTACAATTACATTTTTCAACAAAAATAAAAAATGAGCAATGAGCTGTTGCCTGACGGTTATTTTATGCTTTCAACACAACATGCAAATAAAATATTGTCATTTAATTGTCAATGGAGAGCAGCATCAAATACTGTTATGTGTTTGCAATATACAAAGGAAATTTCAAAATATGTTTAAAGAAATTCTAGGTTTTGTTGTGAAATTTCAGGAATCATCTGTTTGATTTGATGTAGAAGAAAAGTCATTTACATTATTTACTCATTTACAGGCCAGATTTTTTTCGTTATTAATTTAATTATTCATTAAGCTTTTTTTGAGATGAGTACTGGAAAAAAGTTTATTAAAATCATTTTATGTTATCAATGGCTTTTGCTGTTTCTACTGATTTGATCTATCATTTTCTTTGTCCATCATGTTCATTTGACCGTATGTTTCCAGACAGTCTACATGTTACAACTAGCATAACTTGCACACAATATTTCTAGAGCTCAGAGTGTTCATGCACATTCTCTGTTCAACAGTCCTTCCCTTGTTTCTGTGTAGAGCTGCAAAACACACACCTTACAGATCAACAGATCTAAAACAGATTTATGCCAGATTATTTCCTTCATCAGAGAATGCTCTGACCTATCAAGTGTGTAACTTATTAATTTTTTCTTGCTGACATGCAAGTCTAAAAAAACTCTCCAACTCTGACAAGATTTGTCTTGGTTGTTCTTTGGTTCTTTTTAACAAAGTAATTTTTCTAACAGCAAATGTGAAACTTTGATGGGCTGCTGTGTGCTGATAATGATTAGATAATCATTATCAAACTAGATAATGATTTCATCAAAACCCCAAATGTCTGCAGGTGTAATCTCCTCTACGCTCTCCTCCTCTCTTGGATGGAGCTCTTCCATGCCAACAGGTCAAATTTAGTTGATTTGACTTCTAAACCTGAGATGTGAAAGTTAAATTTTATTTGCCTCAATTTTGCCTAAGCACAACAGTAAAGGTGATGATGTGGTCATCAGGATATTTTCATATGTAAAAAATGGCAGCATCTAGATATCAGTTCTCAGGGTTTGTAGTTAATCTCATGGAGTTCAACTTAAAGAATAATTTCTGGCATTTCACACTAACTACCTGGAGAAGTATTAGTATTATCTGCGTTATTAAATTTCTCTGTGTTATTAAATGGTTGTTGCCATTTTGATTGTTAGGGAAACTGAACTGTGTGAGTATGGGTGTATAAAAAATGAAGAGACCACTGCACTGAACCCCATTGAAAACGTGATGGTGGTTCCACCAAATATTGATTTCTGATCTCTTCCTGAATGAAAACAGTAGTATTGTTGTTTCTGCATGGATATAGACTTGTTTTCTTTGCATTATTTGAAGTTTAGAAGCACTGCATCTTTTTTGTTCTTTTGACCATTTCTCCTTTTCTGGAAATGAATACAAAATTTTTGCTTGGAATTTCGGATCCATGTTGTCAGTAGAACAATGTTCATTTTACTCAAACACATACCTACAAACATAAGATCAGAGAAACTGATCATTTTAAGTGGTCTCATAATTTTTTCCAGAGCTGTATGTGGCCAACGTTGCAGAAGAATTTTCACAGCACTCAAGGTTCCTAAGAGCACAGTGGCTTCCATAATCATGAAATGGAATAAATGTGGGACATCAAGAACTCTTCCTAAACCTCACCATCAAGCCAAACTGAGCAAACAGGGGAGAAGAGCTGTGGTGAGAGAGGTAAAGTAGAACCCAAAGATCACTGTGGCTGAGCTCCAGACATGCAGTAGAAAGATGGAAAACACAAAGTCAGTGATCACTGCAGCCCTCCATCATTTAGGGCTTTATGGCAAAGTGGCCCAATGGAAACCTATCCAGTATGAAAGCCCACATACTTTCACCAAAAAACATGTGAAAACTCCTAGACTAAGAGACCAGATGATTCTCTGGTCTGATGAGATCAAGACTGAGCTGTTTGGTGTTAATTCTAAGCAGTACGTGTGGAGAAACTGTGGATTTAAGAATACAGGAAATGTCCTGTGCTATTGTCAGAGAGTGGGTGGTGGTCTGAACAGAGACTAATGAAAGAGCGTGGGGAGAGAATTGTAAGAGAGTTCACCAAAAAAACTGTATAGTTAGAGCTGGGGGAGCGAGAGCAACTAACATGTGGGGGGCACAGTCCAGGATATTTGTGGGAAAATAATAATATGGGAGCACAGGGGTAAAAAAACTCTTAAAAAAAAAAAAAAAAAGGGAGACTTAACAGGTCAGGTGACCCGCTTTACTACAAATAATTCATAAGAGCTTTTGAGCAAGCCATTGAGATCCAAACTGACAGTCCAAAAGACTGGTTGTATTATCTAGCTAGATCTCATACACAGCTGTGAGCACAAGAAGCTATGGAGAGTCAAGACCAAGACCGCTGCGCAACATGATGCAATAAAATTTGAAATATGATCAAAATTGCTTCTCAAGTAGATTCCCATAAAACACCTGGATATTAAATACTTAGAGTTGAAATGAATTTAATCAATATCATTATCAATTCAAATTAGTTGTCCAGCTTTGCTTCCATCTCTGTGCCACAATCTGCTGAGGTTTCATGCCGCCCCTAACAAGAGAACCTGGGCGGTTTTCCATATTGCTCATGTCAGAAACCACCACTGTCTGCACCAATAACCAGCAATTAAGCCATCATGACTTTTCAATGGCTGTTAACTAATTACTTTATAAAGAATGAAAGCACTTGCTAATTGTATAAATCTGGTAGCTCAGATTTATACACTGCTTTTTGTGTTTTATAACACAATCTTTTGACTGTCACTTTGTTTTGAATTTGTATGTTGTTTTAGTTTCCTTTTATGAAGTCCACTAAAGATGCAAACATAATCTCTGGATTTAAGATCTCTTTTTTTATATGTAGCAAAATTTGAATTGAAATTCTAGATGAGTTTAGTTTAAGGACCTACATGAAAGAAATGGGAGATCCTACCTTTACAGGTTAAATTGCACCTAAATGTTACTTTACATGGTTAACCTAGGTAAACTTTTCAAAGAGGGTTAGATAATTCCTTTAAACCTGAAAAGCTTCAGCAAACATCTCTTGTCCAAATCTTCATTTTCATGCTATCATATTATGCAACCAAGTGTTGACAGATCAGGCTTAAATGATAAACATGCATTTTTTAAGTTTCTGTGCTCACTTACTTCACTTTGTCTTCCTTTTGAAGAAAAGGATAACACATTCCTCTTTTTTCCTCTAAGTGCTCAACCTATAGTTACTGATGGGGTTAATCATCATTTATTGCGTTAAACTGCCATTTAAAAGTTGCAAGAGACAACTAGAACCTTACCTGTAATCCTTTGGGGAGCCAGACACCAGATAGCCCAGAGGCAGTGCATGTGTGAGGAAAGCTTTAGATAGCTTGCTCATCTCTGATCCAAACTAAATGTGGTCTCATCCAGAGGGTGAGCTTTGTTGCCCACACCCTGTCCAGGTACAGTGCTGCTTTTGTTCCAACTCTCCCTCAGCTCTGAGCAGACGCACGGAGCCGGAGAGATCTCTAGGGTATGTTATCAGCGCTTTTTGTCCTGCTCTTGGCTTCACCTTCCCAGATCCTTTTGTTTACAGAACAGGAGAGGCACCACTGTGGCCATAGTCTGTCTCTGCATTTTTCTCAGCCACTGTGTAAAGGCTCAATAGGCTCAGCTGATGTGAGCTACAATTTTTATTCTGTCTCTGCCATTTGAATTACAGCTCATGCTTTCCAAATTTAACTGTGAATTCTACCTGTCAGATTACCGCAATTCTTTCTGTAAGTTACTGATATTGGCATCAACAACGATGTTCAATACTTCAAAATGCTTTTGTCATCTAAAACAATTTGATGTGAAAAGTATTTTGTCAAAATACAAAATTTTAAGTTATTCTGGAAAAATCCTTATTAAATCTGTGTTAATTATGACAATTTTTTTTTTACATGTGTGACAGCTGTCCCTGCTGTCACACAGTAAGGGTAATTGTTTTCTGTTCTTCTTTAATAATAATTTACATATTTGTTTGTAGTTTATCTTTAAAATGTATCTTTAATTTTTCTTTTGAACTTTACTGAATGTCTCTCTGGCTGGTTTGTGGGAAAACCTCACATGTTTGCAGCAAAGAATATATGTGAATATGCGTTTTCAAAGTTTGTCACTTGTTGACGAACTTTGTGCAGTGATTCTGAATGCACTCTGAAACAACCATTCCACAACCTCACTAACTTAACTTATTAAGTGAGATGTTTTAAGTAAGCAACCGTTGCCCTGGTCTGGAATAAGGCGTAGCCTGTTCCAAATAAAAAGACAAAAAGTTAAATGAAAAATAAACAGTACAGCATGAAAGCAACCACATCTATTCTATCTAAAGTTCTCAAGCTAAATGGTTTTAGCCATTTGATGAAATGAAGAGAAAGTCTGAGGGATCTACAGTGAGCTTTCTATACTTTGTTGCTGAATGGATCCATTTTGAGTTGATTTGGGATTCCAAATGTAAAGTTTGTGAATAAATCTGCCAGTAATTGACTATTGTGTTTTGTTTGTTTGTTTGTTTGTTTGCTTCCTCAACATGGTCTTCCATGAACAATGGAGGCTTTAATTCATAATGTTTTTGTTCTACATTTGTTACCTTTATCTCTTCTCTTGATCAGAGTCGTTTTCTTGCTCTTACTTCAGCGTGAAACAATAATTTGCTTCTGAAAAAATTGTCAGCTGGCACATCTACTGAACTTTTATATAGCATTTACCTTTTTGAAAAAGTATTGTCATATTTTGTGTGACAGTGTTCCTTACTTGTTTTTAACCCTATAAATTGAAGTTTGTTCACTTTTCAGTATCCACCTAGATATTACAACCTACTCAAAGAATAAAGAAATCCTCCTGTTCACCTCTTGAATTCCAGGAAGTACTTGAATTTGATCTTGTGCATTTCCTGTCGTCTTCATGTATGTAACCACAAGTTATCACTGCCCACGGATAGGTTGACTGGTTCTCATATGAATCATAACTTAAAGTGAGGAAAGTCTTTTGAAGCCATGTTGCAAAATTATTAAATGTGTGAGAGATGATTTGAGTTGTCCAGAATGGATGACTTACAAAGCACTGTAAAATATAACATTTATTATAATTGAAAAAGATGAGCAAATATGACTTGACTTTGATCAAGGTCTTGTAAACGCTCATTAAAATTCATCAATGTAATCCAATGAATTTTTGGGTGTATAGTGAATTACAATGTTGACTTTAATCAAATATATTTAGAGGATTTAACTTCTCTTATCTATTCATAATAAAAACTTAATTGAAATAAGTTATGGGTATTTTGAGGGAAAAACATTTTAAAAGTTGACTTGGTTAATTAAGTAATGTGAATGTGTTTGTGACAGTCGAGATAGGCCAGCTGCAACATTGTGTGTATCCCACAATGCACTGGACCATTGTAACTAATTAAACCACTCTTATTGTCACAAAAAATAGTTTTAAGATGTTTAAGGTAACTGCGACAGACTGGTGACCTGTCCAGGTGACCTGTCCAGGTGACCTGTCCAGGTGACCCCGCCTCTCGCCCGGAACGCAGCTGGAGAGGCACCAGCACCTCCCGGCCCCGTTAGGGAGAAGGGTGACGGAAAATGGATGGATGGATGTTTAAGGCAAAAAGGTTGACTACACCTCCATGCAGTTATAACATGCAACTGCAAATCTTTGTCTATGCAGCCAGTTGATCAAGACTGAGGCTACTTTCATAGCTGTGCAGCTCTTTGTAACGATATTTGACATTTACATTTAGATGAAACTGAATAGAATAGAATTCAACTTTATTGTCATTGCACTGTCACATGTACAAGCAACAAAATGTAGTTTGCATCTATCCAGAAGTGCTATAGATGATATAAATATTTATAAACAGGTGTATGAAGGATATAAACAGAGAATAATATTGATGTGCTATAAACATGAGTTGCATTTCATGAGCATTCTGTTCTACTTGAGGGTAGCCTTGCATGTAATTGTTTTATTTTTTTTTCTGAACAGAGAAACAAATAAAAGGAAGGAGACAGGAAGTGTTTCAATCAAATAATTAAAAATTTTTTATACAACTAGTTTCTAGCTTCAAAAATTTGCTGAAGCAACGAGTTTGCATATGCTTTTTAAGTAAGGAGAACTAATTAGGTTTTACAGTTTTACAAATACCAAGTTTAAAATGAATAATGCCATATTATCATCAGGTTTTCCACTGAGACAGCACTACATGAACATGTTTCTAACACAACAGTTCTTGTTTTTGAAACGAATGCAGACAGGGCAGAATGACAGCAGTGCTCATCCATATTGTGTACCACAATGTCTTTACCTATTAATAAGACTAACATTCATTTTTGTGATCCATCCATCCATCCATCGTCTGCCGCTTATCCGGGGTCGGGTCACGGGGGTAGCAGCTTAAGAAGGGAGAGCCCAGACACCCTATGGAGAAAACCCATTAGGGCCGCTTGTATCCGCGATCTCGTTCTTTCGATCATGACCCAAGGCTCATGACCATAGATGAGGGTAGGAACGTAGATCGACCGGTAAATCAAGAGCTTCGCTTTTTGACTCAGCTCTCTCTTCACCCAAATTGTCAGCTGGCACATCTACTGAGCTTAGATGAGCCAGCATCTACATTCAGATGTGCCAGATGTGCCTTTTCGTCGACAGGCGCCAATTCTTCGCCTGTGGACCTCCCACTTCTTTCTTCCCTCATTAGTGAACAAGATACCGAGATACTGAACTCCTCCACTTGGGGCAGGACATCTCCCTCGACCTGGAGAAGGCACTCTACCCTTTTCCGGCTCAAGACCATGGCCTCAGACTTGGAGGCACTGATCCTCATCCCGGCCGCTTCACAATCGGCTGCGAATCGTTCCAGCAAGAGCTGCAGATCACGTCCCGATGAAGCCAACAGGACCACATCATCTGCAAAAAGCAGAGATGCAATCCTAAGGCCACCAAAACGGATCCCCTCAACACCTCGGCTGTGCCTAGAAATTCTGTCCATAAAGGTAATGAACAGAATCGGTGACTAAGGACAGCCCTGGCAGAGTCCAACCCTCACCGGGTACGAGCCCGACTTATTGCCAGCAATGCATACCAGACTCTGACACCGGTCATACAGGGACCTGACAGCCCATGTCAAAGGGCCCGGTACCCCATACTCCTCCACATGCTCCAGGGACACCATCAAATGCCTTCTCCAAGTCCACAAAACACATGTAGACCGGTCGGGCAAACTCCCATGCACCCCCCAGGACCCTGCTGAGGGTGTAGAGCTGGTCCAGTGTTCCACGACCAGGATGAAAACCACACTGCTCTTCCAAAATCCGAGATTCGACTATCCGACGGACCCTCCTCTCCAGGACCCCTGAATAGACCTTGCCAGGGAGGCTTAAGAGTGTGATCCCTCTATAGTTGGAGCACACTCTCCGATCCCCCTTTTCAAACCCCACCCCAGTCTGGCAATCCAGGGGAACTGCCCCCTATGTCCATGCAATATTGCAGAGTCGCATCAGCCAACACAACCCTACAATATCCAGAGGCTTAAGAAACTCCGGGCGAATCTCATCCACCCCCGGGGCCCGGCCACCGAGGAGCTTTTTAACTACCTCAGCGACCTCGTCCCCAGAGATTGGAGAGCCCAACCCAGAGTCCTCAGGCTCAACTTCCTCAATGAAGGCATGTTGGTGGGATTGAGGAGGTCTTCGAAGTACTCCGCCCACCGACCCACAACGTCCCGAGTCGAAGTCAGCAGCACACCACCCCCACTGTAAACGGTGTTGGTGCTGCACTGCTTCCCCCTCCTGAGACGCCGGATGGTGGACCAGAATCTCCTCGAAGCCGTGTGGAAGTCTTTCTCCATGGTCTCTCCGAACTCCTCCCACGCCCAAGTTTTTGCCTCAGCAACCACCCGAGCCACATGCCGCTTCGCCTGCCGGTACCCATCAGCTGCTTCCGGAGTCCCACAGGCCAAAAAGATCTGATAGGACTCCTTCAGCCTGACAGGGTCTCACACCGAAGGTGTCCACCAACGGGTTCAAGGGTTGCAAACTGCGACAGGCACCAACAACCTTGCGGCTGCAGCCACGGTGAGCCACCTGGACAATGGAAGAATGGAACATGGTCCACTCAGACTCAATGTCCCCCATCTCCCCGGGGACGTGTTCGAAGTTCTGCTGGAGACGGGAGTTAAAGCTCCGCCTCACAGGAGACTCCGCCAGACGTTCCCACCAGACCCTCACAACACCTTTAGGCTTGCCAGGTTTGACCAGCATCCTCCCCCACCATCTGAGCCAAAATCACCACCAAGGAGTGGTCAGTGGACAACTCCGCACCTCTCTTCACCCGAGTGTCCAAGATATATGGCTGCAGATCCGACGAAACGATGACAAAGTTGATCATCGAACTGCGGCCTAGGGTGTCCTGGTGCCAAGTGCACATATGGACACCCTTATGCCTGAACATGGTGTTCGTTATGGACAATCCGTGACGAGCACAGAAGTCCAGCAACAGAACACCACTCCAGTTCAGATTGGCGGGAGCGTTCCTCCCAACCACGCCCCTCCAGGTCTCACTGTCATTGCCCACGTGAGCGTTGAAGTCCCCCAGCAGAATGAGGGAGTCCCCAGGAGGGGCGCTCTCCAGTACCCCCTCTAAGGACTCCAAAAAGGGTAGGTAAGCTGAACTGTAAGCACAAACAACAGTCAGAACCCGTCCCCAGGGAGGCTCCCCTCTCATTCACCGGGGTGAACCCCAACATACAGGCCCCAAAATGGGGAGTAACAAGTATGCCCACACCTGCCCGACACCTCTCACCGTGGGCAACTCCAGAGTGGAAGTGCATCCAGCCCCTCTCAAGGAGACTAGTTCCAGAGCCATGCATCGAGGTGAGACCGACTATTTCTAGCCAGAACCTCTCAGCCTCACACACCAGCTCAGGCTCCTTCCCCACCTGAGAGGTGACATTCCACTTCCCAAGAGCCAGCTTCTGTAACCGAGGATCAGACTGCCAGAGCCCCCTCCCTCAGCCGCCATCCATCTCACATTGCACCTGACCCCTTTGGCCCCTCCCATAGGTGGTGAGCCTATGGGAGGAGGAACCCATGTCTCCTCTTTGGGCTGAGCCCGGCCGGGCTCCATGGGTAAAAGTCCGGCCACCAGGCGCTCGCCAACGTGCCCCACCTCCAGGCCTGGCTCCACAATGGGGCCCCAGTGACCCGCGTCCGGGTGGACCAAAGTTACCATTCATCATTGGGGTCTTTTGTGATCCAAAAGTTTATTTTCCAAGTTAAAAAAATTCATATTTTATGAATGCTTAAAATTAACTTGATCCTTTTGATATTACCCTGATATGCACTAGACTGAGTGAACTGTGATTAATTGACATTGATTCAAATGAAGAGATAGCAAAGTGCTTCCCTCAGTAAGAATCACTGATGGTGAAAAGCTTTTATTCACCAGGGAGATGAAACATTTGGAGAACAAGAAGAACCTCTGTTTTCCCAAAATAACGAGCAGTAGAAATTAAAGGTACCCTAGGCCAAACATGCTGAGTCAAAAGGTGTCTTCAATGTCATGGAAGTTATTTTGACCTTCTTCAGTGCTGAGCTGACAAACTTTCACCTTCCACAGTTAGTACAACATTCCAGTTCATGAACGTTCACACGATACTATTCAACAAAGCAATAAAAGAACATCTCAGTCAAGCGCTTTGCTTATAACCTGGGATAGACTTTAACAGCTTTTAATTTATTCACCATCAGGTCAAAAGTATAGTGTGGATTGTGTTCTCAAATGTGTTTAACACTTTGGCTTTTACTACTGCTTGAGAGTTTCTGGAATTGCCCAGACCAGGGGTGCTCAAGTCCAGTCCTCGAGAGCTACCGTCCTGCAACTTTTAGTTGCAGCCTGACTCCAGTAGACCAGGCTCAGCTATGATCAGGCCTGGTAAGGAGCCATTCATTTAATTCAGGTGTGTTGGAGCAGGGATGCATCTCATAGTTGCAGGACTTGAGCACCCCTGGCCTAGATTCTCATTCCTGTCAGGAACCCAACAGTTAGTCTGACTGAGGAGTGCCACAAAAGAATGGCTTATCAGCAGAGCAGGATTGCCACAGGGGGCTGTGTGTGTGTGTGTGTGTGTGTGTGTGTGTGTGTGTGTGTGTGTGTGTGTGTGTGTGTGTGTGTGTGCGTCCTCAGATGTCTTTGCAGGTGTCTGTAAGTAGTGGGCAGCAGACAGAGAACAGAGAAATGTTCAATATATTCCTTTACATGTTGTGGAAGCAAATTCTGGGTGTTACTGAGATAAATTGAATAGTTGTGGACCATTCCATGGTCTGTAACTATGCTGGTGATTAATTCCAACTTTGGAGGTAGCAAGTCAAACACAATATTGCCAAAATTGTTGCCTGGAAATTATTATAATTTTTTTTTTTTCACTTTTTTTTTAGCAGCAGTATCTGTGTGACAAACCTAAACAGCACATAGGGAATATTACAACAAACATCTCAGCACAACTTCACTGGATTCTGATCATAAAGAAGAGAATCTTGGAGGTTGACACATTACAAAACACACAAAATGATGCAAAATTAAGGAATCCTAAAACACATTTATGTTTGGCTATTCTTCTAAATGAGTGGCTGTTTTGTTGCAGCCTTGGGCCAATTTAAAGCTCTAAGAATTATTTTGTGTGTAATTCAAGAATGATACAGTTTGAACGGCATGGTTATTGGAGACACATTGGTTTATTTTAATGTTATTATAGTATTATTATTATTATTCAAAATATAAACTAACAAGTAAAAATCTTAATACGTACAATGTATTCATCGTTCATTGTAAAAGTTTTTTTTTTCATTTACGTATTTTATTAGCTAAAATGCCAAACATCCAGCATCTTTTGCTTCATACCGCACTTTGATACAACCTACTAATTAAATTTGACTAAATACAGTGCATACTTTTACATATTTTAAATGCACTCACTGACCACTTTATTAGGTACACCTGTCCAACTGCTCATTAACGCAAATGTTGAATCAGCCAATCACATGGCTGCAACTCAATGCATTTAGGCATGCAGACATGGCAAAGACAATCTACTGCAGTTCAAACTCAGCATCAGGATGGGGAAGACAGGTGATTTAAGAGACTCAGACCAGCTTGTTCAAAGTCTCTTTGAACAAGCTGGTCTGAGTATTTCAGAAAGTGCTGATCTACTGGGATTTTCACACACAGCCATCTCAAGGGTTTACAGAGAATGGTCCGAAAAAGAGAAAATATCCAGTCGGTGGCAGTTCTGTGAGCACAAGTACCTCAGAGGTCAGAGGAGAATGGCCAAACTGGTTTGAGCTGATAGAATGGCAAGAGCAACTCAACTACCCACGCGTTACAACTGAGGTATGCAGAAGAGCATCTCTGAACACACAACCCATCGAACATTGAGGTGGATGGGCTACAGCAGCAGAAGACCACACCAGGTTCTTAGCTCCTATCAGATAAGAGCAGGAAATAGAAGCTACAATTCACACAGGCTCATCAAAATTGGACTATGGAAGATTGGAAAAGCGTTGCCTGGTCTGATGAGTCTCAATTTGACTCTAATCTCACTTTCAACTCCCACATCCGTCACCGTTCTAAAGTCTCCTTCCTCCATCTCAAAAACATCGCCAGACTCCGCCCCTCCGTTTCCCAACCGGATGCTGAGAGGTTGATCCATGCCTTTATCTCATCAAGGTTGGACTACTGTAATGCCCTCCTCGTTGGGACCTCTGGTAAAAACCTGCAAAAGCTCCAGCACATTCAGAACTGTGCTGCCCGGGTCCTGATGAGGAGGCGCAAATACGACCATATCACTTCTGTTCTTAATTCACTTCATTGGCTACCGATCAAACATAGAATACATTACAAACTCTGTCTGCTCACCTATCAATGCATCATGGAACTGCTGCTGCTTATCTCAGTGAACTCCTCTCACCGCACGCTACCTCTCGAAAGCTTCGTTCCTCCACCTCCTTTTACTGCCTACATCAACCTAAGACCAAACTAGCCTCTATGGGGGAGAGGGCTTTTCAGGCAGTAGCTCCACGGCTCTGCAATGCTCTTCCAGAGTCCCTGAGAGCCCCACAAGGTGTGGAGGCCTTTAAAAAAGGTCTTAAGACTCACCTTTATAAACAGGCCTTTTAGAATTGTAAGTTTTATTTAAATTGTTAGTTTTAATGTTTATTTTGGCACCACTTGGTGTGAGATGTATTATTGTATGTTTTACTGTAAGCTCTACAATTTATTTATTTTTTTCTCTGTAGCACTTTGAGATTTCTTTGAAATAGAAGGTGCGTTACAAATAAAATTTATTATTATTATTAATTTCTCCTGTGACATTTAAATGGTAGGGTCACAATTTGCCATCAGCAGCATGAAAGTGTATCAACGGTTCAGGCTAGTGGTGGTGCTGCACTGGTTTGGGAGATATTTTCCAGGCACACTTTGGGTCCATTAGTACCAATTGAGCATCACGTCAACGTCACAGCCTGCCTGAGTATTATTGCTGACCATGTCCATCCCTTTATGACCACAGCGTACCATCTTCTGCTGGCGTCCTTCAGCAGGATCACGCGCCATGTCATAAATCGCCAATCATCTCAGACTGGTTCCTTCTGGTTCTGAAATTCTGTTCAATTATTGTCAAATAATTATAGGCACTTTGTAGTGTGAGAAACACACCAGCTTTTGCTGTTAAAATGTAGCAAGGCCTGCTGCTGTGGTGGAGCAGGGGTGGGGCACGACCCATGTATGGAGGCCTCGGCCCTTGTGGTGGTGGTTGTGGGTTCGAGTCCCGGTCTGGTGACGTTTGCCGTATGTCTTCCGCCCCGCTCATTGCCTTTCCTGTTGGACTACTTTCAAATGGGAGCCACTGGAGCCAACAAAACCTTTTTAAAGAAAAACAAACATGAAGACATTGTAGAGATTCATTCCCAGAACGCGTGTGGTGATCTGGTGGAGCCAGAGCCTCTGCCTCTGCTGAGACAGGAAAGTCTTCATGTTTTCTAATACCTGATCACTGGCTTCTTCTTCCATCTTCATTTCCTTAGACTGCAATAACATATTGAAGATAAAAACAGCTATGAACGACTTCTAATCAGTGCCTCACAATATCAAAGTCTCTTTGGCATGGTTTATTAAAGCCAGGTTAAGTTTATTAAGATAACTATATCAAATCGCAACAAACAGAGCCACCATGCAGTTATAACATGAAGTTGAATGATTGTTATAATAGTCACAATAAAATTGATCAAATGACTACTTCTGAAACAAACGTTCTTGTTTGTTTCAGAAGTAACCGCTGCTGCAGCAGCAGCAGCAGTGGCGGCAGCAGCTGCAGCAGCAGCGGTGGCGGCAGCGGCAGCAGTGGCAGCAGCGGCAGCAGTGGCGGCAGCAGCTGCAGCAGCAGCGGTGGCGGCAGCGGCAGCAGTGGCGGCAGCAGCGGCAGCAGCTGCCTTAACTTCTACTATAAGGATTGTTCATTTATTTTCTGTCATTTTAACAAAACAGCAAAAGATTATTAAGGCACTTAATAAGCCATACTTCATTAGCTTAAGGTAGCATGCATGTAAACACTGAAAGTGTTATATTGAAATATAATTTGTAAGTATTTACAAAATATTTTCAAATATTAATGAAATATATTTATTTTGAGATTTATTAAGGTTCAATACATATACAAGAATTGTTTTGAAAATATTGCCAAAAATAAAACTTCAGAAAAGTATTGTTTGTATATATTTGTAATATATTTTTAAAATGTACATTTAAAATATACAATTTTTCAAATACATGCAAGGTGTATTATTAAAACGACTATCCAAAATATAGTTTTACTAATATATTTAATTAAAACTTGAAGTCTATTGTAGAAATATTACACCTGCTGAAAATGTGCCAAAATATTCTTTTTAAAAGAATATTAGAAGAATGTTTTAAAAATGTTTTCATTTCACATTTTTAATCTAATCTTCATTATATCCACTTGATAACATACTAAAGATATTTGAGAAAAAACATATTGAAAATACATTGTAATATATTACATTTTTTTTCACCAGGGCAGTGTTCAGGGGTTTGTGGAAACGCTGGCAACCAATGTAGAGAAATGGGTAAAGGAAATAACACTCCCCTATGGCAAGCCGTTTTAACATAAATTCAGCTCCGTCTGACTATCCGTAATTACATTCCAGATATCTGAAAATGCATTTTGACTCGACAAAACTACATTTTGACTATCCGGAATGGTAATTTAAGATATCTGCATTTCCATTCTGACTAGTGAGAATAATAATTCAAGATATCTTCAATTACATTTTGATTAGTCAAAATTCCTTTCAAAATATCTCAAATGACGTCACTGGATTTGTAATTTGATGAGACACGTATCCGGAATTAGGATTTAAGATATCTTCAACGTAATTATCACTAGTCAATATTACAATTTTGCATATCTGAATTAAGAATGACGTTGAAGCCCCTTTGTGCTGTCCAAACAGTTGCCTGTAGAATTTGATGTTTTCTGCACAAAATTAGAAAGAGGTCAGCAATGTTGGAAATGCGGAGAACTTCATAAACTATAAGACTGCTAATGATATCTGCTAAAAATGTCCTGTTTATTCATTTCCAACGAACCCAATGCACTTAAAAACAGCTTTGAAAAGCTAAAACTGCTATTGTCAATCCATTTTCAACATGAAAGTTGTGCATTTTCAAACGTCTTTTTTTGTTTTTTCTATTTTCATTGTTTTATTAAACTTTCAAATTGCCACGTAAATCAGTGACACTTTGACTAGACAGAACGCTAATTCAAGATATCAGTAATGTCATTCTGACTAGTCAGAATGTTCATTTAAGATATCTTAAACAGAAAATCTGAATAATTCAAGATATCTCTAATTCATTTAGAGATATGTTAAAAGGAATTTTGACTAGTCAACATTATAATTCAAGGAATCTCTAATTTAGTTTTGTCGTCATTATTTGCTTTTAAGATATCTATAATTTAATTTCCACTAGTCAAAACTACATTTCTCCTATCCAAAAATACATTTAAGATATCTTGAATTATGGACTAATTAGAGATATCTTTAATTTGAATTATGACTAATCAAAACTACAATCAAGATATCTTGAATTTACTTTTTGACTAGTCATAATTTAATTGTAGATATCTGAAATGTGTATTTCAGTCCCCATACAAAACAATGGTAAATGTGACGTCATTTTGACTAGTCAGAATGTAATTAGAGATATCTTAAATTGCTAAAACATCTAGTCATAAAACAATTTGAGATCTCTGGAATGTAAGGGCAGTAAAACCAAATTTATGTTAAAAAAGCTTGCTATACTCTACTGTTATTGTCATTGATCAGTAGAACTGCTGCCATGACCTCATGCCACATTCAAACCAACATAATTTCACTGTAAACATCCATGTAAAACTTATAACTTTACTAACAGTTAACACTTTTTGCATGTAAAACGTGAAAATGAACTTGTTTTAGTATCGGTATATTGGTTTGTTTGGGTAAATATTGAAATTGTTTAGTAAAAAGGCTAATTCATTAGTTTAACATGGACATATTTTATGCCATTGCTCTTTGTTACATCTTTGTAAATAAGAGCGTACTGACAGGTCACAGGTCCTGCACCCTGATGAGCTAAAGTGAATTCTTGAGGTCATTTGTTGCAGCAATAGTTGCATAAGCTTCAACCCATAGTGATCCCCAGGTTGGTCCTTGGCCATCTTGCTGTGGGAGGAATGTAGTTTGATGCGTCTGCAGTGGCAGCATCTGTTGTCACAACCTGCTGTGCAGAGCAATACTGGCCTTCACAATATAGATAAAGCTGTTGTAACTGTAACTGCAATTACACAGTGTAAACTGAATGTAATTACCTGGATTACCTGGTGTCATTGGGCTCTTGCGCAATGCACAGTTGGATATCACAGGTACAAATTAGGAGTTTCGATTTTACCTTCTGGGAGGTTTACAGATCTTCTGCAGCACGTTTGGCACAGTACAATATCCATCCCCATTACTTTTGTGTCAATAAACACCAATTTTTCCAAACAAAATATCACTGTTAGGGTTCCATCCTAACTTCCTGTGCAATGGAAATCATCCATATTCTCCAAGCTCATTTGTCTCTTTTTGGAAGGGGAGCAATGGAATCATTTTGCCCTGTTCACATTTTTTTTGCATGCCTCCAAGATAGAACTGTTTGTATAATGAACCTACTTTCTCTAAAACTCTGAGCCTCAGTTTTGCACTGATTCCATTCACGACATAAAGAATAACTGGACATATTTAATATTGTTTTCTCTTTCCTTGATTTTTTAACTGTTCAATCGTTTTATGTCAGTATAATATATGTTGAATATGTCATACAGGAGACATAGGAAATTTTTACATAGTATCATTTCCAATAAATAAATAAATTAAAAATTGCACTAAACTACAGGAGTACTATATATAACTGAGTTAACTGAAAAACAGATGATAAGTCTAAGTCTAAATCTCATATGCTACGATTATATTATTCTGATATCATCTAAGCGTAACTGACTGCAGGAACAAAGCTTCAAAGCAGATTCCCCCAGCAGCACCCCTTATTCCTTATCCCCCCAGGTCTGCAAATCCTCACTGATAACACACTTTCTTTTTTTTCTCTCCCATCACCACTCAGTTTTCAAGAACATTGATTGACGAATAGGCATTCTTTTTATAGCTGGTGATATCTGGGCTCCAGCTTAAGGTGCTCCACAGAGGATGGGTGTGCTGTAAAACACCATGGCATCGTATTCAGGCCTGGAGTTAAATCTGAGGTAACCCCTGAAAGCCCTTCTTCATAGTTCAGGTCCCTGGAGTTGTTTGATCTTATGTTTGTATCTGCTCAAAAAGCAACCTCTGGTGGCCATCTGAATTATGACCTAAATCAAGCTCAACTTAGCAAGTTTCACCAAAGACAAAACGACGTTTCAAGAGGAGACAGTGATGATGTCATACAACTTTGGCACAGATATTTCTTTCTTTTCATACTAAAATATAATTTTTTTCCACAATCACAGTTAATCCCCTTTGAACAAAGATTCAGACAGCTCAGGTGAAACTAACTTTGCAAAAAAAAACATTCTCCGAGGTGATGTGTTGGTGAGGTAAAGTGAATTTTAATAGCTAAGTGAAAAGATTCTGTCCCAACATAGATATTTGACCAGATGAATAATTACTGAAACAACTTGGTGTCTCTGTTTATGGCTTTCTGCATGATCTGCTCTTCATTTTTCTTACAAGCTTTCACAAACTGTGTTAACTTCCACAAAAGGAAACAAAGTCTCTTAAATATGCAGCATTATGTAGTTATATAACCAATTTCTTGATTTAACTAAAGAGTTCAACATTGTGCATGTTTTAACAACACCACATTAGAAATTGAAAGAAACTAATTATAATTGTGATCAAATCTGAAAACAAAGATGAATAAATGAAATCAGAAGCTTTTGTAACTTCTGGTATTAATCTGAGTGCAGATCAAAGCTCAGCAAGGAAATGTTCAAATCAACATTAAACAGAGTAACAGAGCTGCTCTAACAAGTCATGACACTCCATTAAGCCACTTCCTCCACCTTTACTAACCATTTCTAACTGTTGAGCAGAAATGCTGGAAGCTCATTAATCAGCTCTTACACTGATTAATCAGATAAGAATGAAAACCTTGTCAGGGACATAATAATAAAGGACACATAATAAATTAGTATTGTTTTTTTTTTGTTTTTTTTTTACCATAGACCGTTTTTAGACTTGCATCCCTTGCTTGCGCACAATAATTTTCTTTAAATAGTAAAAAGGTTCAAATGTTAATAAAACGGTGGCTCTCCATATAGTGCTGCATTTTCTGCCTGTCTTTTTTTTTATTAATATTTTATTTTTTACTATTATTTTAGTAAAAAATAAAAAGAGGCTGATCCTTGGTATAAAACATCGGAGAACTATTGGGCTGATGTGAACTCGGTTAAATCAGAACCGCAGGCCTCAGAACACTTCACTCTGAAAGGCGTGAGGATAGAATGTTTATGATAGAATGTTTATGATAGAATGTTTATGATAGAATGTTTATGAAAGAGAACGTGTTGTGCTGTAGAACAAAAGTTCGAAATGGTGGTAAGAAAAAAATGCAAGATTGTTGCCGTTCTCTCGTCAACATTACACCTGATAATAAGACACTTTCCTTACTGTAGGCTACGTAGAAAACTCAGTAAAAAATCTTATTTTTGTCGTTGATATTAAATATTTGAAAGAATAAATAAAAACTAAAATGTAAACTAAAGTCCAGAGACCAAACTGCATATTTCTTTTTGTTTCTTTTTACTTCAGTTACGAAAGTTACACAAAAGGTGGCAAATTTATCGGCAATAAATAATAAATAATTCTGTTGCACGGGAAACAACAATACAATTTCTTGCAGAGAACTAACTGAATAATTTACATGTCTTTGGGAAAGAAAAAATAGCCTATAATTGGACGGACAGTATATAGGCTGACGCACAAATGTCCCACAACGTTTGTGGCAAACTAGAGGTATACCTTGTTTAAAATGCCTCAGGCCTCGGGGCAGAAAGGATGTCAGTCAAATGAAGGAATCAGACGGATCCAAACGATCTCTTAGCCTATATGGTGTGAATGAAGCGGGTTAAAAATACCACCGTTTTCTATTCAATGCTGAACATATCGAAAGTAGGCCTACGTGAATTAGATTGCGCTCCCTGTCAGAGGTCCGCTTCCTTTTCTCTTCTCCTTTTGGCAACTGAAAGCAGGCAGCACCGCTCATCATGTCCGTCCGTCTGCACTCCGAGTTAAAGTTAGGATGGTTGGCTGGAGTAAATCCCATGATTGTCTTCACAGTGTCAAAGTACACCCAGTCAGGAGGAATGGGATGGTCGGGCTGTGTTCCGCAGCCCTCAGGCCTCGATGGGGCTGGAGACCATGCTGTTCGGCGTGTCGGGAAGCTGGGAGGACATGGATGCTACCTCGCTGCCTGTCGAGTTGGAACCTGGTCCTCCCTCTGAGAAGCTGACCTGCGGGAGCATCAGGCAGCGCTTAGACACAGCAGAAATGTCTGGAAATGGGCTCAAACTAAACTCACTTCGAATGGGAGAGAAAAGAAGTTTCAATTTCCTCAAGAGTTTTAGGATCACAACTTTACAAAGCAAAGACCCAAGTTTTCCCGTAAGCCAAAAATGAATTCCCATTTTACCAAAAGTACAGCAAAATGATCTGAAGTGGAAAAAAAAAAGGAAAAACCCACGAGTGACTAGCCAGTGAATTTTTTTTTTCAGTCTACAAATTCCAGCTGCTTTACGGTCCCGTTTCACATAATTCCAATAGGAACATTACACAAAAATCAACAGAAATTGAATAAAGGAAGCCAACAGTAGTGTCTGAATTTCAGCTGCATCCCTAAACGGTCAGTTAAATGTTAAATGTACAGAAAGAGGCGGCAGAGCTCGAGCAGGAAACTAAAACCTCAGAAACTAAAACCTGAGAAGCGACCGACGGTCAGCTGGACGCGGCTGCAGCAGGTCAATGTAGAGCGCGTCAAAGGATGTCATTAGAACGCGCTCTTTGCTCCAACCGTCTTTAGTTAGTTAGTTAGTTAGTTAGTTAGTTAGTTAGTTAGTTAGTTAGTTAGTTAGTTAGTTAGTTTAGTTAGTTAGTTAGGCTACAGGAGTTAAAAGGTAAACAGTAAAATGTTTGGAAGAGTGATCAGATGTGAGCACAGCGAGCAAACAGCAAACAATAGTCTTGAATTGTCAAGTTGCAATTTATTGAGCAATATGGTCTTTCAGAAACTTGTTATATTCGAAACCCAAAAACCAAACAGAAGAAGAGGAACCAGCAGGTCAACATTAAAGTGCAAAACGCTGAAGGCCAAAATAAGCGAGTCAGATTTGAAAGCTTTCAGAGATCCTTCTATTAGAGAACACAAAACAACGAACCAGTTGTTGGAAGGCCGGCTGGTCGATGTCGCTTTGCAGGGCGAAGTCGCTGAGGACCTTCCAGGGCGGCTGGTAGCTCTGCACCTCCACCGGGTTGGCCTGGATGCCGCCGTCGTGTCGCTCCGGGCTGGCCGCCACCATCGGGGTGCCCGTCATTCCCTGGATGTTCTGCATGGAGGGGTCATGGTTAGCGGTCACACACACCTCCAGCATCATCTCAAGGATATGCGTTGGAGGTTACGTGTGAGTGAGGAAAGGGGTGGAAGGGTGAGGGGAGGGGAGGGGTGTGTGCGTACTGTGAATTACCAGAAACAAACTGATGAAGTTAATAACTTCTTGAACGAGTCAGTTTTACTCTTGGTGTTAATTGAGTTATCAGGATGTATGGGATCAAACATTCTGGCATCCCTGCTGCAGGAAGACTGACGGGTTTGTTTCGGGACTTTGCAGCTCAGTCGGGTCTGAACTGCTCAGCAACAGGTCGGCGCGCTCACCGTCTTGTCGTTGGGTTGTTGCTGTTGCAGTTGCTTCATCAGCAGGCTTTTCTTCTTGTCCTTGCACCGCTTATTCTGGAACCAGACGCGGATCACTCGTGGGCTGAGGCCGGTCATCTCGACCAGTTGCTCCTTCATCAGTGCGTCGGGCCTCGGGTTTGCGTTGTAACAGGTCCGCAGTGTATGCAGCTGCTTCTCGTTCAGCACCGTCCGGACCCGGGTGGTCTTCTCTGGCTGTTTGTGAACGTGGGGTCTGAGTGCAGGCTGCCGCGCTGAGATAGGCTCTGCTGTTTGGGAACATTGAGCAGAGAGCGGCAAAATTACAGCAAGCAGCTGATCGGTGTGATGAACATCCAGAAGCGACGGATTTAGCAGCCATTAACCTTCTGTTTCATACTTTGCCATTTATTTAGCAAATAAATTTAATTTATTTGCCCGTCATTTTTTTTGTTCTTTAAAAATATTTTATTATATATATATATATATATATGTGTGTGTGTGTGTGTGTGTGTGTTAGTTCAGCCCCAATATTTGTTCTTAGAATAAATCTCCGCTAGACAACATGTCTATTTTTCGGGTCTATGGCCAACAAATGAAAGTCTCGAATGTCCCGCATCAGCGCAGATATAATATGGAGCCACAGCCGCATAGAGGGCCGTCCTCCCCCAGCTGTGATAACTTTGCAGCCTATTTCGGACAGCAGCATCCGCTTTATCTAATCTAGAGACCCTGATCTGGTCAGACCTGCAGACACTGCGCACTATAAGAACACACCCACTTGTCTGTGAAAGAATCAGGAGCAGCTTCACGGTGATTGAAGGGCCCTTAACCCATCTTACAATGCATAGGCTATACATCAAACCTGGACAGCGTGAACGAAACACTTCCCCTGTGCCCTCCTAAAACACACACACACGCGCGCGCATAGACGCACACACACTTAGTTTTTGTTGCGTGTGTGCGTTTTTTTTATTTTATTTTATTTTATTTTTTTAAGGAACGCAATGCAGACAAAATTATAGCTCAGACCAGGATGATCTCCCTCTGTGGGGGTTTACCCTCGGGACTCTACCTGCCATCTGCAGTGGTCTGGCCGGATGCAAGGGACTGAGCGGATCTCCACTGCCGAGGCTGGCCCGTTCCACCACGTCATGGTCCGCGCGGCAGAACAACCCGTCTTCCCGCAGAGCGAACTCATCTCCCGGGATAAGCTGCCTGCTGCAGGCCACGCAGCGGAAACACTCGATGTGGTAGACTTTGGAGCGAGCCCTCATGACGAAGTCATTCTTGCTGAATCCGATATTGCATTTAGCGCATTTAATCCCGTATAACCTGCGGGGCAACCACACACATTCACACTTATTAAGCAAAAAATCCAAATATGAAAATTATAGTCTAGGTGGATTTTTTTGCAAATTATTATTATTATCATTATTGTTGTTGTTGTTAATAATAATAATATTATTATAATAATAAGTAATTATTATTACTACTACTACCACTAGCAGATGTGATATCAAAAGTAGGCCTATTCGTTTCATATTCGTTATATATATATATATATATATATATATATATATATATATATATATATATATATATATATATATATATATATATATATAATTTTATTTTTGTCATTTTCAAATGTTTGGAACATGCGCGGCGGCGCGGCTCCTTAATAAATTCCCATTTGACTCAAAGGGTTTCACGCTGATCTGTTCGTTGCTTATCAACAGTTGCTTACTAAATTTTTAAATCTTATTTTTTAGTCTTCTGAAGTGCATCTTCCGAAGCTTAAGTTGAAGAATTAGTTGAGCTGCACTTTTTAAGTTGTTCAACAAGTTTTCTTGTATCACCGCACAAAACAAACATGAACCCAGTGAAACCAGAACTCCATGATGCAAAGTCATTCCGAATAATCACTGATGGATCTTGTAAAATACTGAAAACAATAATTCCAATCGCCGAGCTGCTCCAGTCCTTGTCGCATCAGAGGCGTCCCATCCCGTCCCGTCCCATCCCGTCCCGTCCCATCCCGTCCCGGCCGTCCTACCTGATGTAGTCCCGTTTACAATAAGTCTTTCCATCCCTGACGAAGCAAGTGCATGATTCGTCCAGGTACTGACTGCACTCCGCGCACTTGAGACAAGCGGCATGCCACTCCAGGTCCGGAGATACCCGTAAAATGTACTGGTCGTGGATCTGGTTCCCGCAGCCCACGCAAAGAGACACCAGTCGCTTCTCTGGAAGAAGAGCCCCAGAATGGGATACATGAAACACTGTTCAATTATTATTATTATTATTATTATTATTATTATTATTATTATTATTATTATTTTATTTTTATTTATTTATTTATTTTTTATTGTGTGGTGAAAAAAATATAGGAATTAACCTGGATTAGAACACAATTGTTTTATCATTTTATTCAAACTAACGACCCTTACAGGGCTAAGAGAAAGTCTTCTTAAAACATGACAGCACAACTCCAAAGTCCCCAATTTAAGATATGAGCATCGCATCCCAGCCCAGAACAAGTGTCTTACTTTTCGGAGGATCCCCCATGTCTCCCATATCGAAAAAGAAAGGCGATGAAAAGTCCACTTTCACAGCGGGCTGCGGCGCCTGGAAGCCTGGATTTGTGCTCCGTTACCGGGCCGGGAGCGTTGGTGTCCAGCTTCAGCGACGAAGTGTGTGTATGGTTCCCACCGGTGCGTGTGTGTGCGTGTGTGCGTGTGTGTGTGTGTGTGTGTGTGTGTGTGTGTGTGTGTGTGGAACTCTGATCCTGGCAAGCGGCTGGGCTGACGTAGGACATCAGCACGTCATATGCATGAGTAGCGGATTGGCTCTGCATACCCTGTCCGGTACAGACACGAACGCCCACACACGCACGCGCCACTCCCCGCCCACCCCCACCTCTCCATACACACACGCGCGCACACACACGCAGGCCTACTGCTGCTAAATAGGTTATCCAGCTTTAATTTGCTCTCTTATGACTTGTACTAAATTAGATATTTGTCCGTGTTTTTGCCCCCCCCAGAAAACACACACGTTGTTTGAATATTGAAGGAACACTTGCGCTACTTTAATCTTTACATTTCCTTTCTAAGTGACTCTCAGCGGTAAATTAAGGAGTAGACAGAAGACATGTATGACATATGCTGATATTGAGTTTTTATTGGCACATCATAATGACATATTCAGAACGTCCTCAAATGCCTCAGCACTTCATGTCACCTGCGGACAAGCAGAAATCTATGAGATGCTGCTATTTTATTATTGAACGGAAACTTTTTCCAACTTCAACAAAAGACTTTCCAAATACTCAGTAATTCAGTGCTAGAACCAAAGAACCAAAGGAGAACGGTGCAGCATGGTTCATAGCGGGTCGCCTGCGTATTAAGCACGATGAATGAAAACATGGAGATTGGAAGTTTTTCAGCAGAAAGCTTGAAAGGTCCTGGCCTGGGCAGCAGGCAGGCAGGCAGGCAGGCAGGCAGCTGCAGCTCTGACACACGCCAATGCGCCCTCTGGTGTCTGCGAGCTGTGCATGCAGCGCGAACCGTCTGGACTCTACCGGGGATTTGGTTCGGGACACTGGATCTATACGTCAGAGAATGCAGATCCAAAGTACTCTGTCGTAGCTATGACGTTATGAAAGGAACTTATACGAATCCATGTTTTATTTTTTCTTTCTTTTCTTTTTGTTTTACTATGGTAAAAGATATACACACTATGGTGTGTATATCTGCACTTTGATAATATTGTGGCACATTAGTTTTAAAACTAAAACTAAACTTTAGTTTTAAAACCAGGGCTGTTGCAATTCAGTAACCGCAATTGGAATTTGAAGACAGTCGCTACTACGCGGAATTGATGGATTGATATGACATTTATTGGATGCTTACGATTTGAGGTTCATATGACCTCAAATGGTTACGATATGAACCGTGATTACAAAACGTAACTTTTAACGGTATTTTTGGATCCCAGACTAGTTTTATACACCGTGGTGTTTATGTAAGCTGTTTACCTATTATCATTTATCATACCGCCAAGAAATAACATCCATCCATCCATCCATCCATCCATCCATCCATCCATCCATCCATCCATCCATCCATCCATCCATTTATTCATTCATTCATTCATTCATTGTCTGCCGCTTATCCGGTCGGGTCTCGAGGGTAGAAGCGTAAGAACATAGGAATGTTGAATAAATAAATAAATGAATAAATAAATAAATAAAGTTCACCAATAGGTGTTTTACATTTGTTTTTAAGCTTAGTACTGCTCGTTTTATAGAAGAAATCAAGTCATTTTATATCAAAAAGTCACACTGAGTCAAAATAAAAACTACTATGTGTTTTTAAAAATGAACTGTGTTATCAAGTGATTAATTGCAATTGCGGTTGTTTCCTACTGTTTACTGTTCATGTGGAATATATGGTGCAATTCTGAAAATTATTCAGATTATCTCTGAATAATTTTAGAATGAAAATAGATCAGATTTCTGTCCTCATGCATAAATCTCTGGATCCTACGATGTGCGTTTTGATCTGTATTTGTTTGTATCCTTCCTGTTTAACACAAATTCAGCATGTAAACTTCTTTATATTGCCAACTCATATTTGTTTAAAACTTTAAGATTGCAAAGAAGTTAAAAAGATAGGCCAAGAGGTAAGAAGTATACATAAAAAAAGATTACAGCTCCTAACTTCACAAACATCAATAAATTAATGAGCCTATTTAGATCTAATGACAATATTTGACTGCTCTTCACATGAGCCTGTTTGGATCATGTTAGATCTGACATGCAAAAGGTCGTCCTTCATTTTCAATCTTTGTGCTGTCCCAGATTCATCATATTTTTCTGATATCAACAATGCTGTCTCAGTTTCTTTGTTTATTGATTTGACGTTCTTTCTTAATGTAATTAAGGATTCCAGAGAGATGCAGCGACAGATCAATGGAGAGCTGTGTCTACAAGATGACTGCAGCTGTAACGCCGTATATCACAAGAACAAGTGCACATTAGAAGACATAAAACCAAAAGCAAGGATGTTGTATGATCGAGCTGTTTATTCAGTTCTTGTGTTCCAGTGTATCCATAAGCAAGAGACATAATCAGCAACGTGTTCAACAATTGGGAAATGAGAACCAAGAAACCCTAGTGAAAAAATTATATATTTAAGTATATTTTAAATATGCTGTATTTTTTTGAAATACATTTTAGTATGTTATTAAGTAAATATACTTAAGGTTATATTGAAAATATAAAATAAATACATTGTTAAAAACATACTCCTAAAACTATTTTTAAAAATGTATTTTAGTAGATTTTCTACTAAAATACATTTTTCAATCCGATTTGAAAATAAGCTTTGAATGTGTTTTAAATGTACATTTAAAAAAATGAAGCCTAGGCGCAAATTCAAACTGGAAGAATCTTCCTAGCCCCACCTGAATCCTCCAATTGGTGCACCCTGCTCATCACCGTCGACCAATCAACGCTGGTCCAAGACATGTCACGTCCAATCACCTCCATCCATGGCATCTTCTGCTTTCCAGCAGAGCTCAACCCACCACCACCACCTCTCTCCACTCGCCCAGCCAACCTCCACCACTAGTGCCGGGTCCCTGGGGGATGACGTTCCTATCAGCATCGGGAATGCTCATCAGAGTTTATCGCAAAAAGTTCCTGACAACCAAAGACTTTAATTTTGTATGTCAATAAACTCTTCTAATTGTCTTCCTCTCTCTCAGTCTGAGTCTCTCCAGATTGAAATAAATTAGAAATATATATAAACAATACTTTTCTGAAATTATACTTTTGGTAATATTTTTAAATAGGTTTGATATCTCAAAATAAATACAATTCAATAATATTTGTAAATAAATAGTGTTTAAGTATATTTCAATGAAACACTTTTAGTGTTTACATAATGCTGCTTTATGCTAACCAGGCAGGCCTATGCCTTTTTAGATGCAGTGCCTTAATAATCTTTAACTATATTGTTAAAATGGCAAAAAATAAAAATTAAATAGACTGGTAAATTGAGAGCTTCGCTTTTTGTCTCGTCTCTCTCTTCACCACCGGTACAGCGCCTGTTTCACTTCCCATGCTGTGTATATGAATGAATGTTGGTGTTCAAACTCTGGACTGGTCACAACTCTCTGCTTTGAGGCAATAGAACTAATGACAGTGAATTGTCTGCCTCGGGAGTTTACTGCAGTGTTCGTCACCATTGTTTAATCCTCCTAGGTGCTAATGGCAACAAAGCTTCGAAGGAGCTGTTGAGGGGACTTTAGTCACATGAAACTAACAGACATTCTGCCCAGTTTTTACCAGCATGTCACCTTTCCTACATGGGGAGACAACCCTCTGGACTGTGTGTGCAGTAACATTCACTATACTTACAGAGTTCTTCCTCACCCCCACCTTGGCGTTTCCAACCACTTCTCCCTTCTGCTGGAGTCAGCATTTATGAGACGGATGAGGCCAATGAAGAAGACAGTAACTGTGTGGCCAAGGGATGCAGCCTTTGTGCTCCAGAACTGTTTTCAGTGCACGGATTGGTAGGTCTTCAGAGAGGCAGCTATTTATCAAGGAGAGATGAACCGATAGGCCTCCCCTGTTCTTGGCTTCATCCTCAAGTGTGCTGATGATGTTACCACCACCAGGACAGTTTCTCCATCAGGTACCGTTCCCCCAGATTCTGGGGGAAAAACACGCACTATGTGCTTCTGATTTGGTCGCAGTTGGAAAAAAGTGGGTTAACTTTGCTGAAACATGTTGTTTGAACTTTCACAGATAAGAGATAAGAGCACTTAACAAGTGAATGCATGTATTTTGCCAGTTGGGAGGTGTGGAATAGTGAAGAGATGCTGGGGGAGCTGTATCTGATGGGAAAATACGAATTGTAGTAACACCAGCATTGTCAGTAGTTTCTTCTTCTTCTGTGGATTGTAGGAAGCAGCTATCTTTTGCGTCATACTATACATGAACTAGGGATTCCCTGACAGAAAAGATCCATTTAATCTGTTTACAAGACAACAGACACCGGTACGTCTTAGAACCATCGCACTCTGGAACCCGTTTTCAATCTGTGCCGTTGTCAGAGAAAACTCTCGACAGTTTCATGTAAATGTACACTACAAACACCCCAAACCCTTGGGATTTCCACCCATGCCTCCCACTGCATGAAGCCAGGCAGCACAGTGCTGGACTGTCTGCCAGCAATGAGCATGTTCTGTGTGCTTAGGCCTGTCGCGATAAACGATAAGTCAATTAATCGTACGATAAATTAAAACTATCGACCTCATTGTAATTATCGGCTTTATCGTTTCTTCCTGCCTTTTTCTCTGACTGTTGATGACACTGAATGAAAAAAGGCTCAGCTCTGGTGCTCTCCACTTCCTCCCTTCCTCACTTCCTTAGTGTAATGCCCAGCGCGCGCTGCACCATCTTATGTCGCGGATTGTCGGCCATTATCAAAACCTGAGAGACACATTAGCCGACAGAAATCCTCGCTATAACGGTTCGATCAAACCGTGTTGTGTCCAACAATGGGCACAAAATAATAAGTCCAGTTCACTAATTTTGAAACCAGGCATTAATCAATTCCTTACTACAATCTACCTGTAATGCACGTAGCTAGCGTCAGTCCTGACTGAATGAAAATCATTATAACTATTTATGTCACGTTAACGGAGAACAGCTGAAAAGTTACCGGGTTTTCTGGTAGAAATTTCGCTCCAACTCCTCCCCTAGTTATTTATATTTTCTTTGCACGAACTGTTGAATAAACATTCATGTTGTTTCCGATGTCTGCTGGACTTCGGGTTGCACCGTGTCAGCTGTTCGGGATTCCCTCCGTGTTTCCCCTCAGAAAGCAGGAGGGGAATCCAGGCTTTCTGATTGGCTACCGGTCACATTCAACAGGCTGCGTCACTCTCCCAGTCTGGATAAATCCTTGATTTAGATCGGAGCGGCACAACGATCTACCGTAATACACAACACTAATGACAATCTCAGAACGAAGAACGTTCTAAGATTGTCGTTCAGGGTAAAAAATCCTGTAGTTTGAACTATTGATCAGGCAGTCGGATGTCTTCTCTATTTAAATCTAATGATTACTGAAGGGCAATATACTATACAGACTTCATAATCTGCACTCTTTTGGTTGAATGCAGTGTTTATTTCCACTTTGGTTTTATGTTGTTTAGTTTTTATTCAAGTACATTTATTGTTAATGGAGGCTAATAATCTATTTTATTTTTGTTTTTGGTTGTTTTATCTATTTTGTGTATCAGTCCCAGTGTTAAGTGTTCTTTTGAAAGTAAAGTGAATCTATCTTTGGCAGGAAATCTCATGTAGTATTACATAATTTCCATTAAATCAATGTAAAAAGGTCTTCAAACAATATTATCGTTTATCGCAATAATTTTTGAGACAATTTATCGCCCAGCAAAATCTGTTATCGTGACAGGCCTATGTGTGCTCTTCCATTCTTGTGTTTTATTTGTTCACTGATTAAATAAATGTCAATGTATATAATTAAATAAAATGATAGCTACTGCAATGTGCCCAAAAAGTTGTCTGGAGAACGGTTCTGAGTACTACAATGCTACTAGAATGCTGTCAGCGTGATGCCTGGGAGGAGCTAAAAGAGATTTATGTTGACTCCCTCAACCTACAGCCATGTGACCATGGAAAACCTCAACATAATCATGTAGAAATCATTACTAAAAAACAAAACAAAAATCAGTTCCACTCAGGAACCCTCTAGCGGTCCCGGGGCCTTAAGTGGCCGCTTAGTTTGCGATGACTTGTCCCGGCCCTGCCAGAGACACATGAGGGAATCATCTGTCATCTTACATCAAAATGTTTTACATATTTACTCCTGGTGGAGTACTTTGCAACAAAAGTTTATTTATTTTACACATATGCAAAATAAAAATTTTTTAAGATGTTAATAATACCTTATTGAGGTTCCTTGACATTGTATAACTAATATAGACCCGGTATTTTTCATCAAGTTAATATTAATTGTTCCGACAGTTACTTAAGTAATGTGTGTGGTAAAATTGTTCTTCAGCTCTCAAAAATGAGCAATGGGGGAAAAAATTAAACCCTTTATTACAACAAATGTCTTAGAATGTCTTGAATATGCAAAATATTTATATGCATACAGAAAGCGTTCAAAATTTTAAAAGCTCACAACACTGCAGCTATATTCAGCTTGGAATGAATCCTCAAAAGGATTTATTCCTTTTGGGATAAGTCCTGCCCCAAGTGAAGGAGTTCAAGTATCTCGGGATCTTGTTCACGAATGAGAGAAGAAGGGAGCGTGAGATCGACAGGCGGATTGGTGCAGCGTCCGCCGTGAAACGGGCGCTCTACCGGTCCGTTGTGGTGAAGAGAGAGCTGAGTCAAAAAGCGAAGCTCTCAATTTACCGGTCGATCTACGTTCCTACCCTCATCTATGGTCATGAGCTTTGGGTAATGACCGAAAGAACGAGATCGCAAATACAAGCGGCCGAAATGAGTTTTCTCCGTAGGGTGGCTGGGCTCTCCCTTAGAGATAGGGTGAGAAGCTCGGTCATCCGGGAGGGACTCAGAGTAGAGCCGCTGCTCCTCCACATCAAGAGGAGCCAGTTAAGGTGGCTCGGGCATCTGGTCAGGATGCCTCCTGGACGCCTCCCTGGTGAGGTGTTTCGGGCACGTCCCACCTTGAGGAGGCCCCGGGGAAGACCCAGGACACGCTGGAGGGACTACGTCTCTCGGCTGGCTTGGGAACGCCTCGGGATTCCCCCGGAGGAGCTGGAGGAAGTGGCTGGGGAGAGGGAAGTCTGGGCCTCCCTTCTTAGCTGCTACCCCCGCGACCCGACCCCGGATAAGCGGCAGAAGATGGATGGATGGATGGATGGATGGATGGATGGATGGATGGATGGATGGATGGATGGATGGATGGATGGATGGATGGATGGATGGATGGATGGATGGATGGATGGATGGATGGATGGATGGATGGATGGATGGATGGATGGATGGATGGATGGATGAGTCCCAAAAGGAATAAATGTCTAAAAACACCACAACGCTTGGGATGACCGCTCTGTGACCAGAGCCCAGAGGCCATCACTGGACTCTGGGCATCATACAGACACATAAACTGTCTGTATGATGCCTGTTGCCTTCACCTTCACCTGGAAGGTCGACAACAGCATGCAGGTCAATCCAAATGCTCCTGATCAGATGCAGGACTCCTGCCTCCAGTGGTAGGGTTGAACTGCAATAAGGAGGCTGTTGCATGCAGCGCTTCCTCTTCACCACAGAAGGCATCATCTCTTTGGACCTCTGGTAGATGACCAGGATGGCTGGTAGATGGCAGGAGGTGATTGCGCATCACCTCCTGCACAATGGCTGAGTACCTCAAGAATCCAAACTGGATCCCATTCTAAACATTGCTCCATCTCCTGCTGTGTCTGTTCTAAATTTAATTGTTGAATGTGCTCCTTGTGACAGATAAAAATAATTGTTGAAACTCATTATAAACAGCTAATTTTATGTCACGTAAAATAAAATTTAAATATAACTAATGATCTGCAAAGGGTAAAAATGAAAAGCTAACTTAAACACTCCTAAAGTTTAAGACCTCTGATCTTAAGTTCTCCACACACCATGTCTTCTGCTGAGGTACTCAGGGAGTCAGACAGGGCAGGTGGAAGATGGGTCAGAGGTCGCGGAGTTGAACGGGAATGTTCTGTCATTGAAATGTTTAGTACATTTATTTTTCTCAAGGTAATATATCAAACAACATGCTACTACTGGTAAAGTACAACTTTTTAATCGCAAGTTTAAAAGAGTGAGTATGGAACTGATCCTAAAATTTGCATTTTGTTAAACAAAGCCTGTTTGTTTAACAGCCTGTTTTAAAAGGTTTTAAAAGCCTGTTTGCAATACAGACAAACATTGTATTACATGGATTTTGCATATTCAAGACATTCTAAGACATTTGTTGTAATAAAGGGTTTAATTTTTTCCCCCATTGCTCATTTTTGAGAGCTGAAGAACAATTTTACCACACACATTACTTAAGTAACTGTCGGAACAATTAATATTAACTTGATGAAAAATACCGGGTCTATATTAGTTATACAATGTCAAGGAATCTCAATAAGGTATTATTAACATCTTAAAAATGTTTTATTTTAGACTAGGTAATTAAAATTCAGCAAAAATCCAAAAAGTTATATTATATGCAGAATTATTTCAGTTAAAATACATAATATAAACCAATTTTATCTTGAAAGCTGTTTACTGCTCTTGGATCTGTGTAAGGCTGCCTGTTTTCTGGCACCAAAGGCCTCAGTAACGACCAGAAGTATTTCAACTCAGGATGAGAGAAACAGTGAAGTAGTAATTGTAGCATCAAAAGAAAAGGCATTATGTGAGAAGTAAAAAGGAGTTCTTTCCAGTTTACCTAAAGGGTTGTTCAATGTGTGGGCCAGGGATCACTTTAAGGCCTTGAAATGTTTTTGTGAGGCCCTTCGCCACAGGGTTAGGTACCCAGAGTACCCAGAGTGAACCCTCTAGCAATTTGAGAGGTTATCAAATAATCCAACTGGTCAGTTAATCACTCAAACATTTTTATATGTTAGGGTGCACGCTCCACTAATGGACGATGTTCAAAGATGATACAGACAAATGGAAATAGACACCTGTACAACTTTCGATTTAATTTGATAGCAAATAGGATCAAAAATATCCAGTGTCTTTCAACAGCAGACACTGGTTGAAAGACACTGGTCAATTTGGTTTTATTTGAGAAATAAAACCAAATTGAGTTGGTTTTCGATTATGGGTTCCAAAACACACACACACACACACACACACACACACACACACACACACACACACACACACACACACACACACACACATGCACACACACACACACACACACACGCACACACACACACACACGCACAAATCTGAACAAGAATAATTAACCTGAGAAATGTAAGATATTATTTGCTAATTTTTTAGACCAGCAAACTGGCAAGTTTAAGAATAAATTATAAATTACTTTCCTATAATTCTAATTCAAAAATACATTATTGATCCTAAAGAGAAATTAAATATTGTTGTAACTTACATAAAGTCAGATTCTTCAGTTATTGATAGCTATGGTTGTTGGCAGGAGATATCTCTTGTAACAGTCTATATTGCAACGTATCTGAAGAAGCCTCTGACTGAAGACACTCCATTTTCCTACTGAAGTAGGTAAGACTTCGGTAGATAAGACGACTTCCTTCAAATCTCAACTAAAAACACACCTGTTTAGAACTGTATTTGAAATGTAATATGTAACAATATACTTTTTTTTTATTCTATGTTGCATGACTTTGTGTTTTGTGTTTATGATGTAAAGCACTTCTTTAAACTTTAGATTTTTCTTTCTGTGGCAAAAAGATTTTTGTTTCTCTGTGCTCTACATTGGCCCTATGGTGTGTCACTGATTAATTGTGATGAATTGGCAACTTGTCCTGGGCACAGCAACCTTTGGCGGTTGTAGTAAGTAGCAGGCAGCTTCTTTCTCCAACACTGAGTAGGATTAAGCAGCTATGCTGGAGGCTATAAATGTGGCTGGATTTTTAAGGAACTTCTTAATAATGTAATGCACTTCAGAAAGTGACTCAGAAATACACAACTCAACCTTATCTAACTATTAAAATGATGCACTTTTCTCACAAACTGAATGACATCTGTCAGACCCTTTACTTTTATATCAGCTTTGACTGAAACATTTCAACAGTCAGTCATAGATGCATGGCTTTTTTTCTCCAGTAGCAGCCGAGGGGAGCTTCTCCCCTGGGTTTCTCTTATGCCCCACAGACCATATGGTTTGGCCCGGCCCCTGAGCTGGTCCTTGGACCACCTGAGGCAGCAGGAGCTCCTATAATCATTGGAGGCAAGGGCCACTTGACACCAGGCTGACAGATGGTGCTCCAGCACTGCAGCACCAAACTGCTGTTGCTAGTGCGTCTGTGTGCAAGTGTTCAGATTGAGAGGCACAATAAGGGCAGTGATGTGTCAAGGATGGTTAAACATGATGGTGGCAGTCCATCTTCTTTTGTCTCTAGGGCAGCCGTAGCCTCAGGCCACGACTCCAAGCAAATTTCATCACATATATGAAGCTTTGGGTAACGACACAGCAGCTCAACACCAAAGTTCTACCTTGACACATTTTCCAAAATCAAATTCTGATATTTTCTGTGAATAAGAATAGATAAACTAGAATTTTAATATAGAATTAAAAATATAATGTGTTTTACTAAATAAAAAATGAAACTCAATAAATCCATTACACACAATGATGTCCTTTTGTAGCATTTATTTCTGCTAGTTATGGCGTAAAGCTTATAAAAACCATAATTACAATATTATGCCAGTCTTATAAAAAGAGAACTGTGATGTCATGGCCATGTTGTAGCCTATAAAATCAAATGGCTACTTGACAATTGTTCTTGGAGATTGTCAATGTTTACTGACATCCTCTCACACTGTGAAGAGAAGTACATTCAGATTTAAGAGACTGGACTGCAGCTGAAGTCAGAACTTCAAGAGTCCCAAAACGATTCCAGGATTTGAACTAAAACTGCACGATTTCTTGTGTTAAGCCACCTCTGAGGCAGAGACATCAAAAGCATTTTATCTGGGCTTTGGAGAAAAAGGACCAGACAGTTCAGTGGTCCAATTTTGGCTTTTCTGAAAAAAGAAAAAAGAAAAAGAAAATTCTAAATCAAGGCACCAGAGGGGCGGGCTGCGTGGGGCTGCTTCAGGGTCCGGTTCAGTGCTCCCAAATTCTTTACAATCAGTGATGGATTTGGGGAGTAATGCTTTCTGCTGCTGTTACTTCACTGTGTTTTGTTAATATGCTGCTTTATCAAAGTCAGTACACTTGTCTAAGAGGAGGTTTTAAATTACGTCATGCTTGCTAACAATCAAACACCTTTTTGAAGCAAAAAACCCCAAAACAAGACAAAAAACTCAGAAATATGTTGGGCCAACCACAAGAGTAAACTCATTTAAAGTTAAAACTCAGTTTCACAGAAATACAAAGGCGCTAGTATAATGTTTGCCTGTTGAACTGGATCATTTAAGGCCAGTACCACACTAATTAGCAGCTTCACAAATCTTTTTGATTTGGTTTGATTTGAGAGAGAACTGGAAACGTGCCTTTACTAAGCTATTTTTTTTTCTTCCTCTTCCTGTTCTTTGTCCTTGAAGGACAAGTTAGCGACATTGTTTTGCTAACTTATGTCCCCCAGTGCTTTGGAGGGTTGCAATGCTCACTGCACGGTGCACAGCCGTTCATATTACCGGTGGCGCGTGACGAACCGCAGCTATCGGCGTGTTTTTCGTTTTGGCCGTATCCACCTTATTCCTGGAAGGGTTACTATGGAAACGACTATGAGTCTCATTTCCAGCGGAAGTAGCAATATTTCACTGTAATTTGTAGTTTTTTTCCTAAACTATATTTGTGATGGAAGTTACATCTCTCTTTTCGGTTATAATACAATGTTTAATTAAACTTGTTTACGGACACACCGTCTGCAATCAGAGAGCTGCTCAGTACAGAGGATCGCAATTGTGAATTTAATCACGGGGAGCGACAGGAACACGATCATTACGTTTTATCACTGAGTGACCGTGAGTTAGCACCGCTGCTAGCAGCTCGTTTCTCTGAAGAGCTGACGGTAATAAAGAGAAAAGCAGAGAAGCTGGTCAGAGTTCTGAGCTGCCGTTCTGCGCCGACAACGTAAAACATCAGAACTATATCATATTAGCTTGGTGTGATGTGAATTTGATTTTTCGTTTGTAATTAAAAAATAATAAAATTCATGATGAGTCTTTATCATTATGTGTGGACCAGGCACATTTTTCATAAGACAAAATAAAATATCTGTGTTTATTTAGTCCATCACTACCAGAACCTCGAGGTTCTCCGTTGCTGAGTGTCGCTGCAAATGAGCAGAGAAATGTCCGCAGGTGCTGAGCTTCAGACCGTAATATGGAGAATCTCCCCAGTGGACTAGAACCGAACCGAATCACACCTTCCCTGTTACAGAGAGAAACTTGCCACTGGAAAGTGTCTGGCCTTGCGGAGCCCGGGTAACTGTTGTGCTGTTCGTGGCTAAACTTAATCAGACCAAATTTAATTTGTGGCAGCAGCAGGTGTGTCTTGAACGGCTCCCAAAACAAAAGCGGTAGTTTTCATCACCTACTGACAGATGAGGAAACAAAATTAATTTGACTAAAAATTATAAACTTGAAGAGAGAACTCAAAATGCTTTATGCAGGGCTCATTTCATTGTGTGGATAAAAATCCATCCAAACCAACTAAGTCAATGAAGCAGCTAACTATACTAGTGCAGGTTATTTGCGGCCATCTCTTCAAGTCGCCATCCCTCCCCACAATAGTTCTAGGTAAAACAATATGTAAGCTGTAATAGCTGGAGTTCCTACACATCTTATAATTTAAAACCTCTGTGGAAAGCCGGTTAATCGAGTTGCTAACATGTAAACAAATGGCTGTTCCGGTTAGCAGCGGAAGTCGTGCCCATAAGTAACGCAAAGCCTCGTGGGAGCTAGGAATAAGGTGGATAAGGAATGCTGACATGATGAATTATTGTAAAAAAAAATATAAATAAAAAAAAAAATCACAACCTTACATGAAATTGTGTGTTCTTGTTGATAAAATCACATAAAAATAATTCATTAAAAACAAACAAACAAAAAAATAGCCTTGGGGTCCTAAGAAGCTGCACAGTATGCTCATGTCTTTATCCTCAGTAGTTCCATTATGAGGCAAAACGCTGTTGAAACCACTCTGGCAGTGTGAACCAAAACTTACAACTGTGCTAATATGCCTACATATTCTCTCACACAAAACACAATTAAACCCTTTCACAGACTGTTCACAACGTCTCAAACAAACATCTTCAAAATCTCTCTTAAACCCCATGAAACTCTCTTTTAAACAGTTACTTGGTGCATATGAGATAATTTCTTGGTCTTTGTGTGACACATTGTGTTCACAGTAGGGTCTGTGAGAGGGTTTGTTTGTCTTCATGGAAGGGAATGGTTGTGTTTGTGTGAGAGTAAATGTAGGCATATAGTAAGTAGAGTTGTTAGTTTTGGCCCATGGACCTCTCATTCCGGACAGTTGTTTTGGCAGGTTGGGTATTGCATTTATTTTATTCATATCAAATCAGAATGTGGTGTCATCCTGGATCCTACCACTGAGTGACTGTCAGGCTTAATTTTGATCAAGGAGAACAGAAATAGTCAAAATATGGAGTACAAACTGAACCTCTGGTGACATAACTGTAAATTTTGCAGTTATGTCATGCACAATAGCTGAATAATTGTCTCATAAAATCAACAGGTAAGAGGTGATACACCCTGATATATCTGTGTCAATCACAGATCATCACAGATACATGCTACAGACAGCCATCTACACACACACACACACACACACACACACACACACACACACACACACACACACACACACACACACACACACACACACACACACACACACACACACACGCACACACACCTAAGGACATTTAGAAAGGCAATACAGCTGAGGACCTTTGGATCAGTGGTCCCTAAGCCTGGTCTTCAGGGCCCACCGCCCTGCATGTTTTATTGTTTCCCTGCTGCTGCACACCTGGGTTAAATGAACAGGTGATTAACCGACTTCTATAGCAATTGTAGGAATGCAAAGGAAGTAACACAATCACATGAATCAGCTGTGCTAGAGTCCAGACTCATCAAAAATATGCAGGACAGCAGTCCCTGAGGACAAGGGTTGGGGACCACTGCTTCAGATGGAGGGAAGAAGCCAGACACAATATATATATATATATATATATATATATATATATATATATATATATATATATATATATATATATATACTTAATTCTTGTAAGTAATCCTACAAGAATTACTTGTAGGATTGTAAAAGCTGATATTGATAGCAAACTTATGTTTAAATCTTGTTTAGCATTTGACTTTGCCACAAAGGTAATTTAACTGATAACATTATGGCTGAATGAATAAACATGGTAAAGTGCTGGTTGCCAAGCATGGTAGGTATGAGGAAAGGCCACAGCTGAGCATGTGGCCTACCAAAGTCCTGACTGAACACAAACACAAGGGTCATTTAACTAATTAGGGCTAAGGGATGTGTGTTTCACCACAAATATTGATTTGTGTATGGAGTGTGTGGAATGTGAGCTCTGACTCCTGGTGACAGCAGTATTTATCAGGGTTGGGCTGAGTTTAATGATGGTTTTGTGGAAACAAAAATGCACCAATTTACCAGTTGACTTTCTGTCATTAGTATTCAAGATTCCTTTCTGAATAATACCAAACAATGAACATGCTTCAATGAACATATACTGTAGATGTGAAAAAGCTGGCTGAAATTTGGAATCCCCCATGACCTACAAAAAAAAAAACATTTCAAAACAAGCTCAATATTTTATGGACTCTAACCCCATTTTTTCCTGCTCATAAAGATCTGATTTTCATAACATAACCAAGGGTTGCTGACAGCACCACATGACGCTTTGATGTTCAGGTGAGTTTTAGCCCAAGTCCATAGTGGCAGCTGTAACTCATTATCCTTCCACAGACTGCCTCCAATTGTTTTTGCTGTGATGCAAGTGTCCTGGTTTGAGCCTTTTATTTTTTTACTTTTGCAACCCATTTCTAGGATTTATCTTTAAATAATTGGCATTTTTAACAAATCTCAAAAGTTTGTTACAACTCTTATGAGTTGAGAAAATGGAGAACGATAGGAGGCGGAAAGGAAATGGAGGTGTGTGTGTGGGCCCGAGTGTGAACTCTGTGTTCACTTCTTTACATTGAACCACACTAAGAGGGGGAAGCAAACCAGATTTGTTTTAAGCAGGTTTTCACAATTGAGTCTGTTAGTCTGAGATAATTATTATAAATTCTTCTATATAATAACTGAAACTTCTGACCTTGAAGCCTGTGATTTCTTTTAAATCTGTTCAAGTCAATCAATAAATTAAGCAGGTTTATTTGTATAGCACATTTCAGCAACAAGGTAGTTCACAATGCAGGTTAAACAGTTCAACAGTTAAACAGTTGTGTTTATGGTTACATCATAAAACACAGTCAACAACTGAAGCATTACATCTTGTCAAGTGTGATTATGACAGATTGTTGATTAATGTTTCATTTCATGTATGATGTTTCAAAAGCAATTCTAAACAGAGGGGGCTTTTAGTCTAGATTTAAAGGAAGTCAGCATTTGGACTGTTTTGCAGGTTTACTTGAAGTTTGTTCCAGATTTGTGGTGCATAGACTCTGAATGTTACTTCTCCAAACACAATATTCTTAGAAGGATATGAGGATATATGTAGCATATGAGGTCATTATGATGTAAAGTGGTGATAAATATAAACTCTTGTTTGGACTTATGATTGGTAACATAAGAAGAAATCATTTGATGCATGGCCACAATGTTTGTAGCAACCAAATGAAAAATTAAACTAATGCAGTGATTTCAGCAGCAGTTCTTCAAAATTCACTTGTTCTCATGTCTCTATACTGAGATGAAAGTAGCTGGTCATTCTGTGCAAGGGTAATTATGCTAAAATTATTATAAAATTATCATTTTAATATAAAATGATAACAATTTTATTGTAATTAAAATTATAGCAAATCTTTCATTAGAGCCTCATTCGACAGGTTGTAAAGCCCCTTTGTCTCCTTTTCACTTTTTCTCTGCTTCCAGGATGGGTATGTGCTTCTGCATTAGTTTAATCTGTATTCTTCCTGTTTAATTTGAGTTCAGTTTTATTCCATCTTTTACTTCCATTTCATTTACTTTTATAATGACTAGTAAAGGTTCTACATGGGTGTCTTATTGCCTCTCAAGATAACAGTTCGGTACCAAAATGTTGTACAAATTCTTACGTTTTAATGCCTATATATGATCTGGCCTGTAAAAGTATTGAAATCCAAAAGAATCCACCATGAGATAACTTATTGAGCAGGAAGGAAAACATTATAACAGGTCTGAGAAAAATTATTGTCTCTCTGAAATATATTGACAAGAATAGAATATATAAAACCCTAGAAATATTTTTTTTAATCATGATTAAACATTATTTTTTTACATGATCACTGACAATAAATAAATACAAGCAGTATTGCTGTGTCTTTATCACATAAAGCTCTATTAACTGCCTTGTTGCTGAAATGTGCTATACAAATAAATTTGACTGATTAATTGATAGAATGATGACAGGTTATCCAAACCCAGAATCTTGTTTCTTATCCATTTTCTAGCAATGTTTAAGCTGTTTCCGAATTAAATTCATTCATCTCATTTCTACCCTTTGGAATTTTAAACAAGAAAGCTGTAAGTCTGTTTTGGAAATATTAGGTTGCCCCTGTTCTCCTCTAATAGCAGTATTACATCTTTTCAGTGACAGCAAAAAGTGATACAGTGAAAACTGTAATTATAACATCTAATTGGCATATTTTAATAGCACAAACTAAATTACCAGAACCTCATGAAATAAATGAAAAACAAATTATGGTCTACAGGCACAATTCAGTCTGATAATTGCAGTGTGCCTCAGTCTGACAGCAAACAGAATTAGACTGAACAGGGAGGAAGGCTTTACTTCCTGTCTTCCCCTCAACTTCACATACTCACTTATTTTATCTTCCAAAGCCTGAGGACAAATAAAGGGGATGGGGCCAAATTCTGTCTAAAACACAGCCTATTGTGAAATGTTAATGTTATGTTGCAATGCAGAACACCATGACAGTCAAAAATATAGGATCATTTAAATGTACAATTGTTATTGAAGTTAAAGATGTACACTGCAGCTAAATATGGAAGAAATACGTTCCTTCACACACACACACACACACACACACACACACACACACACACACACACATATATATATATTCCGTTGCCAAAGGTTTTTTCTCACCCATCCAAATGATCGGAATCAGATCTTCCAATCACTTCCACAGGTATATACTTAGGCATGCAGACAGTTTTTACCAACATTTGGGAACGAATGAGTCGCTCTCAGGAGCTCAGTGAATTCCAGCATGAAACTCTGATAGGATGCCACCTGTGCAACAAACCCAGTTGTGAAATTTCCTTACTCCTAATTATTCCACAGTCAACTGGCAGCTGCTTGGGGATGACAGCAAGTCAGCTACCATGTGATAGAGCATGTAAACTGATGGCTCGGGGTCAGAACGGTTTGTTTGTCAGGAGCTGAGCTTGACTCCTGAGGTCCAGTGAAAGGAACTCTGAGTGCTTCAGCATACCAACACATTTTGGACAATTGCATGCTGCCAACTTTGTGGGAACAGTTTGGAGCTTCCCTTTTCTTTTCAGTCTATTCCAACATGACTGTGCAACAGAGCAAAAAGGTCCAGAAAGACATGGCTGGCAGAGTCTGGTGTGGATGAACTGGACTGGCCTGACCTCCACCTGATAGAACACCTTTATTTGGGATGAATTAGTGTGGAGACTGATAGCCAGGCCTTCTCGTCCAACATCAATGTGTCACCTGACAAATTAGCTTCTGGAAGAATGGTCAAAACTCCCCATAAACACATTATTCCTCACAGTTTTCTCAACAAGATAAAATCACATCTAATATTATTTCTCAGAATCACCTGATCTACTGAGCTGAATGTATCAGTGCACCCTGTTGGGTAAATAGTTCGTTCAGATAAATGTCATTTTTTTGCTAAAGAAAAGAAAGCATTGCATCATGTGGCTCCCAAGAGATTTTTCCACTTCTGTTGAGAGTCTGTAGAGCACATGACCAGAAAAGACCTTGATGTAGGTCAGATGTTATCTCTGTCTGCTTTATGCACCAAGAGGGACCTTCAGTGAGAAAGTCTTTTCTTGTCAGACTCTCCTGGATCTAGCAGCACCTTTTCAGGCTAAGGTGACATCAACTCTGCCTAATTGTTTGGAAGAAAGCTGTGATGCAAGCTCCCTTGCTTCATAGGGGTCACAGTGAAGTTAAAAACCAAGTGAATATCATTGATTTATGGCCAACAATTAATCAGTTTCACATGATCAAATCTCAATTACAAAACATTAAGTTGTGTTCGTATACATTCATATGTGTTCATGTAGAGCGAAGTATACCTTATGTGTACGTCTTCCATCAGACATGAAAGGTCATCTGGGGCTTAGAATTGATGAACCAGGACTTTCTATGTGGGTTTGTGTGTGCTGAACTTGTGTCTGAGGGCTTTCTCCCATCGTTTTCTGGACAATGTCGCTTGTGTTTCTAAACTGATGTAGACAAGAGAATAAAGTATGTTGTCTATGTGAACCCTTCTATCTGAAAGCCGCATCTTAGGCTGCATTTTCAGAAAAAGGCAGAGTTTTGACAAAGATACACTAATATCTTCTCTACAAAACATTGCTAACATGTAAATGGAAATGTTAAACTAGGGCTTTCTGTGCACACCAAAGTATTAGAAAAACACAAGTACAATATGGGACGACTAATTAAATATAAATAGTTCAAATAATTTGTCTGTTTAAGTTAAATATTTTAAATGTACTTCTTTATGTTTTCTTACATTCTCTCAGACTATATGGCAGTCAAAATAATCATTTGTGTTGTAAAATATGTATTTAAAATTGACACAAATTTCTATTTGAAATAGAAATAGGATCTTTTTTTTCTAAACCAAAAATTAAGTAAAAGTAGCCTTACTTCAACATATTGTTACTCAAGTAAAAATAAAAATTAGCCATCCAAGAAATTACTCAAGCAAACTTTGCTGTCCTTGAGTAATTACTGTTTCAGTCTACTACTTTTTAATCTACATTTTACCAAGCTGGTAAAAAAAAAAAAAAAAAAAACAGTAGCCATGGTAAACAGTCTACTCAAGTACTAAGTAACTGATCGTGTCTTTGTCTGCTGAATTTTTGATTAGAAAAGGTTTGCTTTTCATTCAGTGGGCAGAAATGTTACTCAAATAACACTTGCAATACTTCATAATAAAACTATTTGAGCAAAAGTAAACAGTAGAACGTAAAAATACTCCAAATGGTGCACTTTACCAAAAAAGCTACTCAATTAATTTCAGTTGAGTAAATGTAACTCGTTACTACCCACCTCTGCTTCCAGACATTTCTATCGGTGTGTGCTCATGTTTCACATATAAATTACGTCACCTGTAATATTTTGTGGATTAAAAAATTGCATTAACTGAATGTGTATACATGGTTTATAAAGGTTTGAACAGCAGTAAACATTTGTATTAACTCAACTTGTGAAAATTGGTAAATAAAAATTGTTAGTAATAAGGTTTTTTTAACAATCAAATTTAAAGAGACGTGTTTATTTAACCAAAACAAGGGATTGATTTAAGGAGAGGATTCGAAAGCAAGTTATGGTCTGGATCTAATTTACTGTTGTAAAACAGTCTGCTTACAGAGCGACAAGTGCTGCAGGCAGCAGCAGCGTCCTATAACTTAGAGACTGCTGCTACTTAATATATAATGCAATATGCTACACTGTGACATTTGTCATTTGAAGCAAGACACACATTATGGCTCAGGGCAGTGCATCTGTCCTAAAGGCTGCTTGGAGATGGACTAAAAGCTTCTCCAGCTGAGCCGAGCCAATCACATGCTGAACCCTGTATCACCCTCACTCCTCCTCTTGAGCACTTATGTATCCCACATAGCTTTTTTCTTCCTCCTCTCTCTCTCCGTCTTTCACTGACACACACACACGCACCCCCCACCCCCAAAAACACACATGCGCACACACCTGCACGCAGACACACATACATACATACACATGCAGCAAACTGTTCCCTGCTGTTTTATCCCTCCATACAAGAGTTAGCCATTTTCTTTCTTGCAGCACAGTGACCAGTATAGAGAGCAACAGTATTGCCTGCCTGGATGAACCCATAGTTTCCTACTGGTCTCTGTAGCATGCCCTCTCAACAGGCAGCCTCAGCCTGGTGGGAGTCTAAATGAACCATATTGACATGCTACTGGGGGCAGTCTAGTTGCTTTGACAAATTCTCCCTGGCATTTATCAATCAACTTGTCCTCAGTGGAGTAAAGGACCTCTAAAGGAAGCTTCCCCTCCCAGAGCGAGGCAGAGCATTTAGAGCAGCTAAAGATGAGATTCAATTTGTGCCGATATCCCTGCCACTGGTCTTTGTAACAATTTATGCGCACGTGCCACAAATTAAAATGAGGGGGAGGTAGGGAATTGTCAGCCTTCAAATGGCTGACATAAGTTACAAGCAAAATTTTAATTAGCCAGGAGGAGTGGGGTGATAATTCAGAGGGGCCCTGTTCTGTCAGGGGGCTTGTCGACATTATGTTTCTCTTTTCAGTAGGCATCTGGAGCCTGCAGTGGGGCCCCCAAAAAGGGTCTGTGGAGAAAAAAAAAACTTGAAGCTCACAATGCCAAATAGAAACCTCCTCTAAATTAACAACCTCTGTTAAAGTGATATTCATCCTGAGGATGATTGCCTACACCTACTGACTTCACTACACTGTCAGGGAATTTTCTTGAAGTTACAGTAAAACACAGATTTCTGTGTGTTTCTTTCATTTAAAAATTTAAGCTCCTTTTATTGCATAAATGTTATCATAGCTTTTAATGTTCTGAAGCACACAATAGCTGACGACTGTTTTCATGAGCCATTGTTAACTTAGTCCATTGTGCTTCAACACTGAAAGAGCCCGAAACTCACTATTTATTGTGAACTACATTTTATTATGAAGCGAATTAAACGGAATTCATTTCTTGCAAATTCAATTGGCAATTGTCACACACAATCTATTGATTCCTAAATTTTCAATAATCACAAAATGACTTTTAAATTGGCCAGCGTAGCCGTGTGTTCAGTAAGCAAGCTGCTCACTACAAGCATGACACGTCTACCTGTTTTTACTTTGAAAGACTTAACATTTGTAAATGCAAGTGTTTGTCTCCACAGCTAGAAGATGATTTTTTTTCAGTTTTGCTTGGATAGCTAAAGCAGTGAGTGCAAACAGTAAGTCTGTTCTTTCTCACTGAGTCCGTCTAAATGAAGACATGGACAACACTTCTTGTATTTTTACCAAAGTTTGAACTACCCCAGATATGAATATTTTTGAAGGTATAAAATGCCAACAAATATTTAACAAAGTAGCTGAGATAAGCACATGTGTGAGGATGTGAAAATATGTTCCCTTTTTTTCTCCTCTGATTTTAAATGTGTTTGGTGGAAGCTCGTCTGAAACGCAGCCCATCCCAGTCATGAGGCTTTTCAGAAGCCTTTGTCGCTAAGGCAGAAAGTAATCAGGATCATTAATATTTTAGAGTCTGCCACGCCTTTCGGACTGTTATCCAATCTCTAGTCCTGTTGTACATTGCACTTCTTACTGTCATGATTTATTTACTGATAAAATTGGTGAAAAGATGAACACCCTGCTGGGGAGGCAGGACACAGAAAGGAGTGTTCCTGTCTACAAAGGCATATTAGAACTCGGACCCCCACCCATCATCATCACCACCATCTTGGTTTGAAGTGATGTGTATGTGAAACGTTTTTGTTTTTCAGAATTAGCAGTATAGCCAAGTGGAAGACCCAGAAAAAACACTCGCCTGGTTTAATTGAAATGTTTTTTTTGCCCCTTAAGCCTTGTTATACAGTCTCCAATAGTTTTAATCAGAAGATTAAAGACTTTTGGGGAGCACTCTTCCTGACAGACCAATCTAGAACCAGGAACATCCCGGAGGAGTTCCTCATTCTGAACAGCTCTTAACAAGAAGCCAGTCAAAAGTCATGAACACAGACATGATATTTTCCTGGTTTCAGTTAACAACCATGTATGCTTTCATGCAAATTCAGCGCACCTGATCTAATGTTAGTTTGTGTAGAATTTATAGCTGTTATATTATCAGAAAGTAGAAGAAAAAATAAGCAAAACTAAAGATAGATGGTCGTTAGGAGATAATGACTAAATTGATTCTAAAACAATTCATTCAAGAGTTTCTGTTTCTTTGTACAAGTCCTCCTTCATTACCTTTTATAATTGCAACAAAGCCGTCTGTGTCTATGTAACCATGAAACGCACAGATTAACAGACTGCAAATCTGCATGCGGATTCTAGAAGGGTAAGGCTGCGTCCTGCCCTCCCTGCTGCTCCTCAACAACTTAATCATGTCTCCTAGGCCCCGCCCCTTTGAGTTGGCCCCCAGGAAGTGATGGACATCCTTTCACTGGCTGTCTGACCTCTCGTAATCCTGTTTTACAGACCAGCTCCCTGCTGAAGCAAACACAATGGCAGGAGCTCAGCCTCCTCACAGTCGATATTCCGACAGACTTGATCGAGTAAATTAGTATCCTTTGGCAAGGGCATGCCCGAAGACCTTTTCAGCACCCCAGCAGAATCAATAAAGAGCAGTAAATAGTATGTTTCTTTTTGTCCCTTTGATTCTCTCCTTTTCTGGATAGAGATCAAAGGTTAAAATGGCTCACGGTCAGTGTGTAATCAAGATTTCATCCTTGCTTGTAAAAAATGTGTCACTGAGGCCCTTTAGAAAACACAACATGGAAAACATAAAAAAATATAAAAAACCTGCTTGCCTGAAATTTATTCTGTTATTCTGATGGATAATTACTAAAATAACGGTCAAAACATATATCACATATTTTTTCCACAATCACAAACATATGAAAATCTGCCTGGAAAATATACTGATCCACAGAGTTGAAATGCTATTATTATAAGTACAAAAAAAAGAAGTGAAAAAGGCTCATCAGTATAAAAAGAACTTGATTGAAATGTTTTTTATATCGCGTCACACTGCTGATAGACATGAACACAATGTATGTTTCTGCAGAAACTGCAAAGATGAATTTGTTTTCCTAACTTCATCTGCATGTTTAGATTTTCACATTAAATTAAATTAAATTCTATAAATTCTATAAAGGCATTTATTTTTAAGAAGTTTCACAAAAATGTATTGGTTCAAGAAAATGTTTTTCAGTGCATTATTGATTGTATTCATTTTTTCCAAATGTACAGCTTTCTGTGACTCATGACACACTTTGTAATATGCATGACAGATTTATGCTGGACTAATTGAAAAACTCCTGGCGTTGAAATGTGGAAACCATCTTACATTTGGTCAATCCACATTCAAATGGAATGAAACAAATGAATGTGCTAAAAGCAGATAATAATAATCTGCAGTGTTGAGAACAAAACAAAACTCAAACTCCTTTATATCGTCATAGTTATTGGTTTCACCTTCCACCATTTATCAAATAATGGTGGAAGAGATTAAACCAGATTATTTAAACCAGACTATATGTCTAAAAAAATAAGACTAACTAGCGTTTATCATAGTAATAATAATGATAAGAGAATGATAGGAGAAATAGCTGTTAATAATAATAATAGCTGTTATTATTATTATTATTATTATTATTATTATCTCCACCTGAAAAGCTGGACATTACTGGCTGCACTACTTTTAAAATAAAAAAATCATTTTCAGTGCACAGAAGTGGGATTTACAGTAATCCCTGATTCCCTCTCATTGGCACAATTTACTGTTATCAATGATCATGTAATAAATTAACTGTGCGCCATTGTGTCGTGTATTTTTGCTCATTGACATCAAATTTTCTCCACTGTTTGAACTTCCCTTCCTTACCATAGGTATTCAAAACCTTAAGAGCATGACCATTGAGTTGTATTGACCTTTTTAGTAAAATATGTGCAAATTATAATTGAAAACCGCATTTTGGTTTTTAGTTATCACAGAAATATCTCAGATTTGCTTTTTGCACTGAACCAGCAAAATACCATCCGGAGTTTCTAGGCAACAGTTTTTTTTTTGTTTTTTTTTTTTTTTTTTTTCTCTGCTTTTCCATGAAGCTTTCCCATCAAAATAAACTAAATCATCATCCATATAAGCAGATTTTTATATTAATACTAATAATAAATAATAATTATTATTATATAACCTATTTTATCCATAATGCCATGTTTATATCTGGTACACTGCTCTAATGATATGTCAATGCCTATATTCTTCTTAACAGTAGTAACAAGTCTGTTTAAATAAAAAAAAAGCTGATATTTTGTTAAAAATCTATCTTTCCATCCATCATGCCAAGTCTGCTGACACTATCAGAAAAAATATTTGCGTACACACATTTTGGGCTCCCTGACACATTTATTAGGCTGAGTCCCTCTACTATTACTGAGTATTCTTTTGTCCCCTGAGAAATGCCTTGTGATTGTCAATATTCAATAACCAGCAGCAGGGCCCTGCAGAGAGCTGCTAAGCAGATGTTAGGGCACTGCGCAAGAGGCCACTGAGACAGCCTGCTATCTCCTTAGCATCACGTTCAAATATTCAGACAGACAGCTGCTTCAGTGGAAAAGTCGGCCTGCATGTAGACTTCTAGACTTTCTCTTCTCTATTTTTAATCAATGTCCCTGCAGAGCTTTTGCTTAATGTAAAACTGATCATAATCTGAAGGAAACAGTAGATATATTTGCGTGTCAAAATACCAAGTTCACTTTAATAATTGCTAATTAAATATAATTTTAACTGAAATATGAATGAGTTTATTTTTATTTATGGAATGGGTGTAAATTTTGTCATCAGCATTAATAACGTGTTTATTCAAGGATTTTTTTATTCATTTCTGAAATGACAAAAAATACACAAAATTACACAAAATCTACTTACATTTTCTTGTCATACACATAATTAAAATCCCTTTACACTACTGAAACCAGATGTTTGAAAATACTTTATGTGAAAGACATGTATTTTTCTTACTGGATGACAATAACTCAGATAACCAAAATTATTTCTATCTGCTTCAGATTTCTGAGGATTAAATAGTCTCATGTTAAAAATTGAATGACGGTACTGTTCAAGAAGAAGACGGCTTCTCTGTTCCAGAGATGAATGTTTGACAACTGACTCATGATACACTCCCAGGACAGCAGAAGAAGACCTGCTTAAAGTGCCATTGACACTCGTAGATGAAAAAGTCATTTCTCCAGAAGCAACATAAAAAGACAGATAACAGGTTGCAAATGTACTCAGGGTCAAAGGCAACATTGTCTAAATGTTTTGAGAGCTGATAAACCAGTAAAGTTTTTCAGTAATCACCAACATTACATTCGCAAAAAGAAAGAACGGAAAACTTGTACTGCAACATAATGAGGTGGAAGTGACACGTTGTGTGGACGTTTTGCTACAGGAAAGTCTGGTGATCTTTACAAAATCTTTTCATGAGGAATAATATTATGTAGAGATACTAATGCACCAGATCAAGATATAAACCAAGGAGCAAGAGCTTGGGCACAAATGGGTCTTCCCAAAGGACAATGACCCAAATAGTTCTGCCAAGTAAGTGGCTTCAGTTCAGCAAAGTTGGTGTTTTGCACTCAGTTTCATCGAATATTTCTGAGCTCAACTGAAAATGTGTGTGAGCAACGTGAAATACAACCCTGACTTAAATATGTCTTCATTTACATTTCAACCAAAATGTCATATCAAAAAGGATCAATGCCACTCTCAATAAAAACAAAAACAAAAAAAGTAACTTCCTTGTCAGCAATGACTCACTTAATATAATTGCTAACCAGTCTTACATGCTTTCACTTGTAGGTTGAAGAGTAAAGTGATAAGCTGAAAGTCTTTTATGTCCAGAGGCCTTTTTCATAAGAAATCTCTTAGATTTTCTAAGTTTATAGCACTTCTTATTAAAAGGAACAAATTCTAAAGATAACAATAACATCCATTGAGCACTGGTTGGTGCAACAGTTGGCCGTTTCACAATCTACTGCACTGATGTAAAGCCCCAATCAGCTGTCAAAAGTTAAAGATTGAAATATCTCTGGAACATTTTTTTAAGCAGCATTTAACAACGTTGGAATCAATCAAAAATAACATATTTTAAAACCCGGTTTCTGAAATCTATATATCAAGATATTGTGAATAGATTCTTTCCCCCAATATGAAAGGTAGAATAATTTCCCACACTTATCCATAAGCAGCATTGACACAAATAAAATAGAAAAGAAACGAATAACAGGAACCCCTAAGGAGGTCTCCAAGAGCTATTCTCTGAACTTGTCTTGTCCCTTAAGAGGGTCAAGACTGGTGAAAAGACACTCTCCTTTGAGGGCAGCCAGGCATACTCACAGAACACAGAAGAGCTTTTCATGAAGTGGAGAAGGAACTCTGAAGAGATCCTGGATTTGTTATCAAATTCTGAATAAAAGTAATTGAAACAAGAATATGCCCAATATTGTCCACAAAGTCCAGATGTCATTTGTGCTTATGTGTGTGGATGGGTGTGTGCGTGTGTGTGCGAGAGAGAGAGAGAGAGAGAGAGTGAGAGAGAGAGAGAGAGAGAGCTAGAAAGATGAATTATTGGAAAATTTTGGAGGAAAACAATCTTGAATCTTGACCAAAAAAAAAACAAACTTCCAACACAAATTTGATATCTCTAAGCTTCCACTTCAAGATACATGGGTTTTTGAACTATTTCAAATATTGGAGTGGGAATTTACAAAACAGGGTGGTGACCTTGGGCCCATTTTGTGCGGGCAGCATGCGGTGCCAGTGAAAGGCTGCACGCAGCAGGACTGCAGGCACCTGGCCGGACGGCTTGGGCGTGCGACAATGCTGTCTGGGGGGTAATTACCACAAGGTATTCTTTAAAAAGACCAGATGGGAATGAGGTCCCACCCCACACCATCATTTACAACAGAGTCCCATTCAATTACATACTTCATCCACCCACTGGTTAGCTCTTTCAGTCTGCTGTTGTCGTACTTGTTCCTTTATGCTAATTTAGTGTCACCCCACACCTCCCTCACAAATAGAGGGAGAGAGAGAGAAAAATAGACAGAAAGATGTAGGTGCCTCAAGGGTTTCAAAAAAAGCATGATTTATTTCCAAATTGTTTCCGCTACAGCAAGTACAGTAACACTTGCACCTCCCTTTCTCTCCAGTCTCTCAGTGCTGCCCTGAAGTGCTACTCAGCTCTTTGAAGGGACTCGCTTTGGGAAAGCTGAGCGACAGGAGGAAAATGGAGGGGGAAGGGTGAGAGACCCAGGCAGAGACAGTGAGAGAGAGGTCTTTATACACAAGGTCAAGTCAGGGTTCATGGTTCACAGTGGCACCAGCTGAAGTTGGGGAGGGGCACCTGTTATTTTGTGAGTCTGTATCCGTTTCATTTCCAGCTGAACTCCTCCCCAGTTCTTTCACAAAGCTTCCTCCAGCGAGTTAACCAGGATCTGTCCTCCAAGGAGTAGACGGATCCTGGTCGGCTCTGAGTCATCTCCTCTTCTGCTCATTTCATGCTAAAGTCAGACTCTGAACTTCATGGTATTTTCTCAGGAAAATCTTATAAAGTCTTTTTTTTTTCTTTTTTTTTTAGAAACTCTTATTTTTCTGAGTGCAGGTTGATTGAAATTTGTGCAATTTAAGAATAAAATATATTTATGCATTTGAGAATTACTGTAAAAACAACTTTGTCTTGAATCAAATGAAGTATGTAATGTTTTGTACATACTTCTTGTTAAATGAAGTGTCAAGTCTGGGTTTTTGGGTTTGGTTTTGTGCTCTATGTTTTTGCTGTTCCTCTTTTTATTCAGCAGTTACATCTTAATTCACTTTTTTGTTTAACACTTCTTGATGACTTGTAACTGATTTCTTGTTAGATCTTTCTCATTCTTGTGTTTCCAGTCATCTTGTTTCTCTAGGTTTAGTTCTTTAATGTCTGAGTTTACGTTTATTGTTCTTTAGTGACTTTACAACCCCTGAGGGGCCATGGCTCATCGCGCTTTTATTTTGAAAACCGACACGCAACATGAAGCAGCCACGTGACCCAAGTAATGCGAGGCATCGTTTGTTGTAAGTCACGTGATTTTCAGAAAGGCAATAAGCCTCGAAGCCTGGCTTCAGCTATATGAATACACATCATGAGATGAAGTTAATGAAGTTATAAGTTAAAAAAAAAAGATTGTGAGAATTCAATTAGATGTAAATCGGTGTGTTAAGTCCACTTCAATAAATTCTGATCAATCAAGTGAGATATTATGCTCACATTTAATTCAGGGAGGAAAAAAAATAAAACAACAAAAATAAATAAATAAATAAATAAATAAAACAATTGAAGTATATTGTAAAACAAAAAACAAACCATCTTCAGTCGATGTTTTCTTTGCTCAGAATAAGCAAAGTGTTTTCAAAAGGAGAACTTAAATTCATGTGATTTTGTGTTCTTTGAATAAAAACATCCATATACTTGGAGGTTTACTGATGAGCTGATTCCAATAGCCAGCAGTTATTGGGTAAGGAGGCAAGGGACGTTTACCATGGACAGGCTGCTAGTCCAGAAAAGGGACACAGAATAAACAACTATGAACACAAATACATACTAAAGAAAAAAAAAAAGGAATAAGACTTGCCATATGACATGCTCTGCAATGTAAGCAACATCAGCAAGATGTGAAATGTATAAAATGTGATTCTGTGGCAGGTAAAGCTGATGGACTACAATAGAAATGTAAAGACAAGCAAGTCGGGAAACCCGGGCATATGAACCACAGGCTGAGTGGCACTCTGCAAACAAAGGCCAGGTGGGTTAATAACCGAGTTCAAATAAATAAAACAACAAGGACAAGCTCTTGGTAAAAACAAACCAAAAATTATATAAAGTAAGGTCAAACTAAAGCAGATCCTCCTAAGCAGGACGCAAAGGTAATGAATGTTCGTCACATTGATGCTGAATTTGTAAGTGAAACTATTAATAGAACATATCAAATAACCAGTGAACATTTTGACAAAACCGTCCAGAAAAACATTTTCTGAATTCTTTGATTTATGTGTGAAGGCATTTTAATTACCATTACAGAAAACATATTTTTTCAAGGTGGAATATGACTAGGTGGCTTCCTTTTCCTTAACCTAAGCTATCTTTGTTTCCTTAAGTTTCATGATCACAATTCCTTTTTGCTGGACTTTCCTCTCAGATAATCCTTCAAGGCTCTAGTAAAACGCTTACTTTTGCACTCAAAATGCCCAAAAACCCCCCAAAAGTAAACAGAAGTAGAATGTAGCAGTAGTTGAGCCTGATTAGCTCATTACTGTTGCTCCTTTCAGCCTGCTCTCATTTGTTGCTGAATATTTTTTGTTCCCCAATGCGGTTCTCATATAGAGCCAAAGATGAGTATCGAGCCAGCAATGCTCTTGACCAACACTGCTTTGTCTGCCAAGTCACTGAGTGCCTCCAAATAAGACTTTTATATGAAAATCAGGGACCTTGGGATGAAAGCAGCAATATTGTGCAAAATTTGTCCTTTGTTTAAAACAAATTAGTCCATTAGGGAAATTTATGGAAATGCACCTGATTTTACTTTGTTGAACTTTCATTTATGGAGCAATATCGTTTTAAAACCTGGACAAAGTGTGTCATTTATTTGCGATGGCTATTAAGAGAGGTATTTATGTATTCATATGACTAATTTCATGTTCATACATGATAGCTTAGCTTTTGGCAGCAACGGTCAAGAAGACAAGGTCATCCTCAAATGATTAGTTGTTCTAGTACCTTTTAGGTACAAACACACAGGGCTGATGGCACAAAACTGCTGAAAGGTAAATGATGTGTACTCTATTCCATTTTTCAAATATTAACCAATGTGCCTCACAGAATATTTAATTTTTATATGACATGCTCTACAACCGAGTTGGGCATAAGGAGTAGGTGGGCAAGCCAATGCAGAATCAGCATTTAAGCAAATGAACAGGAAAACCAAGGATCCAACTAAGCTTTCTTCACTTCATACCATTTCACAACAACCATCCACTTTTTATTGTCATTATATAAAACTGCCAAATGTGAAATGTAAAAATTTCACATTTGGCAGTTTTTTTCTGCAATTATCTTTAAAACAAATCTTTGAAAGTCTTTTTGTGGGAATACCCAGTGATTAGATGACTGTGTTTGCAAGAGTTGTTTGTGTAGGTCTGCTTCACTATGTGGAAAGGATTTGCTTAATTCTGTTGATTTACACTCACCGGCCACTTTATTAGGTACACTTTACTAGTACTGGGTTGGACCCCCTTTTGCCTTCAGAACTGCCTGAACCCGTCGGGTCAAATTGTTGCAGGTCAAATTGACCCATTTTAAAGTTTGAAAAAATTTTTTTAAATAGTTGGAAGTATTTTTTTTGCATGAAAATTGTTCTATTTGTCTTAATAGGTGGACTCTACATATTAATTGAAAATGTATGAATTTTACACATTTGCAACCTTCTGCATCTTCATGTTACATAGATACTGTTGGAGTCAATTTGAGTTCACTTTGAGAGTCCTGGATTTGTTCAGTTTGAAGAAGGCGATGTAGCAGAGATCCCACAACAAACAGAAGAAACAGTCAAGCCAGGAAGATTTTCAGAAATGAGGTCGCCTTCCTTGTCTGTTTGAGGAAAGCCTACAATGTGCAGAGATTACCGGAAATCCAACGTTGGCTTGTGTTTTTGCACTGTTGCTGCATCAAGCCGTCAGATAAGTTGTCTTTGCATTGCTGCTGCATTGATCTGTCAAATTAATCCTTAGTTAGGATTATACTGGGCAAAATGGCTTTAAAGTTAAAATCATGGGAGGCAAACATGGAGCCCAACCAACCATGCGTCACCATCTTGTATCTATAAAAGTATATTGAGGTATTGGAGAAGTTGCTAGTTTCGGTTCAGTGGAATGGTCAAACTAATTTGAGTAATTAAGAACTGAAATGTATCCGACAGACTTTAGGGAAGATTGAAATTTATAATCTACCCCACCCAAGTTATTCTGCATCTAAATTGGCTTTTCCTGTGTTGCCTAGGAAGGGCTGGATATTTATAATCTCCTTGAAGATATGTAAACATAATCCCCTTTTCCACCTCAGCCCCTCCTGTTATCCATGCAGCTGTGGAGTTGAGCACTCTCAAAAGTAGTGATGGGTCTGACGACACTGAAACCTCGCCGCATGCCCCGAGCAAACAAGGCGAAGCCCCGTGTCGGTGCGCGTATCTCTTTAAGGAAAACCACGTGACCGATACGGTTCCTGTGTCGTTTGGTTGTGAATGCGCCAAATTGTATTTATAAACAGAAAATGTAGACATGTTTGTGGGTTTTGTTGGATGGAGATAGTTTGTTTTGTTTGCATTGGTGTTTGGCTTGTCATCGAAAACTATGGATCAACCGAGGTAGAGGAAGTTTTCTCCCCTGTGGGATCATTTTGATCTTATCATGGAGAATAAGGTAAATTATTATTCCGTTCTCGTTTCCACTATTGATCATTCTTCTGCTGGGTTATTCCAATTTCTTTCTGAATACTTTAGTTTACATGGATTAACTTTTACTTCTATTGTAGATGAAATGTATACAACATCACGTTGTTGTATAAAATTGCACTAAATGTCGTCCTAAAAAAAAAAAAACATTTAATACCAAAAAGGTTCAAATTGTCCATTCTTGAAACTATCACTATATTTCGCTTTACTGCAACTACTTTTTTAAACCGGTTTAAGGTCAAGAAGGAAAAGCCATACAGCTAATATGGACTAGCAAAAGCAGTAGCTCTGTGTGCAAGAGAAAATTCCCTAAAGCTTTCAGGCAAAATGAAAATGCTTTAAAGTGAATAATCGCATTATATTCAAGTTTCATAAAAAGGACCAGAAACTATTAATGTGTCGCTTCTCTGATGGGAATGTCTGCATGAGGAATATGGTCTGATTCAAGTCCTCCGGATGAATTTATGTATGATCTAATGCACTTTCAATTTTTCAAGACAGAAATACGTCAGAAGGAAGAAACTGCAGCATTCATCTCGGCTGATTTGTAAACACATTAAAAAATATAGTTTTTTTTTTTTGTTTTGTTGGCAATTGGCCAAGGCAATCGCCAAGGCCCAAAGATGTTGACGCAGCTGATGTTTCTAAATATGTGTGAATGAATCTTGTTCAGTCCGTTTCTAGTCTTTATTGAAGTTTCCTGCAATTACTTTTTAAGTCCAGCAGATGTCGCCATTGAGTGATACAGCAACACAGTTTCAACACAGTGTCGACACAGTTTGGGAAATGTGCCATACACACAATGAGGCCTCATCTGCCCATCACTACTCTCAAGGACTGAGAACATCTTATTGGACTTTTGCCAGGAGGCTGAGCAACATGGTTTCATGTCCCTGTGATGTCACCACTTTCACCCACGTCTTTGTGTAAAGCCAACAGTATATTCTAAATTACTGTAAATGGTTTGTGACCAATAAGGTATTGACCTTATTGGTCACAAACCAATGGGCTAGGTTCTCAGAAGATGGGTATGACTCATGAAGGAGCAGACAGACTAGAAGTTTGCAGTTGTGAATGCCTTGTATTTGTAAATTATACACATATTTACAACATCAGTGGAAACATCCGAATGGCCATATAAAATGAAAACCAAAAACAAAAATCAATCAATCCCACAATTGATGAACCCAAACCCTTTAGTACATTCACCCCAAGCTGGGGTTGGTTAGAGGTCCCAAGCAAGGTGCAGGTCATTATCTGACAAAAGTCAGATCAGCGTGGGGACAAAATTGTTCATTGGCTGCAAGAAGCCTCCTACCAGCCTGGCAGGAGAATCAGAAGTCTTCACGCACCAAAAGTGCAGTCTTTCCTTGTGCTCTAGGCCTGGACTTGCAGCTCGCCATCAAAACCTGGCCTGAATAATAAAACAGGACCATTTTTTCTCTCTGTCCTTATACATATATAAATATAAAATCAAAACGTTCTAGTGTACACACAAATTCAATAAATGACATTCTTTGCACTATAAATAATTCCAAACAATCTTTTTCAGTCAATATGCATATTCAATAAATATAAGTTATACAATATGAAATGTGAAAACCTAATCTAACCAAGTGCTCAATAAATATTTAAGGCATCTTATTGTTCACTAAATGGGTTATTCAAAGCTAGAATAAGCATCTGGATTTACATCGTCAGTAATTTAGCAGCTACACAGAGTGACATCAATGAGCTAACGCTAAACCACACAAACACTCACCAATTCCGCAGTTTATCAACGCGTTTTTTCCATCTCATCTCGGCTTACAGTAGTTGGCGCCTATAATTCAACATATTTATGTGAGCATCATACAGAATTAAGGAGAAAAATAACACAACACTTAACTGACCTGCAGCTCTGCTCCTCCCAACGCGTCCTACTCTTTCATACTTCCCCGCTCCAGCTAATATACCTAGCAGATAGGCTGTGATGGAACATGTGACCCTGGTACTCAACAGCGATTGGCTGGATAGTAGTCTCGCGAGAATCGCTGACATGAAATAGAAACTATCACGATATTTAAGAAATAAAGGGGCCAAGGAGTGGGGAAATCCAGAGAATGAGGGAATGGAAGTTAAAATTTACACCCGGGTTACAATTAGATGAATTTTTAGATCATTATGCGGAGAGACTCCTATTATTGCAATCCAGAAAAGAAATTAGAACGAAATTAGAATCCAGAAAAAAAATGTCCAGTATTGGAACACTTAGTTGTTATTATTACATAGAAACTGTTTAGTACTCATCACTTTTACAAATTTGGAGCTTACTTAGAAAGTCCCAAGAATACAGTTGCTTATCCAGAAACCCAGAACAGGGATTAGAACAAACTAAGAATCCAGAAAAAGTACCTTGGGAACTACTTTCCTTTTCCAAACCAGAAAAAGGAATTAGACCAGAGGATACTTACTTGTACTTATCTAGCATCCCAGAATAGCTCTAGTTATTGTGTTATGTGTAGTTGTGTGTAGTTTATTTACTTTGGATCAACATTAATAACATTTTCTTGTTTTGCTCTTTCCTTTGGTTTGTTATTTTGTTTGCATTTCCTTTTAATTCCTGTAAAACACTTTGTATTGCCTTTTTGGTCTTGTTGCTGGAAATATGCTATATAAATAAAATAAAATTACCTTTACCTTTTTCATAATAACTACTATGATTACAATAGGCTTTCGTAGTGCTTAGCTGCTCAGGCATAATAATAATAAACACTACTATTATAATACCTAAAATGTTTGACCAAAGTCATACAGTTTTTTATCTATATTTATGTTTACAAATGTGAAGACACTTTTAAAGAAGTTAAGAAGGAAGGATGTAGTGATCCCTCTAACTTCAAATCCTTTTGGTGCAAGAGGATTTCAAGTTAAAATCACACTCCTTACTCTACCAGACCAAGACATCCTGACAGCTACTAAATGACTGCATGATAAGATTTCAGCAATGATTCTGAGTATACATACAACTTTACAATTAATCCATCTCAAGGGCAATTACTACTGTACTTATGTCTTAATAGTAGACATAATGGTCTTAAACGGTAGATTTGAGACTAATGGGACAATATTTCATCAGATTAATAAACTGTAGTGCCTACATATTATTCAACATCAACATAATGATTTCCTACTTAAGAAATAGCTAAGTTCTTTAATTATTACATTAAAACTGTGATGACTGTCTGCCAACTGTAGCAACATTTTACTTTGTTGATGACTGCAGATATAATTATGTTAGTTACAAGTTCTGTCCTCTCCCAACAGTCATCTTTCCCATTATGAGATAGCCTTGGTGCACATCACCTCTAAACCACATGAAACTCAAGCCTGACATGTGAAGAGACCACAGGCCATCACAGCTGTGTTCTCTTTGTGGAAACAAGCCTTTCTCTCCATTGAGCAAATAGCCAATTAGCTATTATGGAGACTGACTGTGAGGATGTGTGTGTCACTGTTTTTTGTGGAAGAGGTTGCAGCCTCTTTAGGTCGGACATCTGCTGAGGGTTTGTGTCCCTGGATAAGTACTTGCTGAGCACAAGCACAGAACCTTTTCAACCTGATCACATAGGTATTTAGCTCTAGGAACTGGCTAGTGTTTCTGTTTGTTTTATGCACAGAGCAGGTGTTTTATAATCATTAGCAAGTCCATTACGACCCCAGCTCTAAGTAGAAGACAAACACCAGCCCTACAGCCATTCTCAATGGAACCATCTGGTGGCAAGGAGGAAAAATGGCTATGTTTGGCACCAGTGTTTGCCAGTGGTCACTTAATTGTGCATCACAGAAGAGGAAACAGATATCAGATAGAACAACATTAAAGTGCTTTGGATTTTACAGAATCTTTATAATGTCTTTGTCTGCCCAGCTAACATGCTGGTGTTTGTATTCATCTGTGCACATAAGGGCTTTCCTTCACTAATGTCCGTTGTGTTTTCCAAGAAATGTTTTTGTGGATAGTCAATAAATTTCCCTTTCACAAGGCACACAGAACAGCAAGGCTAATTAAATAAACCAGGCTCTGGACAAAAGTATTTTCCACAGTGTTTTCATCATCGAGAGAATGATGCTGCTGCCAGCTTCTTTAAAGGCATGACTTACAGGAAGAGAAAGGAGAGCTATATTATCTAATGACACATCCTTTCAAAAAGTGAAAACAAAATAGATTTAATTTTGCACTACAGTGCTTAAGTTCCCAATGTTCAAGAAGACATCCAGTTGCAAACATACAGGAAGTCTTGTGTGTTTGCAGCTCTAATTCTAATGAATTATTAAAATACTAAAATCTATCTAAAATCACTAAAAATCAAGAAAACATTATTTTTGGTTTTTCATTACTAGCTTCTGAAAATCCATCCATTTTCTCTACCTCCTTAATCCTTGCAAGGTCATTGTGAATTGAATTGACTGTAGGGCATGTGGTGCCTATCTCCAGCTATCATTGGATAAAAGGCATATCTTTTATGAAACATGAAAACAGGCTGAGATTGCCGGCTTCATTCGGCTATTTCATTAAGTCATAAAAGTGTGAGTGGAAAGTTCCCGTCCGCCACTGGTTATCAGTCACAGATGTTACTCAATGATCCAGTCCATGGATCATTGAGTAACATCTCAAACGTGCACAAACCCTGACGATTTCCAGGTAAATAGGTGATAATGTTGCATCATAAAACTGAATTTAATAAATAAACATGATATGATAAAATAAACTCTGAACAATTCTTCTGTTTTGATCTCCAACCAGACTGATCTGCTGAGTTTTAGAAATAGTCAACTAAACTCAGTATGAGTGACATGTGTTTGGACATGCAGCTTATCTCTGTTCTTTTTGTTTCCTGTAACAGTTTGTGTACACCATCCTCCTCCTCACAGGGCTCTGCTTGTTTGTGGAAAAGCCTGCAAATGGTGATAATTACTCCAAACAAAATGCTACACCCACTACACATAATTATGCCACTGATTCTAATTACCATGTTAGTTATTAAGAACTCATTAAACAATTATGGTTGCCAACAATGATATGCTAATGAATTTCACATGAAACATGTGTAGAGGGGACTCTGCAGTAAGGTGGTGGATGAGAAGCTTCTGTTGGCTTCTCATCCATATATATATATATATATATATATATATATATATATATATATATATATATATATATATATATATATATATATATATATATATATATATATATATATATATATATATATATATATATATATATATATATATATATATAGTTATAGAAAAGGGGGAGCATAAAACATAACATTTTTTGTTCTTCTTGTCACATAACAAGAACAGAAAACTCAAACATGCTTTATTGATCCCACAGGGAAATTAAACGTTGTTGTAACTCATTAATTTGAAATTTGAGCAGTTCTGAAGAAGCTTCTGACTGAAAATACTCCAGGTACTTCCACAGTCAAACCCCCGCAAAAAAAACATGACTGTTAGGTTAATTGGTCTTTATAAATTCTCCTTAAGTGTGTGTGCGTGCGTGTGCATGTGTGTGTATGATTGTTTGTCCTGTCTTTCTCTGTGTTGCCCTGCGATGGACTGGTAATGCGTCCAGGGTGTACCCTGCCTCTCACCTGTTGACAGCTGGAGATGGGCCCCAGCACCCCTCCTGACCCCAATGGAACAAGGATATAAAGAAATGGATGGATGAATTATCCATCCATTTTCCGTCACCCTTCTCCCTAACGGGGTCGGGAGGTGCTGGTGCCTATCTCCAGCTGCGTTCCGGGCGAGAGGCGGGGTCACCCTGGACAGGTCGCCAGTCTGTCGCAGGGCAACACAAAGACAAACAGGACAAACAACCACACACACTCACACCTAGGGAGAATTTGGGAAGGCCAATTAACCTGACAGTCATGTTTTTGGACTGTGGGAGGAAGCCGGAGAACCCGGAGAGAACCCACGCATGCACAGGGAGAACATGCAAATTCCGTGCAGAAAGACCCCGGGCCGGGAATCGAATCCAGGACCTTCTTGCTGCAAGGCAACAGCGCTACCCACTGCGCCACCGTGCTCAGGTTTATGTGGTTTCTCAGATTTGATATGAGTCTGTCTGGTGAAAAATACTTTATTCGTCCCAAAGGGAAACTAAATTTAACTCATTAAATTTAGTTTCCTGACAGTGATGGTGATGGCTGTGGGGAGGAAAATTTCCAGTAGAAGTCTTAAGTGCCCTGAATCTGAAAAAGCCTCTGACTGAAGATACTCTGCCTTCCCAAGACAGCCTCATGAAGAGTATGGCCAGGGTTGTCTATGATCTTGATTTCATGAAGAAGCCTTTCCATCATTATATCCAGTTGTATGTGTTGATTTCACCTCCTGCAAAACGTGTCTGACGCATGTCAGACTGCCAAGACTTGGTGTTACTCAGAAAGGACATAAACAGACTCTTTGAACCTTAACAAAGCATCTGTTTGTTAGACACTTTGTTAAGGCTCAACAAAGTGTTGACAAGAGGCACAAACAGCTAATATTTGAAGCTTAGGTGACCAAATAGCTGAGGGTGGCAGCATGTAGCAGCTCAGTGGTTTGTTAGAGATCTTATCTTTTTTTTTTTCAAACATTACTTTCTGTTTTTTTTTTTTTTGTTTGTTTTTTTGAAGAAACAAGTTTTTGACTAAACAAGCAGACAGAGATTTAAAGCGCAGCAGGAAAAGGAAGAGAGGTGGATTAGCTGGTTTGTGAAGAACACATGGTGTCATCCAGGACATGTTACTGTGAAGAGTCGTCTCTGCAGTTAAAACAGACTCTTGGCAGTAAGTTTCTAACCATATTATTTACCAAGAGAGCTCACCAGTGTTATTTTGGCAGCTTTTATATCTGTTGGGAATGACTAATTATGTCATTTTCTCTATCTTTTTTAGCTATTTGCATACTCATATACAGTGTATTACAAAAGTTAGTATAGGCTACCTCACACATTTTTGCAGATATTTAAGTAAATATTTTCATGGGACAACACTTACAAAATGACACTTTGACACAAACGAAAAGTAGTCTGTGTGCAGTTTGCATAACACTGTAAATTTATTCTTCCCTCAACTGTGTCTGCTGAGGTGGCGCAGCAGACACAGATGGAGGCCTTGGTCATCAATGTGGCTGCTGCCCCATGTCTTCCCCTTCTCTCATTACCCACTTTCCTGTCATGGCGGAAAATATAATTTCAACTTTTCATGATATGTATATTGATAATACTTTTGCCTCATTCCAACTCTGAGAAGTTTGATATCCCACGCCATCAATTTTTTATACATTTGCAAGTAAGCAGCTTTGTCCACTCTACCTATTCAAATTTTCCCAACTTTGCCAGGGATTCACCTTTAGACATTTTTCTAAAACCTAAAGGGGCCATATCTTTTATTTACAATCAAATCATGCTTCTTCACCCACAAACCCTGAATTCCTTTAGATCATGTTGGGAGGAAGACCTTGGACAGGCCATTTCAGAGGACCTTTGGACTTATCATTAGTGCATAAGTCCTCTATTTGTGGCAGACATAATCTCATTCAATGCAAACTTGTATATCGCACCTCTTATACTAAAGCGCGTCTGGCCAAGTTTTAAACCAATGTTTCTCCTGCCTGTGATAGATGCCAGGATTCTCCAGCCAATCTGATCCACACTATCTGGCTTTGTCCTCAGCTTTCTAACTATTGGTCCAAAGTTTTTGCTATCCTGTCAGACATTTTTGACAAGAAATTTGGAGCTTGAGCCCTTGACTGCTTTGTTTGGAGATGCACCTCCACAGTCCACCCTGTCCTCTTTAGCTTTTTTGACTAAAGAGGACTAAAGAGTGACTATAATAAAATGGAAGTCGCCTCAACCGCCATCATATATCCGTTGGCTTCGAGATACACTGTATTATACTTGAGAAAATGCATTTTACTTTAAGAGGCTCTTCTACAAGATTTTTGGGTTTGTGGAGCCCCTTGTTAAGAACACTCAGAAAGATTTATTTCCCTAATGTTCCAGACTGATAAGGTGGTACGTATGTAGCTGATGTTTATTATTTTTATCAATATTTCTTTTTCTTTCATCTTCCTTCTTTAGTTTGACTGATATATTGACAGAAGTACCGATTGGCACCTGAATTTAGTTATTTAATTTCTTTGTACAGGTTGAGGGATTTACATATATTTTACTACAGTGGTCCTTTTTATTTTATCTTATTTTTTTATGTATTTGTTTCTGTCCACTAGGACAGTATGGTAACTCTGATTTGAGTAAACATACATTAAATACATTTAATGTATTTCATATCTATACCTGTATATATGTGGGTATAACTGGGTTTGTTCTAGCCCAATTATGTTTGAACGTTAAAGGTACACTGTTAACTACATAACTATTGCATTGCCTTCACATTGTACCTCATGTTAAAGCCTAAATACAATTTTGAAAAAAAAGAAAAAAAAAACAAAATGACACACAAAGAAACTTCCTCTTTAGGGCTTAGCTTGGATAGAGGCTAACAAGAGGAACTAGAAACTGTAGTTAGGTGCCATTTTGGGGTAGTCTCCTTTAAGGAGAAAATGACAATGGACCAACGATGCATTTTAGTCTTAAATGAAATTCATGAATACAAGTGACTGGCTCTTCAACCTGATAAATCAAGAACCTAAATGGAGAAAGGATAATTCTCCACACCCTCAGCCCCCTCACACACGCACACACACACACACACACACACAGACACACACACACACCACCCACACACACACGCACACACACGCACACACGCAACACACACACACACCACACACACGCACCACACACACACACACACACACACTCACCCACACACACACGCACACACACACACACACACACACACACACACACACACACACACATCAGTTTGGACCAGAGTTTGTGCTTTCTGATAGCATGAGCATCAAGCCAGCATTTCTTCGGCTTTCTGCCAGCTGACGTCTGTTTGTGCATTTTGTGTTAGTGAGCCACAGAAAGTGGGTAATAGTATGCATCAGAAAGCCCAATTATTTCATCTAATGGCGAAATATTTCTCTATTTGAGAACCGTGAGGGAAAGACTGGCAAATTGAAGTATATCTCTTTATGCTCTTTCTGGATCCTTCCTCTTTCCTGCAGCATTATGGATGGTTTTAAAATATTAATATGAGAGTGCATTTAGCAGAGAGCAGCTCAAATGGGTATTCTCCTGTGACTCCACATTTAGGCCACAAGGGAACAGCTGCCTGTTTCTCCGCCTGCCTGATTTACTCTAAATGCAACATTAAAGATTTGATTTAGTTTTGGAGGCTGTATGAAAGAGGCAATATTTTTTAACCTATTTATGAAGACAAATCTAGCACACAAACACACAAAGACAAAGCTCTACATAGACATGAAAAACTCCAAGAAACTATAAAGCAGAATGTTTGTGTTATTCAAGGTAGCCCCTCAGATTTCAGGGGTGAAGCTATAACACTGATTGAAATAGACTGAGTGTCATATCGTGTTAAAGCACAAGCCAGACAACAGCATCCAAAGAGACACACTCATAAGCAGACACACACTCTGGCACAAACATGTATCTACAAAGGGACATAAAGTAAACACATATACACAAGCACCATGAACAAAAAGCCAACTGGTATGACAGTATTAACATGTTATTTATGATGAGTCTAAAATAGCCATTAAAAATCTGCGTTTAGCCTGAAGGTCTGAGTTTGGATCAACTTCTTCCTTTCCAGGGCAAAAGAGCAGCTGTAAAAGTACATTGCCACACTGAAAAGAAATTCCTGCTGTTCAGATACAGTTTTGCTGGAATTGGTCAACATAGTCTTCTGTTGTATCTCAACTCTTAAACACCTTTGAGCTTAGATTTAATCCTATCTAAATTTGACCTACTTAAAATTTTCACATAAAAGAAATTGAATTATCTCTAATAAGCTCTCTGCCTTGAAACATATATCTTCATGTGTTGAGTTCTTAGTTTGAGATGATATTGTGGTGGAGGAGTTTATAGTACTTTCCCAGTTCTCTAAAACATTCAAGTTTTTATATGCCATTCATCCATCCATTATCTTCCACGCTTATCTCCAGTGGGGTCGCAAAGGGTGCTGGTGCCTATCTCCAGCGGTCAATGGGCAAGAGGTGAGGTACACCCTGGACAGGTCGCCAGTCCATCATCACAGGGCAAATTTTAAAATAATTTCTCTAATTTGATTTTATTAAGTAAGGATCATCCTGAAGGGTGCGATGAATATGCATTTCTTTGAACAAACCCCTGCTGTATATGTTGTTTTCCTTAAGCCCTGGGCTGTTCTTCATGGAAATTGGAAGTTGGAGTGTGAACATTGCACCTGCAAGGCTGGCTTGGTGTCCTGCTCACTTGTTGCAGCAGTACTCTTTAAGATTCATGCAGCTGTCAGTAGGTAAGGTAAAAAGACATGCACTGATGAGGCAGCACAGAATGTTTACTGGAGGACTGAGGAACATCACACCACATTACTAAAAGGCTAAAAGGATGGCAAAATCTTCATAGCTGTCCAATACTTCTATATGACTTTATTATCTAATTTGCCAATGTATTTATCTGGGTTTGCACATTGATTCTCATTTGGAGTTTTGAAGGGAAATTGAGGTAGTTTCATACCTAATTCCTGAATTAAAAATATCACCAACAGTCATCGTCTTTACGAAAATAAACCTGGTGTTTTGTGCCACAATAGAACGTAGCAGATGAGATTTTTCTGTCTCTGACATATCAGTGAAATGTAAACAATAACTCTCAGGGTCCACTGCATGCATTTTGTCATTTACATTACAAAACTGAACTTTTTTCCTTCATTGTGAAAGACCTGTAAAAATATATTTTAATTGAAACTCAGTTTTTAGTTTACACCTACCATCGATAGAAATAAAATGTAATGAATCTAGAACAGTCTTTCTCAAACTGTGGTCCTCGGACCACCAGTGGTCCATGGGCGCCCCTTAGTGGCCCACAAAGTACTTAATTTAAGCAACTATTTATCTGCAGTGACTTGAGCACAAAGTCCGATAGGTGATGTTAGCTTACCAAGGCTTTGTGATTAAAAATAATGAATAAGTGGAATAAAGCCAGGTCACAATAGTTGTTATTGTTATTTGATAAAAAAATTATTTGTCTGCAAATAAACACAATAGATAAATACAGTTGATCGAAACGGGTTAATTTTTATATTTATTGCTGCAAAAAGGTATTTTTGTTTCCGCCAAACTAATTAAAATCTATTATTTTTCTTGTATAGTGCTTCTACATTACAAATAACCCTAAAATTATGTTAATGCACACAAACACTTGTGATGAAGAACAAGTTATTATTATTTTTTATTTCCATGCATTAGATACCTTTGGAAACCTTATCTACACTTTCAGAATTTGTAAATAACTCAGAACATCCTAGACTTGTTTCTGGTTTTTGTGTGGTCAGTCACATTTATAAAACAGCAACAATTGTCAGTTAAGAGACTAACGCTTTCATTTTAGGTTGGACTTATCAGAGGAGGGGACTCGAGTCACATGACTTGGACTCGAGTCAAACTCCAGTCATTAAAATTAAGTCTTTAGACTTGACATGAAAAAAACATTCAAAGACTTGGACTTGACTTTTACTCTATTGACTTGGTAGTTCCAAGTCAATGGTCCCCAAGTTGGGACTTGAATTGACTAGAAGGTGTTTACCCAAAGTGTAAAATATAAAACACATTATTTATGTGTTTTAAATTTGGGCATTATTAACTCATTTGACTTATTCTGTATTATCAGGAGCCGACCATGCCTTGGTTTTTTCACACTGCGTATGTCAGTGTGCAAGCTGCAGGACAACCAGTCAAATGAACAAGATTTAACAGTCCAGGGGGGAAACAGCTGACTCTGCGGGCAGGCAATGCCCGCTAATGACCACCCATGTTCCCGCGCCTGGCTGGTGACACATTACCATTTAGCTTTAACTTGTATGCTGTGTTCAGTCATGCTGTGTAAATCCCGGGCTTCAAACGTGTCCACAAATGATGTGTGTGGCGTGTTACCTCTGGACTGAAGGGGTCCCAATCAGAAAGCACATTCTGGACCTGAACTCATGGAAGAAAGTTTGTCTCTGTCCCAATCATAATTATGAACTGGGTTCAGTTGCATTAGAGCAGGGGTCACCAACCTTTTTGAGACTGGGAGCAATTTCACGGGTACAGAGCAACACGAAGGGCTACTTGTTTGATACAGTCTTCATAAAAAAAAATATATATATATATATATATATATATATATATATATATATATATATATATATATATATATATAAATAAAATACTGCCTGATCATATTAATGTCAGGACCACTCACAGTAGTTATCAGTAATAATTTACCATGGCAGTTGTGGTTAATTGCTATTATGTGATCAGAGGTTTTTAGCTCACAGAGTTTTAACTTTGATTCCCTTTTGGAGTTTTTCTCTGTGATTCTAAACTGGCCACAAGTGACTGAAATAAACAAAAGCAAACTGATGGATTGTTGCAGTAAATTTTCCTTTAAATAAAAAAGAAGAGTTATAGTTTTATTATCTAACTATCTGTTCTATTAGCAAAATTGTGGAAAATAAAATATCTTTTGTGTCAAAAGATATTATACACACACAGCTGTGTCAGTCTGAGGGTTGAGGTGGGGAACCCCAAAGCCCAAGTCTTATTGGTCAGTTTGCTTTTGTTTATTTCACGGCTTTGCGTTTTTCTGCAAGCTAAAAATGAACGAGTTGGGTTTGAACCTCCCGTTGTTCTAAGATCAGCCTGAGCTTCTGACAGTCTGCGCGGTTCTGGCGGGTCGCCGGTTTATTTGCTTTTTTTCCTGGTTTCCGAACCGAACAGCTGACGGGTCACCCGCTGGCTGACACCAGCAGATGTTGAAAAAATAAAGGTCCAACACAAAACTATTATTGCACCTGACCTGCAAGAGCACAAGCACCTCTCCAATGCGAAAAATCAGCTGAAGCCAAAACCACAAGAGCAGCGACTTTTTTTCCAGACGATGCTAAATAATAAAGACATGAAGCGAAGCCTCTCCATGAGGTTCACGGAAAGAGGACAGTGCTGATTCCCAGGTTCAGGTGTTGCGATGTGCGCTACGAATAAGATGTTCTGGCACAATTTATTTATTTTTTCTTCACAATTTTGTTAATAGTAAATAGGGTTAAATAATAAAAACTCCAGAAGTTATTCTTTTCTTTCTTTACTTAAAGGAAAATCCTGCATGTTTTAGTTCTCCCCCTGATTTAACGCACCTGGATCAAATGATGGCTCGTTAGAGGCCTAAGAAGAACATTGACATGCTGAAAAGGTTGTCACTACCACCAAGGAGAGAACTAAAACATGCAGGATGCGTGCCCTCGAGGACCGACGTTGGTGACCCCTGGGATAGATGGTGTATTAACACGGGAAACTACCTATTTTCATACCTTGATTTCCGTAAAATACGGAACCGTCCCGTATTTGGCTGTTAAATGTTGTGGGAGGCGATTTATTCCGTATTTCTATAAATGTCTGATAGACACCCCGATCACACACATATTAACGCTACGTGTAACAATAATAACCAGAAATAAAACACAGGAAATATTAAGGTCAACTATATCGACGTGGCGGGGGCTAAAGGACCCCAAGAAAGCTACGGACCGACGCAGCCGTCATGGTTGCCTAGAGACGGACAGTACACAGCCGCGGTGAGCCGCTATCAACCCGCGTCTCGACCCAAAACTCCACCATCCTTAGAACCAAAACCTCTCGTAAAGACACAGACGTGAGAGGGAAGACGCAAATCCCAGGCTGAATGATGTCAGTGAGGAGTTCAAAAAATGTTTCCACCGTGGCGCCGTGTGCTGCTGTGTGATATCAGACAGAAAGGATCAGGATCAGGAGAGGAACTGCTGACCCGTTCGAACCTGAAGAACCAGCCAGTATCTCTTCATCCCTTGATCATCTCATGAGGCCGATGTGGTGCGAACATTTTGCTATGATTAAGTTTCTTATTGTGGCTTTAGTCAACTATATTGGTTTGATTATTTGTTCATTTCATGTAATACTAATATCAGCTAAAGTAATACAATTTTCCTTTTAAACAACTAATCATACAAATAGATTAACAGTAAATACATAACTAAAGCTTTAATTATGCATTTACTGTTACAAAATTAAGGTTAACAAACCTTCTTTAAAAGGTTTGTTAATGCTTTCTGTATGTTTTATTGTGAAATGTTATATTTTATGAATTCAATGTTTAGTGGTCATTTAATGTATTATTAATGAGGCCCGGGGGCAGTTTTACATGGGGGCCAAGGGAGTACAGAAGAAATTATATTAAACAAATGTCTCATGTTAGTACTCAGTGGTGGATTTTTTTTTTAACCTTCACAATTTTACTTTAACAATGAAATAAAAAGTGTAGTGCTGCATGTCTAGCTGCTGTAAGGAGGTAGGATCACGCTTTCCATCTGCCAGTGATCTGCCACCTACTGCCACTTACTGGAGACGCAAGTGGCTCTTTAGCTCACTTAATATATTAAATGATGAAATATTGCTGTGTTTTTTTATTTTCTTTTTCATTTCTTTTTAAATATTGCCATTTAAAAAACACTGAGTACTGTGTACCCTGTGATAAATTTGATCTAGAACCAGCCTCCAAGCCTAACTCCTTTTTTGTATAAATATTCTGGTAATACCCTTTAAAATATCAGAATGTTCACATAACTTTTATACTTTTGACTGTCTGAGGATACATTTTGAATATTAAATCAGGCATTATAATTAGTTACTCAGTACTTGAATAGCTTACCAAATACATTTTACACTTGCTTAATTAAACTTGTTTAAGGAATGCTACTTTGACTAGAGTACAATTTTGGGGTACTCAAACTGACCTCTATGCATGAACAATTGCTCTATGGATCATTTTTCAAAATCAAAAACACTGCCATAAAATAACATCTATCACTGCAGCGGACATCCACTACACTGGACGTCCAGCCCCATGAGACCAAGGCGACGAGGTGTGGTGACCGTCCCTTATTTTGATTTCTGAAAGGTGCAACCCCTAACCTTTCCTATCGTACTCCTGCATTAGTATTTTCCCATAAATGTTTCCTCTCTCCCTCTTGTCCCCCTCCTGTAAAACCTTAGTTAGTTTTAACCATCTTTACTTGAGACTTGTGTGACCGGTGGACTTCTGCGTTGTGTGTGTATGGTGATCGGACAAACCACAAAGCACCAAGTCTGGGTTTGGAGGCGGTCTCCGTTTATTGATCTGTCAATCGGGAGATATTAGCATTAGCACATAGCATGTGCTCCAGTTCTCCAGCCCGATCTATACAAAATAATAATGTTATAAAGGCGTAATAACTCAAATGAAAGCATCCAAACACATATAATCAACACAGATGGAAAAATAAACATTTGAAGAATATAAATGAAAGGGTTCCAATGGACCACAAAACTTGCCTCTCCCCAGTGGAACAAATGACAAAAAGGGAAGAGGAAATGAGTAACTCAACATTTATAACAGTCCTGGAGGACCCCGAACAAGAGAAGAAGAAAGTAAGGCGGAGCTGGAGGACCAAACCCCCCATAGCAGACACAGAAGAACACAAGAACAGCCAGAAGCAGATGGACAAATACATTAAAGAAAACATTTTTGTGTAAATATACAACTATTAAAATAGTCCCAGTTACACTTGCAAAATACTGACTTGGTCCCATCTCTGGGACATATATAGATGTGTTATTGCAGGGGCATTTTCAACTGTTTGTTAAATAAGTGGAGGAAACGTGCTGCGTGGACTAGTTTCAACCGTTTTACAGTACAAAGTGGAGCCACTGTCTTTACCTTTCACTGGTAAAATTAAAAATGATAATAACAATGTAAATTTACAAGCAGAATTTCTTGACTTTGTGGCCAGTACTGTGCTTTTCTGTGGTGAAACAAACTTCTAAACAACAGAGAAATAATTCCTTTGTAACTAAATTGGCCCAGTTAACTACTCTGATCATTTTCTTAGCTAAGCTAACGTTTTTTATTCTGTCGTTTCTCTAATGAGGGAGAGGGAATGAGAAACCTGTAACGGGCGCTTTTGCTGTCTGTTTATTGTTGCCATGGTTACATAGAAGTTGTAACCGTCCTGATGAAAATCCGGACGGTTCAGAGAGGTCAGAGCTGGAGCTGTTTTCTTCAGACTTCTGCTTCGCAGTTCATCTCCACAATGCCTGTGTTTAGATGCTAAATCGCCCCAATATGGTGAAGATATTTTTTTCCTGAATGTGAATGAATCAGTGATGTATTTTCTATTGTTAGATCATTGTTATCGTTAGCTTTAGCCTGCGGCTAGCCAGACGTCTCAGAAGGCCCAGTCACCGAACTGCTCCCAGCAGTCACCGAACTGCTGTGTTGCCATTATAATATACATACATTTGTAATGTACTGTACATTATAAAATATCTCAATTTGAAGTATTAGGGTATCATAACAGTTTATGTGAAATATTTTAGTCTGTTAGATTTTCATTTCTAAATATAATAGTGTGTGAGCGATTGTGTCAGTGACATTCATTAACTTAAAATACTTTGCAGAACGGCACTTTACGAAGTTCGGTCCATTTATTTGTATTAGCCTGCTGGCAGATTAGCCACTTTCAATATGGCGAACGCTATAACGTATTGTAACAACGGGCCGAACACGCTCAAGCAATAACTTCCGGTTCAAAAGCGCTGTCGTCCAATCAGCTTTCTTTCAGGTCTCCAACTGAGATATACTCTTTCTGTTTTGTTAATGTTGTGGCGTTTCGTTAATATCTTTGTGCTTTTGAATTTGTAACTGTGCTTCGTTAATGTTGAAGTGGTTTGGACCTCAGTGCCACTGTATATAATAATCACAATAACATAATAATAATTATATATATTATTTTTATTATTTGCTCTAAAAGAATGTCAGTGTTATGTAGAGTACTTTAGTAGAAACTGTGCTGTGCATTTTTAATCACACATTCAAAATGAATCAATCAGGCCTTGGTGTAACCCTTTAATCCACAAAGAAACACATTTCTTACTTGAGTGCAATTTTTGGGTACTCTACCCAACCTCATAAAAGTTTTGGCAGCATTTTTGCAGTATAAAAATTCATATTTTTCCTTTTTTTAAAATTGTCTTATTTATGTTTGCTATGAAGAATAAGAAAGTCAGGATGTTGAAGAGCCATCTACATTTATTTTACTTGGAGTGAACTTTTATCTGATCAGATATATTAGTAGAATAATTATATTCAAATTCTGATTATATTAAAGGAATTACACAAATTAATGATAAAACACTGTTATTCAGCATTATAGTTTGGCTGCTCACCACATCATTATGAGAGATTTTTACCTAATGTAATAATCAGTCATGATGCTGAATTTGCTTCCAGCATTAGAGATTTGTAATTTCAAATTCCATCAGTGCTTCTCCTTTATTTTAGTCTCTGCTTGTTGTTAACATAACTAAATAAGGTCAGTGGAGGCTTTTTATTTATTCTGGCCAACAAAGTGTTCCATGGTGAAAGGCTGCATTATATGTAATGTTGTGTAAACAGTGTGTCCTCCACACACAATGTGTAGACAGCTATTTTAAACAAGCAGACAGCAGCAGGCTGAGAGCTTTGCTGCTCTTCAGATGCTCAATAATTAAGTGCATGCTGCTCTCAGAGTGCCTGTGGTGGAGGAAGTCAGGCAGAAACTGGGAGTATGTGTCTGCAGCTATGTCTGTCTCTGTGTTAGGGGCTTTAATAACACAGAATCCACCCCTCTTGTCATATGGTGTACTTGTAGTGACATCTGAAAATGATTCCCTTGTGTTCATTACCATGTCTCAGAGATAAAGGATTAGGTGGCATCCACCTGACACTATCAAGCCATGCACTACTCAGGTTTGGGATACTGATGATGTCTCTGACATGAAAGAAGTCCCACAGCACACCAAGATGGGAGTTCCCATCAGCCTTTGTGTCAGCATTAAAGTTTTAGTTTGTGTGGGCCTGTTTAACATGACTACTGATCTTCGACTGATGCTGAACTGGAAAGCAGCCATGGGCAACAGCATGTCCAACATCAGTCTGCTGGTCTCCAGGTGGCATAGTGCCACAGACAAGTGTTGAATTAGACCCACTGGGACCTGAAGCTACACACATCACTGTGACACTGTTAAAAGGCCCATTATAGTCCAGGACTCATGTCCACAGTCAGACTTAGTGCCAAAATAAGGGCTTACACAAATAACTTTTGATTATGTTGTTCCTTAAAACTATTTACCATGTGAGTTTATTATTGAGATATGTCAGGATAGTCCACAGCTACCTTTATTCAATTATATTCAGCACTGATAAGGTACATTCCAAAATACAACTAGCAGTGGGAAATTAATTGTTTCAAGAACCACACAATTTTATTTTAGCACACTCAAATATAAAGTATAGATAATTTTGTTTACAAACCATATCCTTACCAAAGATGCTTTTAGAAATAGTGCTATTATTCTGATTCTATTTTTTATCTATGTATTTTATATCTATTCTATTTTGAAAGCAACCTCTTCTTTTTTTCCTGTTTGGGCTGATGCTCTATGGTTCCCTCCTCAAAATCCTCCATATTTGTTGCTGGTATCTTGTTTCAGTCTATGATATGACTCTTAATATCACACTGAAGTGAAAAGTACAGATGGATAGATATGTCATTTATATATGTATGTTACAGTGGCATGATACCTTGATGTACATTCTTTAGATGAAGTAAAAATATCAATTTTTACAGTAGTTAAACTAATTTATATTTCATTATGCTTGCTATTGTTAGTGGCAGATAAAGACTAATTACTTTTTTAAAGAAATACATATTTAGAATATTTATGTCATATTGGGAGCTGGTCGCTTAACCCACATGCAAAACACAATCAGGAGGCTATAAAGGTCAGATAAATAAAGTTTACCATTTGAACAGAAGTAGAATGAATAAATGTGTGGTTCTGTTACTGGGACTAGGGTTGCCACTCCTCCCGTAAAATACAGAATCGTCCCGTATTTGGCTCTGAAACATTGTGTTCCGTATTGAACTGATATAGGACGTGATTTATTCCATATTTCCATAAATGTCTGATAGACACGGCTATTACACACATATTAACACTAAGTGTAACAATAATGACCAAAGCTAAAACGCAGGAAATATTAAGATTAGCTAAATTGTCGTGACAGGAGCTAAAGGACCCCCGAGAAAGTTATGGTCCGATGCTGCCATCATGGTTGCCTAGAGATGGACTCTACACATCCCCAGTGAGTTGCTATCAACCCACATCTTTTTAAAACATCCTCGACCCAATTTTACCCAAAGTCTAAAATTGAAAACACATTATTTATAAAGTGGGCCCCATTAATTACTTATTCTGTATTAACAGGCGCAGTCCCTCCTTCAGTTTTTCCACACGCCATAGGTATGTGTGCAAGCTGTAGCACAACCAGTCAAATGAACAAGATTTAAAGAGTCTCTGGGGAGGGGCACATGGGGGCACAACTGACTCTGCGGGCACCCATGCTGCCGGGCCCTATTGATGATATCACTTAGTTTTCACTTGGATGCCATTTTTAGTCATTGTTGTGACTATTTGTCCAAAACTCAAATTCAAAAATCAAAAAACTTAAGATTTCAAAGTGATCAAAACAAAAAGTGAATCTAACTCAAATAGTCACCTGATGCATCATGAAGAAGCTATAGACTGAAGTGACTGATTAGATAGACTGACTGGTTGAGACTGGGACTGACAACCATATAGCCACCACGTGCATAATGACCTACCTAAAACGTAGGTATACTGTGATACACCCATGTCCCAAACTGAAATTAATTAACTAATTAAGTTAATTTTTAACCAAAGAACCTACTTGAAATAACAAATTAAACAAATATTCTAATTACAAATCAACTAGAAAATAAGAAAATAAAACTGAATCATCTACATTCTAAGATTTAATTAAAAATGGAGAAATAGCTCCTACAGTCATGCTGTTGAAATGCTCAACAGCATGACTACCCCTAAACCCCTAAACCTAACCCTGCTCTCTTTTCACCTGGTCAGCAGTAATCATAAAACGACAAGCAGACAATGTGTGGGAAGATGGGCTATAACGAGGAACTGGGGAGTCAAACTGGTTAAAGAACTAGTTCAACTCGTTTGCCCATTTTAGCTCCCCACCCCAGTTGTGTAATATTTCTTATCCCAGTCCAAACCTCTCTAGCATTGTTATTTTTGAATTTTTCTTTCAGCTTTTTCTCATACACAGCTCTGTCTTCACACAGTTTATGTTTCAGCTGTTTTATATGCTTTTGGGTTGTGACCGATCACCGGATCAGAAGGAGATCCTTAAACATATTTATCTCAGGAAGAGTAGGAGCCCGTCTCTCACAAGCCTATCTCCAAAGTGATGAAGCAAAACCATACATTAAGCCTAGTTATCATCATCTGATGACCCTTCACCAGTGTGAACAGTATCAAGGACATCTAGTTACAGAAGGTACTGTGAGATCAGCCTGCCTTTAGATTGTTTTTGGAAAATGGTGCATTTTCCAAAATGTATACACATCTGCCATGTATACACATGTATACACATCTGCCATGTATACACATGGCAGATGTGTATACATCTCCCATAAGTTGAGATGGAATACAGAAGAACAAAAGATGGCAGACCTATGGACCTTACTGCAGGACCTCCATTCACCTATGGACCTCCATTCACTTATGTTGGAGTCACTGTTTTTGGACCCTTGGTGGTAACTTCTTGGCAAACACGGGGAAGCTACACAAACAGTAAACACTGGGCTGTCATCTTCAGCTGCCGGTATTTAAGTTCCAGGGGCCACTATTGTTGAGGTGATGGAATGTCTGGAGTCTCCAAGCTTCATCGATACCTTTAGAACAGGGAAGCTCAAACTTTTTGAGACCAGGATCTACTTTTTTCTCACCAGCCAGCTGAGATCTACCTCATAACACGAAGACATAGAAATTGTAAATTAAACTCTATTGACTTATTTTATATGCGAATAAACATCAGTTATATCAGAAATGATAAAGTGATAGAAAACCTGGGAGCAGGTTACTGGTTTCTCAGTCAGAAGCTGTTTGCAAACCTGAGGCCAGCAGGTGTCAGTCAGTTATGGTCGATCTGAAATATGGTTTGATGACGTCAATATGAGAAACTATAGACTGATAGGAGGAACCAAAGAGCTTTGTTAAAGTAAAGGCAAGTCTTCTAAATCTGGGATATAATTAATTTAATTTCACATAATCGTGGTAGAAGCCATTTGTTTGTTAAAACTTAATAAATATATTTGTCCTATTTGATGTTTGTTGTGATGTTCACTCAAAACGAACAAGATAATTAGTCCAAGTTTGTCGTTTATTGATCGTTCTGAAACTACAGCAGCTGTGATGAACCACAGCAAAGGTAAACAAAGGTAAACAAAGATGAACAAAGGTGAACAAAGGTAAACAAAGGTAAACAAAGGTGAAACAACCCGAACAGGTGATCAACTCAGAACCACTCGCAGCTTTTTACTCTCTTTCTCCCTTTGTCGTTAAGCACACCCATTGCCGTGGCAACCGCCTGCTCCACACAAGCCGAGCAAAGATTACATTAAAAACATTCAGTCCATTACGATATCAGGTTTCCAGGCTTGATATTTAGTTATCGATTATTAATGAGCCTCTCATGAACAGAGCGGTGGCTGAGTAGCTCATTTAAACTCTTATTTTGAAAAGCCAGTCAGAAGAGGAAGTGCTGCTCTCAGCATCCTGGAGGCCTTCAGTTTGTCACCTGCTGCCAAGATCGACTCAAAACCTTCCCGCGATCGACTGGTAGATCGCGATCGCCATATTGAGCACCCCTGCTTTAGAAAATTTGTTTCTATTCGTGGACCAGTGAAGTATTTAAAATCTGACCGTGGAACCAACTTTCTAGGAGCATGCAAGGATCTTGGCATAACTCCAACACACTACAACAATCAAGAAATCCAGAATTTCTGAAATGAAAATGAGTGTATATGGATTTTTAATTCACCTCATGCTTCACAGATGGGAAGAAGTTGGGAGTGCATGATTGGCATCAAAAAGCACATACTAGATTCCATGTTGTCAAGTATCCCAACTCAGGATCTCACCCACAAAATGCTAGTTACCTTTCTAGCTGAGGTAACAGCCATTGTGAACTCTCACCCTTTAACTCCAATCTCTTCTGATCTTGACTGTACCTTTATTGTCATGCCTGCTCCCTTCCTAACCCAAAAGAGTGGAAATCTCTCTACCCCTCCTGGAGACTATGACAGTGGAGATCTTTACAGACGTCAAAGGAGGCAGGTGTAACACCTCTCAAATATTTTTTGGTATCGTTGGAGGAGCCAATACTTTCCCACCTTACAGCCGCAACAAAAGTGGCAATCAGAGAAGCCTAATATTCAAGTTGGAGATATTGTGCTTTCAAGGCAAGAGGAACCAATGGACCATGAGGATTGTGGTTAACACCTTATTTTTTATACCTGAGACAACATTGACCTATTTTTGTGGGCATTTATGTTGAAAAGGTTGATACTTATAAGGCTGATTGTAACATGTTATCTACATAGTGTTAAGAATTTCTGGCCTTAGCATTTGTATTATTTGACTACTGTAGTATTCTAAATCATGTTTTTCCATCTTTATTAGTAGTTTCCCTCTTTTGGCATTGAAAGCAACGTTAATTAAAAGTGACATAGGCCTGTCAATCATCTAAGAATTTATCTATCCGCGCAATTGTAACATGGACACCGTGGGAGAAGAACACAGACAATAATGAACTTTTAATACTTCCCTGCGGAGTTCCATTTTATACTATATATTTTCCAAAGACGACTTCACCAATTCTAGCATGTAGTTTCCAACGTGGCTAATCCAGTTAAATATTTCCCATTTCATATCATTTAAGCAATAGTCCTTCAACCCTTTCTCAATATATGGAAAGCATCATATCATATGCTTTCTCGATATCTAAAAAGCTCAGCACTCTCCTCTTCTTGTCGGCTCTTAACTAGACACACAGCAATTCATGGGGCAAAATGGTGGACCAACAGTGGTTGTCTGCATTCTGATTGGTTGAAACACACAAAACACACTGGAATCTAGATTTTCTGATTGGTTGAACAGGTTTTCCAGCTTTCCTAACCTCTGTCTTCTTAAAGACACACCCTCATTTTATGATAAGGCTTCTCATATAGGGAACATGAAATGTAAAAGGACTTATCATACAACAAAAATTCATATTTGCTAAGTTGTGTTAAAATATGGGGTTGCTCATGATAATAAATTAAGAGCCATTTAGGAGCCAAAAGAAACAGAATTCCCATGACTAATTTCTGAGCATTACGGTTGTCAGCTTGTGGATCTTGTTTTACACATACACATTTTATAGGCTTTTTGAATCTTTTCCAGAATTATACAACTACATAATTACTTTAGTCCAGCCAGGAAGTAACAAATGCATGGATAAGTTTGTTTTTTTTTTAGAAACTTGTAACTTGTTAACATTGGTGTCAAAAATAACACCATGGTTCTTTGAATTGCATTAAATTGGGCCCCAATAATAAAGCCGATTAAGTAATTGAGTATGGTTCTAGTCCTAAGATGACAGCTTGTATTTTGTTAGAAAAAGCAGTAAAATTAACCTCACAATGATTTGGCAAAATATTTATTTTATTTGTATCTTATTTTTTGGAAACTTGTGTAAATTTTATTTATCGATAGCCTCCTTTGGCCACCTCTCAGTCTTTTCTCACTGGTTTCATATCTATATGTTCACTTTTCTTTAGGAAGATTTTTTTCTGAATTATCAGTCATGGTCATCATGAACTGGCCTCCTTATGACTAGAACCACATCAATGCAATAAAGAGGGTGAAATGAAATAACTAAATGGCTACTTCAGTCTGTGAGAGCTTTGAAGTGCTGTTTTCATCCCATTTTGACCAAAATAAATGTGTGTTTTTATGATCACATGTGTCGGGAGGTTGCTAATGGGTTTGAAATAAAAGACAACATTTTGATTCAGAAAAGTGCTGGTGACACAGACACCTTTTTTTTTTTTTTTTTTACTTCAGTCCTTTTTAAAGCCAGACCACTGCTGCTCCCCTATCATTGGTTTATCAAGTCAAAGATGATGACCCACTCTCCATTAATGCCTATCTGCTGTCAGAGCTGATTCCAATGAACTAAATAAAAAGCTGGTTTGATGCTGAATAGATGCACTCTCTTATTCTGCTCCCTTTAGCTGGGCATTATGGAAATACATTCATGTAAAAGATTGAGGCCAGCCAATGCTGCTCTCCCCTCCTCAGGAACAGACTTCCCTGTTACTGAAGGCAATTTTATTTACTAAGTGAGACAAGCTGCTGGACAACGCCTGAGAAGCAGTGAGGTGAGGGGCTTCATTTTATCATTCGTGTTTAAAATGTTATTTGTAAGGACTCAAACTCAAAAGTAATTTTAAAACCTGAATGTGTTTGGTATCACATGTTGTGACACTACAACAGAAGTGCTCATACATTGCACATGCAGAGAATAACAGTCTCTTGGAGAGACTGACAAAATTCACAGAAATTCTGACAAAAAACTAAGGATGACATATTACTTTATCAATTATGAAGCTATGTTCCTCTTATGCTGTATCTGAAGGTCTTTGCAGTCTCCATTTAGAATTTACATGTAATGAACACAAACTGCTAAATACCAAAATAGGTTTTTAAAACATCTTAAATGGGGGTGTCATGTAAAATCAACTTTTTTTAACTTTGTACTTTATATACTTTATATGGGATTCATTTTCATCCTAAGAGTTTCATGCCTCAGACCAGCTGAGTGATTATGTTCAGATTACTATAATTTTTAGATAAATGCATTGCAGAAATCTCGTTAGCTAATGTTTCCAATCCCTCAAGTGCATTTCTTTGAATCAGACAGTAATGTGTGTTTCCCAACCCTGGTCCTCAAGGCACACTGTCCAACATGTTTTAGAGGTGTCCCTGCTTTAATGCGCCTTATTCAACTGATTGCAGTTCAACAAACACCTGCTAATGAGTCATCAAATGAAATCAGCTGGACTGAAGCAAAGAAATACCTAAAACATGCAGGGCACTGAGCCTTGAGGACCAGGGTTGGGAAACTGAATAGTATGCTGCTGATGTTAGCTATGCATGCAAAAAAAATGTTTTGAGTGAATGAGAGTGATTATTAAATATCTATAAAATCCCAGTCCTGATGCTTAATTGAAAATGGCATGCCCCAGGAGCTTCTTAGCAGCACCTGCAGCACCTGCAGCACCTGTCTCCCTTTGCTGCTCCACCCTGCTGAGGAGACACACCCGAACCCGAAAGGTAGGATGAAACTGAAATGAAGAACTGAAGCAAAAAGCATTTGTTCTGTAAATGAATATAATATCAATAATTATTTATTAGGGATGGAGCCCCTGGTCTCCGTCACAAGGAACCTTATAATCATAGATCCTATAAGACTGCCATCAGCAACCAACACAGACGGTTTACATTTAAGCATACAGGGTTTTATTTTTTATTTCAGAGAGTTGTCTGTATTTTCATTCCATACACCTGTGTCATATTCTAATGTTCAGATAATGCCAGTGCTGGACTTCTAATATTTTAAAACCTAACCCTTATACACAATAAATATGACTAAAATATTTGGCCACTTTCTCAATAACTGAGTGCTGCCCTCGCCTTAATTTGGATCTAAAATACTAGTTTTATTAATTTCCCTGAGCAATTATTTGTAATCATTCATTGCCAAAACTGGGGACCTGCTAGTGCAGCAACGTTGCACTGTTTACTTGTCATTTATCAGGTAATGAGGAGAATAACTGCATTCTGATAGAGAAAGAAATATTTTAGATTCTGCTAAAGCAAGGCCAGTAAATACAAAAAGCCAAAGCCATGTAAATCTACCTATATTGATGCACAAAAACAGAGCACGTGCTTCTTGATACAATAACACACACACACACAACTATTTGAAACAAAATCTAAAATTCTCATTTGTTAATATAGAGCTGGGCAAGGCAGTACAATTTCTCAGCAGTCAAATCTTGTTTCTAAGGTGACACAATTCACTGTTCAAAAACAATCATCTTTCAAGGATTTCTTAACTTATCAGACAGTAGTACATTTTTAATTATTTTCAGTTACTTTTTCTACATGACTGTTCCACAGAAATAACCTTTTGTGATCAGCATAATACAACTTAATTATGACATTAATAGACTAGAATATTAATTCTGAAGGTAAGTAAATCAAATATTTAATATTTGTTATTGAATTCAGATTGGATGATTAATTATGTCAAAATAAGTCATATATAATTGTATCGCTATTATGCTTGATTTATGTTTGAGGAAAGTATTGAGATGAAAGATCACACCTGATAGTTCGGTAAACTTGGTTCGATTGTAGCATGTGTTACATATTCAGCTGCTGCAGTTTGCATTCACACTGCACCATGTCAAAAGAGCCAAACTTATTGAAAAACCTGTTTCCTCCAAGAACTACAGAAAGAATCAACTCAAAACCTCTGAAGAAGAGCAGTGCAACTTCTGCTTCACAAAATATGAACAAAACATGGAGTGATATCAGATTTTAGCAGTTAAAGAAGGACTGCTGCAGCTTGTGACTCTGCAGCACAATTCCTATTCATTGAATCGTGTTCACAAAACCAGATTGTTCCAATGGTTTAAGTTAAAGCTGAGAAAATTGCTGATGTTTTGAGATGTAAAATATATATTCTCCCTAGGTAATCTATAGTTTGGTTTCTGTCCTGTCTTTGTCACGACACCCCCCCCCCCTCCTTCACTCTCTCCTCTCTCAGTCACTACTTCATCTTCTGAAAGGGGAGATGTGCTACCAGCTCTCCATCTAACGGGTCAATTGAGTTTCCTAAGTCTGCTGGGATTTACCCTATCCAGAACTGAAGTAAACTCTGTTTAAGTTGACATCGAGAAAGAATTCGCCTGATTTCTGATGATCTACATCCAGATGTCTCACCCTTCTTCCCCCTGTGAATTAGCCAGACTGAGCAGCCTGCAGCCAACTAGTTCCACAGAGCACATCTGTTAACGATCGCTCCTTCTCTTTTTTACAACTTGCACTTGTTACTGAATCAGATTGGTTTTAGTGACTCGGGCGAGTCCCAAGGATGTTGTTTTAAATTTGGGCTAAAAGCAACATTTTCTACTTTTTCTTCCCCAGAATCAAACATCCTAGCTATTTTACTACCATCAAAGAACTTTGAGGCGACTCATTGATTGAATGTCCACAACATCTTTTAGATTTTCTTTATGCAAAATATTTTATTAGTAAAGCAATTTTGCAAGAGTCAGTCCAGCTTAATTCAGTAGCAGAAATAATCAAATAAGTAAAATCAATCATCTAGCCTGTCTTTCCCTAACGCTGATACTAAGAACTAAAAAGGGAACCTTTGAGAGAGACGGACGGAGTTTGGTGTTTCGAACCCCAGAACTGGTCTGATGATGAAGAAGGTGTTGCCGCAGGAGGAGGAGGAGGTTGATTGATGAAGGCAGGGATCTCTGTTGGTCTGATGAGCTTCATCTCTGCATCGATGGTGAGGTCACACAGGACTTGGGCCTTTATCTTTGTCTTGATCTTCATCTTTGGGTTTGAAACCAGTTGATGAGAGAAGTGCGATTTGAAGCCACATGTTGCAGGGCTGATGAAATGGTCCCCATTCTGTCAAAATGCAAGATAGGACTAAGCAAATGTCTCTTCATATTAATCAGTAATTTAATTTTACATTATTGAATCAGAATATTGTTATTGTACGAAAGCACAACAAAATTTAATTTCAGTACAGCCATCCAATGAAGGCGATAAACAAGACAAATAAAACAAAGAAAATGGGGTTCCTGGGGTTGCAGACGTTGAAGATGGTGCCCCAAAATTAGTTTGTTAAAATTTAACAAACACTGATTTGTATGCTTTATGAAATACTTTATTGTATGTGATGATTGCAAAATGCATATCATGACATTCTACAAACAACCAATGTAATTACTCCAGTTTTTGTCATTTAAAAATTACACCAATGCAGTGCACCACAGCAAAGGAAAAATAATGCTGACAGATGTGAAACAACTTTAAACTACGGATATTCTCCTTTTCCTCGCTCTCTGAGCCGGCTTTACTCTACATGCAGACCTGTTGCCATGGCAACCGAGAGAGCACCTCTGCCAAACCTCAGAGGAGGCAGTAATGTGTTGATCAGAATGCCCTGATCTATAGTTAGCTTCCTGCTTTTTGAGCGGTCTCCGGTCCGTTTACATTCACACTGCATTCAAACTGCACCAGAGTTCACTTCAACTAAACCAAGGTTTTTAGATGGTGCTTTTTTGGTCCACATCAGAGTTTGATTGCACAGTCACACATCACATGTCCAGACGAACCAGACCCTCCAGACAAGCAAACTAGAGTTCAATTAAAGCAGACCATGCTTTAACTGTTCCAATGGCTTAAGTTAAAGCTGAGAAAATTGCTGATGTTTTGAGGATCACGGCCTGGTGGTATTCACACCAAGGCTACTTGATGTGAATTTATTTTCCTTTACTATGAATTATTTAATCCTTAACTCAGATGCTTGGGAAGATCCTCCCTATAAAATAGATTGTGACAGTCCTCTTAATAATTAATGTGAGGCATAAAGATTCAACCCAATCTGGGAAATTGTCCAATCCGTTTTACACTCTTAGAGATGCGTATTCAGCCTCTTGCTCACAGTCTAAAGCTGAATTATACTGTGTGTAATTTCCCTGACCAATTATTTGTAATCATTCATTGCCAAAACTAGACACGTACTGCAGCAATGTTGCACTGTTTACTTGTCATTTATCAGCTATTGAGGAGAATAACTGCATTCTGATAATTATACCGTGTATAATTCAGCATTTATTTAAAAAGTAAAGTAAAAGTAAACACACCTCTCTCACTTCACTTGCAATATTTTGGCTCCAATACTTATTAGTTATTTAAAAGATCCACTGTAACAAATAAGATGATGAAACATAGTTTAAGAACTTTGTATATAGACATAATGCCGGTCTGACAAAGCTGCTCCAAGTATTCCTCCTTGATTTGAAATAGCAATGTAAAAAAAATTTATAGTATAAACTATAAAAAGTACATTTTCTGTAGACTGATTGGCACAGAATATAAAATAAAAATGATGTAGTGTGTGTGAGAACCAGGTTCACAGAAACACTGTTGTATTTTCATATCTTGAGGCGACTTTGCATTGACTTCCATTCAGCCTATCAGTTGTTGGCCTAAACATAACCATCTCATACCTTAACTCAACAATAACCAAAAATCTATTTACACCTTAGCCCTAAACCTCCTGGGGACCAAATGTGGCCCCCAGAAATCCACCTTGTAAACAGAAATAGGTCCTTCCAAGGATATAAGTGTGTGCGTGTGTGTGTGCTTACGTGCATGCGTGCATGCGTGCATGCGTGTGTGTGTGTGTGTGTGTGTGTGTGTGTGTGTGTGTGTGTGTGTGTGTGTGTGTGTGTGTGTGCGTGTATGTGCGTGTGTGTGTGTGCTCCTTTAATACTCCAATGCAGCTTCTGGGTCAGTTTTGTTGAAACAGGACAGTAAACCTGAACTCTGGAGTATATGTAACCATTTGAACTACGACACCTAGTTTGTGTGGAAAATACTCAGAATATGACTTAAACAGACATTAATATGTATTTGTATTTTTACAAACAGTTGCACTGGTCATTTGTCTTTAAAAAAAAAAAATTATTCATTTGCTCAGAGGTACTGTCTTCAGTTAGAAGACGAGTTTTATGCAGAGGAATTGGTGAGAAGCACATGGCGACCGTCATGCTCCTTGATTAATAACACCAGTCTCTAACAGCTTTTGTGTAAACAATCTTCCTTTTTTTCTCAAACAGCACATTATTTGCCCTTTTGCCAGTGTCCATGAACTGATAATGAGAGTTATTTACACTGCTCCAAAAACTTCTGATTTTATCTGTTGCAGATTTTAAAGGGCTCTTGGTCCTGAGGTATGTTTAAAGCCTTCCCCAAGGTCTCTGCTTCCTGTTGTCTCCATTTGTCTTCTTGGCATCTTTGTACACTTGGCAAGTCCAAAACGTCAAATGTTATTTTAAAACGTACTTCCTCTGTTAGACTGTCATAAATTTTGTCCCTTTCAGAAGGGAAACTGCTAGAGCATAAAGGACACAGGCACCCTCCTGCTCGTTTAGGGGGTTTAATATATGCTTGTTTCCATGGTAACTATCTCCTTGGTCTTTGCTAAAGCAGTCACCTGACAGAGGTCCATTAGTGACTGTATCTGCTGTCTGAGTGAAATGCATGTGTATTAGTGCATAAAACCTGGTAGACTAAATAGGACATCTGTCAGATTGTCATTTTGCCACCTTTAAGTGATGCCTTGAAGCCTCCTCAGCCCGATGTTTAGTGTTTATTAAGACTGCCTTCACTAGAGGTTGATGGAAACTCTAAGGTAAGTAGTGTGAGATTTATTTAGAATCAAAATGACACAGACAAAAGCTGAATAAACCTGAGCTAAAATGTACAGATTTGAAAATAACACATCATACACTAACAGGAGTCCTAATGACTTCATTCAGAATTTCATCTAGCAGTGCAACAAAAATGCACTTCCTCTGTCAAAAACAATGCCAATTACTGCGTGTGTGTGTGTGTGTGTGTGTGTGTGTGTGTGTGTGTGCGTGCGTGCGTGCGTGCGTGCGTGCGTGCGTGTGTGTGCGTGTGTGTGTGCGTGTGTGTGAAATGATGAAAATAAAAAAATCCAAATTGACTGTAAGACACCAACAATCCAAAGAGTAGAAACACAAGGAAAGGACAGCATGGGAAAATAAAAGGTGAATCTAGAGACTGGAGAAGCAGAAGTAAAAATGACCAGAATGCAGATGGGGAAGAAAATGACAGACATACTTAATGCATCAGAAAAAAATGAATCAGCAGACTCAGCCAGAATAAAATGATTAAAATATGCTGTCCTCACATTTGTCTTAGTTTATGAATTTCCTATAGGACCATGGACATGAACCTCACGCCGGATGTTGATAGAAATACAAGGGATCCACATAAACACAAAAATGAATCCAAATGCACCAATTAAATTCTGAATAAAAATGTGGAACGACACACTGAAACTAGCTGACATCTGTCAGTATTTCGGAACTATTTCTGCTGCCATGCTCAAATTATTGAGCATAGCAGCATTATGCTATTTAACTATAGTTTTCACTTTAGTTAAATATTGTACAGTTTTACAGTTGGTAAATGGAGAGATTTTCACAAAGGTTATGAAGCACACCAATGATAGAGATTGCAGCTCCATATCAGAAATTCTGAATGTTTATGCAGTTCATTATGGAGAAAAACTATCATTGGTAGTAACAAAATTTCAGCATCAAGCCATCAGAGCCAGGTGCTCCCAGAAAGTTTTTTGTCAGAGAAATAAAAGAAATACTAAAAGTAGTTGTCAAAGAAAGAAATTGTAAAAACAGCTTTTTCATCCACAAACATTTTCAAAAAGTTTCCCAGAATCTCGAGAAACTAAGTCGGGATCGCTTTTGTATTTGTTTTTCTTCCCTTATTCACATCAATAGTGATAGCTTCTGTTGCCCTTGATTACTCATAAAAGTCACTTGAAATTCCTCTTTGGATCAAAAACAGGAACCAAAAGACAATGACAAGATGCACAGGAGGAACTGCAATTGCTACAAGCTCCACCCCCTCTTGATGCGGGGGAGAGAAAAGTAGAAAATGTGGAGTCGATTTTGTTTGGTTTTGATAAATTGAGTTGTTTATACATTTAGTTTATTTTTTTTTTACATTTTCTTCAGGACGTAACCCATGCCACAGTCCTGCAGTCCTGTGCCATGGTCGCAGGACTACATTATATTGAGAAATATATATATATATATATATATTATTCTGAGGACCATAGCAACCTCCCTGAGCAAGCCCCAGTAACCATCACTGTGACAGATGTCCAAGAAAGCGTCTCAGATATGAAAAACTGGACAGCGCCAGGGCCTGACATGATCCATGCCTACTGGCTAAAGAAACTCACTGCCCTCCATGAGCGACTGGCAGGCCAAATGAACCAGCTGCTACAAAGTGGGATTCACCCTGAATGGTTAACTGAAGGGCGGACAATCCTAATCCAGAAGGATCCATCAAAGGGTCCAGTCCCACCCAACTACCGACCAATAAGCATCATAGCTTCCATGCCTGGAAGCTATGATGCTTCCAGGCATCATAGCTTCCAGGCTATGATGCCTGGAAGCTCATGTCAGGCATCATAGCGGCCAAGATAAGCAAACACATGGATAAACACATGAGCATGGCACAGAAAGGTATCGGTGTAAATAGCGGAGGAGCTAAACACCAACTCCTCATAGACCGCACAGTTGCCCGAGACTGCAAAATCCGACACACCAACCTGTGCATGGCTTGGATTGATTACAAGAAAGCCTACGACTCAATGCCGCATACTTGGATCATTGAATGCTTAGAGATGTATAACATCAACAGGACTCTGAGAGCCTTCATTGCAAACTCGATGAGGCTGTGGAAAACCACCCTTGTAGCCAACTGCAAACCACTTGCACAAGTGTCCATCAAATGTGGCATGCACCAAGGAGATGCTCTGTCCCCGCTACTGTTCTGCATAGGCCTGAACCCCCTCAGCCAAATTATCAACAAGACTGGCTACGGATACCGACTCAAAAATGGGGCCAACATCAGTCACCTTCTCTACATGGATGACATCAAGCTGTACGCCAAGAGTGAGCGAGACATCGACTCACTGATCCACACCACCAGGATCTACAGCACGGACATTGGGATGTCATTCGGACTAGAGAAGTGTGGTCGGGCTGATTACAAAGAGGGGGGAAGGTGATCCGCACAGAAGGGGTCTCACTCCCAGAAGGAACAATAGCAGACATAGAGGACAGTTACAAGTACCTAGGTATACCACAAGCAAATGGCAACCCTCGATGAGGTCACAAGGAAAGGAGCCACAGCTAAATACCTCCAGCGAATAAGGCAAGTCCTGAGAAGCCAGCTCAATGGCAAGAACAAAATCTGTGCGATAAACAGCTATGCCCTGCCAGTAATCAGATACCCTGCTGGAATAATTAGCTGGCCAAAGGAGGAGATAAAGGCCACAGATATTAAGACTAGAAAGCTACTAACAATGCATGGAGGGTTCCACCCCAAATCCAGCACCCTGAGACTGTACACGAGCCGCAAGGAAGGAGGCAGAGGACTAGTGAGAACCACTGTCCAGGACGAAACATCTAACATCCATAAATACATCAGGGACAAAGCCTCAACAGACAATGTGCTCAGTGAATGTGTCAGACAACAGGGAACGGAGGTTGAGGTGCCACAGATACCATCATGGGAGGACAAGCCCCGACATGGGATGTACCACCAGCAAATAACCCAAGTGGCTGATATCAGTAAATCCTACCAATGGCTGAAAAAACTTGATTCAAGGACAGCACAGAGGCCCTCATCATGGCCGCCCAGGAACAGGCCCTAAACACCAGAGCAATAGAGGCCCAGATCTACCACACCAGACAAGACCCAAGGTGTAGTTGTGCAAGGAGGCCCCTGAGACAGTCCAGCACATAACAGCAGGGTGCAAGATACTGGCAGGAAAAGCGTACATGGAACGACATAACCAAGTGGCAGGCGTAGTGTACAGAAACATCTGTGCAGAATATGGACTGGAAACCCCGAGATCAAAGTGGGAAACACCCCCAAAGGTGGTGGAGAATACCAGAGCTAAGATCCTGTGGGACTTCCAGATCCAGACAGACAGAATGGTAATGGCGAACCAACCAGACATTGTCATAGTGGATAACCAACAGAGGAAAGCCGTTGTGGTAGATGTAGCAAAACCAAGTGATTGCAACATCAGGAAAAAGGAGCTCGAGAAACTGGAGAAATACCAGGGCCTTAGGGAAGAACTGGAGAGGGCCTGGAAGGTGAAGACCACAGTGGTGCCTGTGGTCATCGGGGCCCTCGGGGCAGTAACCCCCAAACTGGAGCAGTGGCTACAACAGATCCCAGGAACAACATCAGACATCTCAGTCCAGAAATGTGCAGTCCTTGGCACAGCCAAGATACTGCAGGACCCTCAAGCTCCCAGGCCTCTGGTAGAGGAGCCGAGCTCAGAGGATAAGAACCACCCGCGGTGGGTGAGAAGGGAAGTTTTTTTATTTATTTATTTTTATATATTTAAAAAATCTTCATTGTGAAGATGTGGTGGTCTACCACAATTAAGTATAAGAAGGATGAAACCGTTTATCCTCATACTGTGCGTTTGAAATAAACATATACTAAGGTGAAATGGAGCAGAGTTGGAGTATAATGTACACATGTTACTGGCCCAGAGAATGTGTACTTGGTTCTATCATTTGGCTAGATAGTTCAACATGGGACTGTTTCCCATGGAAGCAGTCTGATTGTCCTTTGCTCTGTGGATTTTTATATGTTCAAAAATTCAAAAGGCCCCTAACAAACTCTAGTGTGAGCAATTTAGATTGTCAAAGGAAGATAGATATTTGTATTGAGCACAAACTTGTGAAAAACATAGTGAGGCATATGAAGATATGACCATACACAGAGTGTATGAAATGTTAGCAACAATAGAATTCATTTGGATGAACGTGTAATATTTTGTAGTAATTTTGTAAAGTTTGGAGGTCACATTAAGCATTTTCCCACACCTTTGTTAATAAATCCTCCACACTTCAACTAACTATGACCATATTGAAAACGTAAAGTAAAACCCATAGTGTTCAGGTATGTGCAAATTTTGGCTGAAATCTGATTAGTGGTTTTTTCATCTACCATTGATTACCTTACAGTCACAAGGGGTGCTGGTGCCTGTATCAAAGGGCAAAAGGCTGGATACACCCTGGACAGGTCACTTAAGGAGAATTTAGAGAGACCAATCAACCTGTCTGTCATGTTTTTGGACTGTGGGAGGAATCCAGAGTACCCGGAGAGAACCCACACGTGCACAGGGAGAACATGCAAACTCCATGCCGACTCCCCAGGTCAGGAATGGAACCGAGGACCTTCTTGCTACAAGGTAACAGTGCTACCAACTGCACCACTGTGCAGTCCTGATCAGCAGCTTTTGTGTAACAACAGACTTTCGCAATTTCTCAGCGCCACCTATTAAGACACGATATATATAATTATATTATGGTTGTAGTTGGCGGTATGAAGGAAATAGCTGAATTTTTTTGAAAATTATTTTCGAAATTATAGCTATGTTCATAACTGTATGTAGCTATATGCATGTCAGTTAGAATGTAATTAGCTAAATCACATTATAACATAATAATTTATAATTCATTATAAATGAATTCTAACTGAGCTAAAAAATAAAAAAATCCACCATGATAACTTTTTTGTTTCTATCTTAGCATTGAGCTGCGATTTATCTGGCTTAGGGTTGATTCTAGGGGGTGAGGTTGCTTTTGGTTAATGCAATCTTAATGTCTTTTTGCTGACTAAATATTCAGACTAACAACTTTTGTTGTTCTTTCTAAGAAATGTTGCCAATACTGATTTTGTTAATGGGACTTTGAGGTGCAGGTGCACATGCCTCAGTATTTGTAGCAGTGTGGGAACTGAACGTGGATTCTAACTAAAGGTTGTAATAAGTTCCAGGCAGTAGGCTGCAGTATGAGTTTCAGTGGAGAAACATAATAATAAGCAGAATGAATCAATCAAATCGATCAATCAAATTTTATTTATATAGCACATTTCAGCAGCAAGGCATTTCAAAGTGCTTTACATCATAAACACAAAAGCACAAAGTCATGCAACATAGAATAAACAATACATTGTTCCATCATTAAATTTGAAATTGATTACGTTTCAAATAAAACTCTAAACAGGTGAGTTTTTAGTCGAGATTTAAAGGAAGTCAGGGTTTCTGCTGTTTTACAGTTTTCTGGAAGTTTGTTCCAAATGTTTGGTGCATAGATGCTGAAAGCTGCTTCTCCTCTTTTGGTTCTGGTTCTGGAAATGAATCAACATGAATGGAAAAACAGTAAGGTTTCCTGCTCCACTGGTAGCAGGCGAACGGCCACGCCTTGCAGTAGCGATCGCTTTGCTCCCACAGGTGTGAAGCAACCTGTGGGAGCAACAAATAAACCATTTATTCTGGAAGAGATTAAAACAAATGAATCTTCTTTCCGCTTCTCTTCCAAAGTCAATCTTCAACAACAACAACAACAAAATCTAAAATAAATCAAAAACAAGAAGAGGAAAATGTCAACTTGTGGCAATAAGAACTCTGTCCCCACAGTGGGACGCAGTCAAATAAACAAAGAGAAATAAAATGTGTAACGTATAATAAAAACACATATCTGGAAGAGATTAAAACAAATGAATCTTCTTTCCATCTCTCTCCCTGCAATCCGGTCCTAAACATGAACCTAAAACAATGTAGCACAGGTGTTCTGTTCATCTGTGCTACCCTTCAATCCATCTTACCTTGTGTACATGTTCTGACTCTCATGTACATCACAAGAGAGTCAGAACCCCAGCACACAGATAAAATTCACAGATACTCAATATAACATAAATTGGAAATAATAATCAATAAAGTATATTGTTAACTGTGTTACACAGGATCAGACCCCTAATTAGTCAGGGCCGTGCAGAGTCCTCTGGAGGGTCAAGGGCTCAGAGTTAAAAAGGGTTATATTGAACAAGATCTTAAAACTCTGTGTAACATCATGGCAACAACCCATATTAATTGATATTTAATTGACTCATACTGTATCATTGTCGTCATGTGGAGACAATGCAAAGCAAATACAGTCTATGTTTTCTCAAACAGGTATAATGTTGCTGTTTCTGCTGCTGACAGTCCTGAAGGGCTGTGTTGACCTGAGACTGTATTTGTGAAACAGAACATGGAGCGAAGGCTGCTAATTATGACGCATGCTATGAAATAAGCAAATTTGCTGCTATTTTACTAAATAAGCCCTACTACCTCTGTTGAACCTCGATAACAGCTTAGCTGCAGGCTGCTTGAAAGATCAAAAAAGCTCAGAGGGCTTAACTCTACATATTTTTTGGATGTAAGCACCTATGAGAGATCTGCAGTACAGAAGAGATATCAAGGCAAAGAAAACTCAGAGGCTGGTAGGGCCCTCCAGATATTGAGGGGCCCCTAAGAATGGTTGAATTGTAACACAAACTTCAGGTAAGTACTCAAGACACAAGTCAAAGGCTGGTGACAGCTGACTACAGGTGAGGGCCAGGAAGACGAGGGGGGGTAAAGTAAGGTGAGGTAAGGTGAGGTACGGTAAGGTAAGGCAAGGTAAGGTAAAGCAAGGCAAGGTACGGTACTGTACGGTAAGGTACGGCAAGGTAAGGTAAGGTACGGCAAGGCAAGGTAAGGTAAGGTAAGGTAAGGTAAGGTAAGGTAAGGTAAGGTAAGGTAAGGCAAGGTAAGGTCAGTCATCCAGCGCTGAGTGAAGGCTCTGCTGCTCCTTTATTCCCAGGCCTGAGATGAGGCTGATGAGCTCCACCTGTGAAGGCTGCCCCGGCTCTCCACCAAGATCCTCACTGGAACAGATGCATACTCGCACTCACTTCCACGCACACAGGAACCCTGACAGGAACGCTTGTGTGTTTAGGAGAGAGGAGGGTTTTTCCTGCTATTGCAAGGACAATTACAAAAAATAAATATAAACGCTTTTTCTAACTTCAACATGACGTTTTTATTCACAAACAAATGTTTGGTGGAAGCATATTCTTGCCCATAATTTGATAGTTAAAGAAAGAAACTGACATGGAGGCAGAGAAACTGAGAATCCTCAGTCATTATTAGACCGAAAGCAGCGCTGCCAGATCATTTTATTTTGCAAAAGTGTTATATTTAGCTAAATATTGTTGTTGAGGGGCACAAGCATGCCTCCTGACACAGAGATTTAAAAAAAAATACATAAAAATTGGAAGAAAAAAAAACCTCAAAAACTTTCATTATATCCCCACCATATGACAGCAATATTTGCATAACAGATTCCTTTGAAAACTAAAATACCATATTTACAAAACATTCTGCCATTAAAAAATGATTCATGCCCCCAGACTTAATCTTTATTTGACAGACCAAAAAATAAAAACCAACTTCAGGAATTTCAATAAAACAAGTGACATATTTTGGTATAATGAAGGAAATTTTATGTCAGCATAATACAGAAATGTTGCAAGATTTTAGAATATGTTTTCTCATATTTTTAAATTAGCATTAAAAATTATATATTTAGCCAATGTGATTATGGGATGAGTGCAAAATTATATTGATTCCCATACCTGCCCTGGCTTGTGTTTCAGTCCTTGCTATGCAATTTGGTTCTTTAAAGTTGATTAGGAGACAGTTTCCAGAAGACCTTTTATAAAATTAAATATTTCTGCATGAGTTCATAAAAACACATAGGATTTCAAGATAAGTCAATTTTCTTATTTATTTACTAAATTGCCTTTAAATCCATTGTGTTTACTCACCTCTTTATCAGCTTCATTTACCAAAGATGCAGTGTCTCCGTTCCACTGGTAGATTTGATGTAGGTCAAGCAAAAAAGACATGAAGATACCATGACCCACTTTAAATAAAAGCCCCTCATTTATATAATGAGTCCAAAACACAAAGAGAAATGCATACATGAGCTGCAAGAAACAGGCAAGTGTAAGAAGCAGAGGGAGTCTTACTACTACGGTGGCCCTGAGGTGCAAAACACTACAACATTAACAAAAACACGACAACATTAACAAAAACACAACAACATTAACGGAAACACAACAACATTAACGAAAAACACAACAACATTAACAAAAAACACAACAACATTAACGAAAAACACAACGGAAGAGGTAGGTCCCAGTGGGAGACCTAAGAAGTCGCTGATTGGACGACAGGTCGCTTTCTCTTTGAACCGGAAGTTATTCTGGCTTTAATTTGATCGTTAAAAACATGAATGTTCTCAGTGATCCAAACCTCAGTACAGCTATTCGGGAATATTTTGAGTCAGGACAAGTGTAGAGGGGGTGAAAAATAAGTTACCAGAAAATAAAGAGAATATGTAAGAAAATAGACACCCCAAACACAATTTTTTTATTTTGTATCTTTTAATTTCTTGTAACAAATTAAGTGTTGTTTCAGTTTGTCCACGCAATTCTCCACATGACCACTAGGGGCGCATTGCATTGGTGGCATAGAAAAGAGCGAGCTCACAAAAAAGAATTAATCTTCCGTTTGGATGTTAACGAGAACTCAACGTGTGTGTCTCATCTTTCCTGTGTCACAGCAACACACGTTGGAGGAAGATCCTTTATATTACATTACTGTGCCACCCAAGGTTGCAGGGTAACACATACATACGAGGTGATACTGGACATGCTCCAGATCAACCACGAAGTGTCGGTTAGCATGCGTTCACTAAGACTCATTCCAGAATAACTTCCGGTTCAAAAGAGAAACGACCTGTCGTCCAATCAGCGACTTCTTAGGTCTCCCACTGGGACCTACCTCTTCCGTTGTGTTTTTCGTTAATGTTGTTGTGTTTTTGTTAATGTTGTTGTGTTTTTGTTAATGTTGTTGTGTTTTCGTTAATGTTGTTGTGTTTTTCGTTAATGTTGTTGTGTTTTCGTTAATGTTGTTGTGTTTTCGTTAATGTTGTTGTGTTTTCGTTAATGTTGTTGTGTTTTTGTTAATGTTGTTGTGTTTTGCACCTCAGGGCCACCGTATACAACAGAATAAAACAAACAAAAGACTCACAAACACAAGAGGAAAAAAACAAAGGAAAAAATAAGAGTGACATTAAGTGTGTACAGAACAAAAAAACGTACCACACTAATAAGTAAAATCTTACAAAAATTTGACAGCTGGCCTGATTAATAACATAAATATACATGTTTTTTTTCCTTTTGTTTGCGCTGATTCCATAAATCCTCTCTCAATGCGTGAATGGCTGGAAAATACAGAAAGCTTTATGGGCTTGCAGAGTGGGCTCTGCACTGGGAGTGAGAGGCTTTTCACTGCAGTTGATCATGTTTGACAGACAGCTCTAATATTTCACACCAATTACGCGGAACAATGTGGCTCCGATCTGCTGCATGTTCGGCTAAGATTCTCTCTGCTGTTGCAAATGCCCCATACATTGATATCTTTCTTCTGTTTATGCAGCTTTTGGACGAGCTGTTTTGCTTCCATCCGACTTCTGTGATCAGATTAGAATCTGGACTTAATCCTGCAGCAGGATTTTTTCAATATTCCTAATGTAGCCTACATTCTATTGGCTGAATTTGACATTCTATTGGCTGAATTTCACAGATGTCTAAACCTCTTCAATCCAAACTGCGTGATATTTTCAAGCTGTGAGAGCTCAGTGTACTCAGGATGCTGCCTGAAATACTGAAAATATTTTACTTGGTGTGTGTTTTACCTAGCTGTAGACCTGATAATACCATCATTTAACATTTGAGGGCATATTTTCTGATATAATTCACATGATCAAATGAATAAATCTATGAGAATACAAACTCAAATTTGATCTGACAATATAATGCTGGCTACAGCATTCAAAGCAGCCTGTTTGTGCTTCTGGCTATACATCTTATCCAAGCCAACAGCAGGCCAGTCAAAGCCCTGACAAAATGTTCTTCCTCGATCCAGATACTTTCACAGCAGACCAATCAGGGCGGATGGAATCCTGAGAGTCCGGTTTGACAGGCTGATAAGTGAGGTCAGTCAGTGTAAAAAAAAAACACCAAATCACCTGGAAGAGCAACAGTTTAACTCTGGCCTATGACATCTTACTGCACTGCAATCTAAAGTGGCATATTGAGATTATAAAATCTAATGCAACTGTTCTGAAAATATCACCAAATGAACAAGACTGAACCAACTAAAGAAGAAAATATTTCTCTATTAACAGGTAAGGCCTATATGTGGTTCCAGGTGGACATCTAACCTTATGCTAATATAGCCTAAAAAGTCTGTAAAATGCTAAAATAACAGTTTCAATTAATCAGACAACAGTAACAGAGTTATTAAATATGAGTTTTACAATGGCTTGCGACAGCAATTGATCTTAAAAATCTAGTATCTGTTTCTGATGTGGTGAGTTGACTCATATAAAATGCTTCAAGCTCCTTCACAAAATCAGAGCGTCCAAATATGCCGCAGAGCCTGCCCAAAAGAGCAGCCTCATCATGTGGAGCTCTACTGACCTCTGCTGGTAAAATCACGACACTGTAGTGAATGCTTGAATAACACATTTTTCCTCACTGTCTGACATCATTCAGTCGCACCATACTTTTTTTATTTTTAGAAAATTCTGAAGTTTGCATACGCTGAGATTACAGTGCCTTTAAGCAATTTTTGAACGCCCTCGTGGTGAGGTCATTATTTTGTAAGTATCTGATTGTCTTTCTCATAACACTCATTTGAATTCAAGAAGTGAGCTAAAGTGATGGCAAAGAGACCTCCCAACCTCTGAGACTTTAGCTCATCAACAAAGACATCAGCTAAAAAAATAAAAAATACCAACGTAAATATGGAGAAAGCTGCTTTGTAATTAAAACCAGAATCTGGTGGTTAGGTAATCCCCTGGTTTACTTGATAAAAATAATAATAATAATAATAATAATAATTTCATCTTTTTATATTGTCTTATTGTGACAGACTGGTGACCTGTCCAGGTGACCCCACCTCTCGCCCAGAACGCAGCTGGAGAGGCACCAGCAACTGCCGACTCCACAAGGGACAAGGCTGAACAGAAAATGGATGGATGGATGGATGGATGGATGGATGGATGGATGGATGGATGGATGGATGGATGGATGGATGGATGGATGGATGGATGGATGGATGGATGGATGGATGGATGGATGGATGGATGGATGGATATTGTTTTATTGTGTGTTGCCCAGTCTGTCACAGAAGAAAAGAACAAAAAGAACAACCACATCATATTGTTATATAGATCTCTGAAAAACAGTGTTTGCCCCAACAGAGTTCCTCTGTTTTTGGTTTTTTGGGGGAAATGGGTGTGTCACAACAGAACGCTTCTGATTATGAAGCTAATTTTAATATCTGATAAAGATAATTGGATAAAAACAAAAACCTGTATTCAAGTGATTCTGTTCTTTGAGATTAAGGGGAAATAATCTGGCCAAACCAACCTGGCCCTTTAGGGAAAAGTAATTGTCATCTTAACCTAATAAATAACTAGTTATGTCTCATTAACAGGTCATGGTGTTTCTACAAAAAGATTTCTGAAAAAAATGTAAGATATTTTATGTCAAAATGAAAACTGGTCCAAATCCAAAGGTCAGTAGGCTTCATGGGTTGCAAGGCCATTCAGACAGAAAAACAGCCATTACATAATCAAACATATCATAAATGCAATTGAACTGAATTGACAAAGATTTTCATTTTGGGAGAAATCCTGATGAAGTGTTTGTCCATATGACCAACATTTTGATCATCCCCCAAAAATAAATAGCTTCATGAAGTAAAAATAATGAAATACTGGCGCAACATTTTAGGACATCACATAGTTAAAGTTTAAAAGTTGGTATGGAGTGTATGTTGTCCTCTGAATTTAAATGGAAAGAAAATGAATAAATTAACAAAATCTATTTCATTACAAATAGAAATAATCTGAATAACCTCAACTGGCATAAAACAAAAAACTGTTGACCAGATTTAATGTATGTATGTATGAGAAATATAGAATCTATTCCTGAAGTCTGATAACTTACATGGTCTTTCGTCAAATGATTACAACATCATTACAATATGTTCGAAATACAAACACAGTTCATTACTTTTGACTTTTAAGAGCAAATACTGAGCGTGTAAACTCCACGCATGTAGTAAAGGTCTTTCACTTGTCGAATTGTTTGTGTTATTTCCATTACATCCTGTAGGGGGAGACGTAAGGTGAAATAAAAGAAGCTGAAAGTGAAACCAGGCTTCTTTGGGGCAGGCAGCCCGTCTTGGTAGCTCAGATTTACCAACGAAGCTGCAGAGAAATGACTTGTGACCGCAAAAAGGACGAGGTATGTTCACTTGAACTCCTCCCCCAGGACAGCTGAGCTGGGCTTGTAATTTGTATAGAATCTAATGTTGTTATACTATTGTTATTAGTTTGACTCGGATTACAAGCAGCTTGTTTTTTAATGTCATGTGGGCATTTTATTTTTAAATATGATAACAAAGGAAGAATATTCTTTGGAATTCTACTTTATGTTTATTGAAAAGTGTGACAAGTTGTCAGGTAACGCGGGAACAGGACTTCCTGTTGGACCGTTGATTTTCCGGGGTTTTGGATTAACTGGTGTTAAATTAACTAGTTGAAACCTATGCGCACCGCAGATGTTTCTAAATTGTAGGTGGCTGCATCAATGCCTGTTAAAAAATGGGTCCCATGTGACAAAACCCTTAGCAAAACTTTACTATAAATTACATTTTTTTTTTTAAAAATAATTGGTTAACGTTACATGTGAAAATTATGTTTCAGAACAAGTGTCTGCAGAGCAGCGCGCTTCGAAAACGCCGCATTTGAGCATAACCAGATCAATGAGAAAGACAATCCCATTCACATTCAGGTTCACCAAAATAACTTATATTCAAATAACCGCAATTTATTTGAATTGGACAGTTTCTGCTTTTTGTATCAGAAAAACATTGGAATTGACTCCCAAAACTGCGGTAAAGACAGCCGCCTCTTCGAAAATGACAGTATAGTAGCCCGCACTCGATTTTCACGTGCGCCACGACACAAGACGTTACGGTACCCTACTTTACGAGCTCCTTTCAGAGTAAAAGCTCACATCCGGTTCTTGTTCGATCTACTGCAGGTAGATTTCCAGCGACTTCAAGTTTAGACTTTGTATTTATGCAGTTGCAAAAAGAAATAATGTGTCGGGAATAATTGGGGACATTAAGCAGATCTTAATTGATGTCTTTCCGAATCAAATAGTATTTTTGCAAAGATTTGTAAACAAGCTCATCGCAATGTTTATTTCCTGTTTCGGTAAAAGAGTCCTATAAGCCATGGCCACAGAAACATCTGTCTCTCCCAGCTGCCACCACCAGTTAATTCAGCCACTAGTTAATCCATAACACCGGCATAACCCATCATTCTATCATATTATTCCTGGAAACGGATACCAGCTGAATGGTAACTGTTCCTAATAGAGTCCCTGTTAGTTAGAAGTCCTTACATCAGAATTATGCTCAAACTGTAACTTTGTATTTCAGAGAATTTAAAGATGAGTGAATGAAACGTGGGCATTTTAATTTAGTTTTATTAATTCAAATCAGTCTCCCATTGAAAATGTGTTGCTCATTATGAAACCAGAGACTGCTGAACAGTCTGCAGGAAAGGAGATGTAACACAATGGTAAATGAGACCCTGTCCCAACTTTTGTGAATTATGTAGCAGGCATCAAATTCCAAATAAGTGAATTCTTACAAAATATGAAAATAAAGCTTATCCATTTGAGCATTGCATATCTTGTCTTTATTGTCGGTTCAATTAAATATTGGTCGAAAAGGATTTGCAAATAATTGTATCCTATTTTTTTTATTACTTTACACAATGCCCTAACGTCATTGGAATTGTATTATGGTGAAATTCTTTGTTGGAAACTCTTTTTTTGGAATAGTGACCAAAATAAAAAAGATGTGTAAGCTGACCACAAACAAGTAAAACCCAGAGAGCTTGAACCTTTGTGATGTCTGACACTGGGTCAGGTAAAAGGACTGGACTGAAACACAGTCAAACAAAATAAAAATGACTTGAATAAAGCACATATTTATGAGAAGATCTATCTTTGTCAGTCATAAGAAACAAAAGTTAAGTTCATTTCATCTCTGATCTAAATATGGTCTCCTAAATAACTGAATAGGTTTTAATATACTTTGTGAACAGGATAGGAAGTCAAACAACACTGTATGTTATACTTTATTTAGCTGACTTATTAAATGACTTCAACTGTTCTGTTCTGTTGCAGATTATCACAGACATTACTCTGATCATTGATGGGAAGATGATTGGAGACACAGATGTTAAAAAGTGGATTCATGGTAACTACTCTCTTGAGAAAACTGGTTCCTTTTACAGAGTGTTCAGTAGAGACTTTAATAAGGTGCAGCAGCTTGTAAAGCAACTTGTTTCCAGTCCTGGAACACAAGGACAGGCTGCTCCTCCAACTACCTGTGCTGCAACATCTTCACTACCTGTGAACGAAGTTGTGATGGAATACATAACAAAAAAATATGATGAAAAACTAAAGAGAATTCAAGGCCGTTTTGTCATTGAGTTCAAAGCAGCAAACAGTGAGGTTAACTTCAGAGCCCCAAGTGAATCAGCTCACTCTTCTGACAGGGTGCATCTGGACTTTGTGAGGCAGAGGTTTATCACTTTCTACCAGAGAACTGCCTCTGACCTGCAGATAACATCTCTTCATGTGGCTCCACATCGAGCTGAGGATCTGCAGAGAAAGTTTCCTCTCCTGTTTTTTAAATCAGGCTCTAGCAAAGACACAACAGTCTGTGGACCTTTTACACATGTGCAAAAACTGAAAGAGTTTCTTTCACAAAAGCCAAAGAGTTCAGGCTACAGTCCAGTTAAAAGGGATCCAGCAAGAAGTCAAAGCTATAAATCATCTGCTTCTTCACCCAAACTAAGCAAACCTCCTGGCAACGAGACATGTCCAATCTGTATGGAGCCAATCCCACCAGAGAAGAAAAAGGCCCTGCAGTGCAAGCATTCCTTCTGCAAAGATTGTCTCCAAAGAGCCTTTGACTACAAACCAGTTTGTCCTATCTGTGGGGAGGTGTACGGAACCTTGCAGGGGACACAGCCTGACGGAGGGACAATGGACATCAGCACATCCTCTGCCTCCTTACCTGGATATGAGAGTCATGGAACATTAGTCATCCATTATCACATTCCAAGTGGAATTCAAAAGGTAAGAGCAAAGCTGAACTCATCAAAGTTCATCATCTCCCAAGTACTTCAAACATGGCTGAACAGGGAGAACATGCAAAACCGGGAATGTATCCCAGAACCTTTTTGCTACAAGGCAACAGTGATGCCTACTGTGCAGCCCAAAGATAACTTCCTTACTTGTAAAACTGATACCAATGTATTACTTCACAAGATGCTCCAGATTCCTGAGTCCAGCACAGTGGGAAAACTGCTCTTGTGTGTGAGCTTCCATAAAAATACTATTTTATTCTACTAATTTTACGACTTTATACACATAATACAACTTCATTCTCATGATTTCGAAAAACAAAATTTTCTTAGTGTGGTCATTATACTCATTTCTACACTTCAAAGGTTATTATTTCTGTTTATGGGTCCATCAACAACTTTCAACAACTTTATTCTTAATCAGAAAAACATTCCAATTCCACTGTGCCAAAAATCAGTTTGATCTTTATGCCAAATAAAGATTGGCATAAATTTGTACACAAATTATTGTATACATTGTGTGTACAATAATTACACAAACTGTAGTTTTGAGGATTAATTTTATTTTTGAACTCCAGTGCTCTTGATTTATCCAAAATGTTAATAAACTCTCAAACCTGAATATTTAAGAACGTGAAAGTGAGATTTTGGCTTTGTTAGGACAATATCTGTATGAGAACGATTATTAGGCAACTATTTGTATGTGAGAGAAAGCTGATTGGACGACAGCGCTTTTGAACCGGAAATTATTGCTTGACCGTGTTCGGCCCGTTGTTACAATACGTTATAGCGTCCGCCATATTGAAAGTGGCTAATCTGCCAGCAGGCTAATACAAATAAATGGACCGAACTTCGTAAAGTGCCGTTCTGCAAAGTATTTTAAGTTAATGAATGTCACTGACACAATCGCTCACACACTATTATATTTAGAAATGAAAATCTAACAGACTAAACTATTTTACATAAACTGTTATGATACCCTAATACTTCAAATTGAGATATTTTATAATGTACAGTACATTACAAATGTATGTATATTATAATGGCAACACAGAGACAGGCAGGGGTTCAGTCTGCTGGTCAAGCTGGGAGCAGTTCGGTGACTGGGCCTTCTGAGACGTCTGGCTAGCCACAGGCTAAAGCTAACGATAACAATGATCTAACAATAGAAAATACATCACTGATTCATTCACATTCAGGAAAAAAATATCTTCACCATATTGGGGCGATTTAGCATCTAAACACAGGCATTGTGGAGATGAACTGCGAAGCAGAAGTCTGTAGAAAAACAGCTCCAGCTCTGACCTCTCTGAACCGTCCGGATTTTCATCAGGACGGTTACAACTTCTATGTAACCATGGCAACAATAAACAGACAGCAAAAGCGCCCGTTACAGGTTTCTCATTCCCTCTCCCTCATTAGAGAAACGACAGAATAAAAAACGTTAGCTTAGCTAAGAAAATGATCAGAGTAGTTAACTGGGCCAATTTAGTTACAAAGGAATTATTTCTCTGTTGTTTAGAAGTTTGTTTCACCACAGAAAAGCACAGTACTGGCCACAAAGTCAAGAAATTCTGCTTGTAAATTTACATTGTTATTATCATCTTTAATTTTACCAGTGAAAGGCAAAGGCAGTGGCTCCACTTTTATTGGTAGTCACATAGTGGAGTATTTTGATTGTCCTGCATAAAAATCATGATTCTCTTGAAAGATGCAAACTTTTCCTGTACCAGTGCTTGAAGACTTCTTAAAACTGACAGTAGCTTTGGAAGTTGATTTTGAGGCCATGTTCTACCCGAAAAAGTCCAAAAAGCTCAACTTTAATAATACCAGCCCATTCTAGTACCTGCCTCCAACTTGCTGGTGTCTGATGTGAAGTGGAGCTCTGCGCCCATTACTGATCCAGTAATCCATCTGGTCCATCAAGAGTCACTCTCATCTCATCAGTCCATAAAACTTTCAAAACTTCTTAGCCCAGTCTTGGTGTTTCAAGAGTCCTGCTTCCCTCTGAAACACTTTTACAATTTTGGACTTAAATCTCTTTCATTGGCCAATTTTGCCAGAAGAAAAGAAGTTGCCTAAAAGTGATGCACAGCTTGACATAAGGCAGTGTTTCTCAATTTCAGCCCTCAGTCTGATCACTGCCCTGCATGTTTTAGGTTTTCCCTAAAACCAAACAAATCAAGGCATTTCCCTGCATTCACACTCCTGCATTGAATCTGAGTGATTAACAGGGCTCTGGATGCCTGCAGAACAGGCCATGCGTTCATTCGGCTCTGCATGGGGCCAGGACTGGAACTCAGAAGCACTGATAAAAAGTGTTGATTTCCTTTGGCCCCGCCCCCCTTCATTAAACAAATACACATCAGCTGATGTGTTCATATTCAATAAGCATTCAAGTTTTTACAAATGGAATTGGAAAATATGCATAAAAATGATATGGTCAAAACTAAAACTTACTTAATAATTGTGCACACAGTGTATTGTCTGACGTTTGCACATACTTTCTATAATTATTCAGTATAATTACATACTAATTTACTGATTTATTCAAACAATTATTTTTCAGAGTAATTCTACTTCAAGCAACCTTTTTTTAAGTTATTTTCTTCAGGACCCTAGAACTTAAAGAAGCTCGATTTTTAGGACCCAGATGATATTACTGCTATTACTATACTATTTAATTTATGACTATTTATTGATGCTGTGATTAAATTAATCATGAAGAAAATGATCTAAAGTGTCATTCCCGACAATACTATTTTTTTAAGGTTGACAGACGCCACAAGTTCTAATTTATTCTTGGTATGATAAATCAGAATTTTTTAAAATCACAATTCTGATTTATTTATTATTTCTTTACAATAATCAAACCATATGATAAATGCCCGTCGTTAGATAAAACTTGTATAGCAAAACTAAAAATACTACTAGAGTACGGGAGTGTGAGATCACGGTTAAATATTTCAAGTAATATTGATTCCATTTCCCGAAGCTCCCTGAGCATCATCTCTTTCAAAAGTCTTACATTTGGAAACAACAATGAAAGTCCATCCAACTGGCCAAATTATTGACATGAAGAGTTTTAATTCATCCAATCAATCCTTTGCTTGAGTGGATCCTTCATAATTTCACATGATTGCCTGTGCATGGTGCTTTCTATTGCAGCTTTAATCCAGAGAAAACAATTTTCAGTATCTGTTACAAATCATTTTGCTCCTAAAGGACACTTAGCCTGCTGCTATGCAGAGGTATTAGGAAGTAGTAGCTTTTATCTGAGGACAATCACATGATGCCCTGAGATAACTGTTAAAATACAATTTTTTTTTGCAGGAGAAGCATCCAAACCCTGGTCAACCATTCGAAGGCGTATCCCGAACCGCCTACCTCCCAGACTGCCCTGAAGGCAGGAAGGTCCTGGAGCTGCTCAGGAAAGCCTTTAATCAGAGGCTCATCTTCACTATTGGTCGATCCAGCACCAGTGGCAGGAACAATATGGTGACTTGGAATGATATTCATCACAAGACATCAACGCATGGAGGACCAACTTCGTAAGGATTGTTTATGGCCTTTCATCACATATTTATTCATTTATTTTTTATTTAATGAGCTTTTAATGACCATGCACCATAAAGAATTTCAATATACAGAATTAATAACCATGGATGTTTTAGGTACAGACTTAGTGGCGTTCCTCTAAGTAAATTCTGTGAGCAAGTTGTATGTTAGTGGTCAGGATATTTCATGAGCTACTATCTTAAAAATATCATAAATAAAAAATGGAAACAAAGCTGATGTATCCAAGTGCTAATACATGTGACCTAGAGGCTGATTATTGGAGGTTGACACCAGCACCAAGCTGATGGATTTGTTTCCCTGTTTGCAGTTATGGATACCCAGATCCAGATTACCTCAACCGAGTCCAAGAAGAGCTAAAAGCCAAAGGCATCAAACAGGCATGAATTTAAGGTCTTGAAATTGACTAAAGGAAAGGTAACATTTTACCAGCATAGAAAGAGCCACGTACAATAATCTCACTGCTTAACAAATAAACATGTGATGTAATTCCAGAATTGTCAGTATATTGACATTAGTCTTGAATGTATTCTGTTATTTCAGCTGCATTTTGTGCTTTTTTGGAGTCATTTCTGTTGATCAAGTTATTAATAGAAACTGTACATCTACACTGTCTTTTCTAATTAATTGAAATGTATTCAGTCAAATATTTCTTACGGAATTATTTAATTGCAAGAAAAGTTATTAGTACTAAACTAAAGAAAACAATTTGCAATGTAAAATAGGGTTAACATTTTCAACACCCCTAAAGTTGTAAATAAAATATTTCCAACCATTGTCAAATAAACAGTTACAGATGGTGGCAAAAACACAGCTATAAGTATATTAAAATCAATCATTTATTTCTGGCTAAAAAAACAAAAAACAAACCGAAGAATATATATATGAAAAATGTACGGATTGAGTTCAATTGGACGTTCAAGGAGCTATCGGCTCAGGAATCCATGGCTATGCAGACGGAGCTAAAGCCTGCAGTTTGTCTCGTACGGCACCAGGACAGCGGCCATTTCCTTTTAAAATATTCGTATATTTTGACATTAGTAAGATTAAGAACTAGAACAAAAAACATGTTTCCATTCAATAAACATATTTAAAATTTAGATACACAAAAATAACGGCTAGAGTAACAAGTCAAAAATATTATAGACCATAATTTTTCTAATTTCTTTTTTAAATGGAATGTTGTTTAAGAACTGATTTCCTATGAGAAAATGAATTGTCACATACCACATGGGAGACATAACAATTTCTGTAACTGGGCCATATTTGGCATGGACAGATCTGCGCCGGGAGCGGCCTGCCTCATGTGAACCGTGCCATCATTGCCAGATCTGGCCCGAGACTGGTTGAGGTCCCATTTGCCGTGCAAGCGTTTCCCAGATGTGCCAGCAGAATGGCAGATCCGGGCCAGGTGGGTCTGCTATGTGGGTTTTCTCAGAGAAGAGCTTTCCAGATCCCTCTTGAAAAGAAGATCTAGATCTCAATGCTTGGTAAAATAAAGGAAATTAAAAAATTAAAAACTGACAGAAATAAGGAGTAGGATAGAAAAAAACATAGCAATGACTCTAAATGTTCCTAGAAACATAAGTTGGAAGCTGAGCTTCTAAAGTAGAAGTTGAGCACAAACTCTTCTGACTCCTTTTCACAGCTGGGGAACTAAAACAACCTGTTTACTCATTTTAGTTCCCCAAAACTTACTAACTTAACATTAGCACCAACATTAAAATTAAATCAGTTTTAACTTTATAGTTAACATTGATTTGTTCATTGTGAAGTTAAATCAATGTCTAATCATTTGTAACTTTTTTGGGACTAGAACATTGTCTGAGTTGTTTTGTTGTGTTGTGTAAATAATGATTTAATAAAAAAAACATTTGAACCATCTTATCCAGACTCCCTGCCGAGAATGAGATCATATTCAGTTATGTTTTAAAGACTGCTAAAACAATCATTTTTACAATTGTGTTCTAATGTATGAACAGGCATAATCAATTCACAAATATATTTTGTTTTGTACCAGAAGCTAAATAAAATGAGCATTTGTTTGTCAACTATGCTGTTCCTTTCAGGTCTGCAGAAATCAAAGAGAATAGGAAGAAAAAGTTTGGAAGTGTTCATTTCAGCTACAATTTAGTTAAGCCAGCTGGTAGACTTTCCTAAACCGTAAGCACATCTTTTTAACTGTCATCAAAAAGTAGCTCATTTATTTATCTTCATGTGCCATTCTAAATGATTTGTTCTTCTGTAAATGCAGCATACTTATATTCGTTGGTGCCACATGATAAGAGTTCATGTGGCACTAATTATCTTCTGAACATAAGCTTTGTTTGATAGAAACTCCCAAGATCCAAGACAAACACATTCAAAATTTTATTAAGAAAACATCTTCCATTATCTTCAGTTCTGCAACTCTGTGCATTTATAACACAGAACAGTGTTGATCAACACAAAAGCTTGGTGATACAAAAGTAGGACGAGCTGATAGTTTATGCCGGTAAACAGGATTAAACAAACTAAAGAAGCCGCTTTGTTTACAATTTTAAACAGTAAAACCAATCTGAGTTACACGTCAGAATTATGTGAACATCAAATACCCTGCAGAATTAATCCCTGTTCCAGTTAGAACTGAGTATTTCACTAGCTAAACTAACTTCAAGATCTTGTCAATTTTGCAAGACAAGTCTAAAACTAGATTAGTTTACTCAATCAGTATGTTTAAGCTACAGCTGTACAGAAAGAAAGTAGTTTCATGTTCGAGAGTTTCAGTCATTTTTTTTCCAAGTGAAGCTTTGTGATCTATCATCAATTAGACCTATTCCTGTCCTGATCCACAATTAAGCTTCAGGCTTATCAGTTGAACGATTATTTGAAGTACATCAAGTCGCCAGTACAATAGATAAGGATATTGTCACAAATTTATTTGTCTGCAGGATATCTGTATAACTTGTATGACAAAAACGGTTTGCTTTCTACATCCAGAAAAGATTATACACAAAATCATTCCTTACTGCATTTTCCATTTCTGCTGACTGCAGACTGCATTGTACCTAAAACAATAAAGACACAAACTATGAACCATTTTCAAAGCAGTGACTGATGATTTAAACAAGCTCCTTCCTACCTGCTCTTGTTACTTTAGTCAAGCTGGGATTTGAGTCAATATGACCTTAACGCACTTCCTCCTGACACTGAACAAGAAAAGCAGGACATGTATTGACTTTGTGTTGGCCTTGGTGCTCTCTGCCCCAGGCTGCAGTTCCAGCAGCTGTCGCTCTGCTGTTTGACGAGACACCAACATGAAACAAGTTCTTATTGCCGCACACTGAGATTAGGTCAGAACACTGACTTTGGATCTTGCCATATTGTCTGATTTCTTGTTTCTGTTATGAAACAAGTGGAAACCTGGATGTTGCAGACTTGCAGCATAATATCGTTTGGTCCAACAGCATCATCAAATAACCTTTCACACTGCTCTGACATGGATATTTCCATTCATCTAAGAGTTAGTCACTGGATTCTAACATTTGCCAAACTGTTCGATTAACATATTAAGAGACAAAAAAAGTCAACATATTGGTTTCATAAACAATTTCATTCATCTTTCTGAGTTCAGATTTTTAGCAAAAGTGATAAGTGAAAGACCAATTTCAGATTTGGAGCAAATTATAAGTCCACAAGAAAGTTACCTGGAAGAAAAAAATGCCAGTCATATATAATCTCCTGCAGTTCAGTCAACACTACCAGCAAAGTTTTCTTATTGGGAATATTATTGTCATTAGAACCCAACAGAACTCAGAGCGAACCACCAGAGATTGTGTCCAATCCTCTCAAGTCTCATTTAGTGAAAGCAGCGACCACCGCCCACAGCATCTCATTAGTGCTGGGCTTCACGCTCTCTGCTTCCGGCTCCAGTTCCAGCAGCTGTCGCACTCTTTTCATGGCCAAGTCGTACTGCTCATCTAGTAGCGGGGCAAATGCATTTTCCAACACATCAGAAGAATGAGCTAAGAATATAAGTGCCACCAATCGCTTGTCCATTCGATGAGGATCATTTACCCACTTGTCTAGAACGGCTTCCTGGACCTTCTTAATGAGACGCTGCTTGATGTTGTTGTTGGTCAGGGGATGTGTGGTCATATCAAAAAGCAAGAAGTTCTGTTTCTCTGTTGTGAGGACGCCTTTTTCCACCAGGTTTTTGGCCAGTCGTTCCCGGACGTTCCTCAGCTGATAATGCAGCTTCAGTGGGTTCCATGTTTCTCCTGCGGAGCAGATTTATGAAAAAGAAAAACTTCAATGGAGAAAAAGAAAACCATTTCCAAAAACAACAGTCAAATGCGGGGCCAACTTTTAAACCGTTTCAAAAAGTTCCTACACAGTTTTTATGTGAAGCTTCCAGACTTTTCCAGACTCAGGTTCCAGTCTATCACATTATTCATTCAATATAAAATACTAAAGTTAACTTTCAGTTTATGGTGAATATTTTTAGAATGGCCTGACCAAAATGATGGAATCAACAACCTGAAGAAAGGAACATGGAAGGACAAGAAAGAAAGGCTGATGGGTTGGACAGAAATGAAAAGAAAAGAAGAGAAAGAAGGGCTCAGAAACACAGCAATGCTTTTTCTGTCCTCTCTTGTTCTTGTCTGTGTCCTTATCAGGAAAAGGACAATAGAGGAAGCAAAGGAACACCGAATTCAGAAGAGATGACGGAAAAGAGAAAGAAACAAGAAAGAAAGTACGACTAAGGTTACCCCAATGGACAGAAGAAAGAAACGAAGGGCACACTGAATGAAAAAGGACACAGAAAAATGAAGAGGGAAGGAAAAACAATGGTTGAAAAATAATTAATGACAAAAGAAAAGGAAGACAGGAAGACTATAAAGAAGGAGTAACAAGACAGGACATAAAGTGACGTTTCAGCAACAAGTCAATTCAAAGTTTATGCATGATGTAGATAAGGAGGACATACACAGAATAAAGACAAAAACTGAAATTATTTTCTTTGCCCAAGAAATGCATGTCTTGCATAAAGGAGTCACTTAGATCTGTTGGTTCTTTGGAAAATCCTCCATTAACCCTCGTATGGCCTTAGTGCAAAACTAAGACCATGTGAATGCAGGAAATGTCACAGTCTGACAGCGAGGAAGTGCAGGGGGAAGTGCAGGGGTTCTCCCATCAAATTTGCCAAATATAATTAGATCGATTGCCAGTTTTTTGTCTGCATTAGCACCATATTTTCCGGTCTGTAAGTCGCACCGGAGTACAAGTCGCATTTTTGAGGGAAATTTATTTGATAAAATCCAACACCAAGAACAGACATGTCATCTTGAAAGGCAATAAAAATAGAATAGAGGCAACAACAGGCTGAATAATTGTACGGTATGCTAACGTCACAACACATGAACAACGAACTGAGAACGTGCCTGGTATGTTAACATATTAAGAGTTATTCAGATAATATTAGCATAAATAACATGCTGACAAGTTTACCAAACCATCAGTGTCTCTCCAAATCACTAAACGCAATGAAATCCTCATCTTGGGTGGCGCTTGGAAACAACTCTGCTAACTCCAAAGGTAGAATAGCACAAACCTAGAGCGCCCTCTTGTGGTTTAGTCTGAAAATAACATGTGATATGATATAATGATGTGTTAATAATTTCACACATAAGTCGCTCCGGAGTATAAGTTGCATTCCCAGCCAAACTATGAAAAAAAACTGCAACTTATAGTCCGGAAAAAATAAAATAATTTTTTCTGGATTCTCTTCACAGAACCTACAGTTGGGTTTATTGCTTTAATATATTTCATCATGTAGGATAAAGTCAATGTAACAGTTTAAATGAGATCTTTCATTTTGTTGTTCATAAAAAGTTTGTGATGATGAGGCCAAACCTTTTTCCATAATAAATCAGGGACAACATTTTTCCAATAGAAAACAGATGAAGGTACAGAAATAATATTTTGTTGAAACAGGGCATCTTTGCTTTGTGTTCTTCTTACAAGTAGAAGAAAAACACGCTTTACCAACAGTGGTGTCAGTTACATTTAACAAAGCCTTATATTCATCAATATTATTTCTAAAAGTTTACTTATTTCATTATTTACAGCATCAAACACAATATCATACTCTTTAGGTGTTACAGCGAGGTTACACCTGACTTTGAACTCACTGTAACCCAGTTTTGTTAAATAGTTGACCCACTTGAAGGATTTTATTGTCGAACCATTTAGGATACAATAAAGATTTATTTTTGTCAAGGATGTATTGATTCTTCCAGGTGAAGAATTTATGGGGGGGAAAATTATCTTTATATATAAAGTGTCCATGAAAGAAGTGCTTATTTGTGAAATGCAGAAAGTTTCACTTGGTATTTTCTCTACATTATAATTACAGAGGAGGAGGAAATTAACACCCTCTACACTGGAGAAAATGTAATTTTGGAAACCATTCCAAATGGAGGATGTATTTTTAGATACTATTTTAACCAATTTATTTTGTATGTGTTATTTAGAGTTGTGAAATCTAGAAAATTCAACCCTCCTTTTTCATAAGAATTTATTACCGCTGATTTTCTTAAGTAATGTACAATTTTTCCATAAGAAATTGAATAACAGTTTGTCAATAGATTTTATAGTTTGGTTGTCTAAATGTAAGGAGAGTGCAGAATAAGTGAAGCGTGATATTCCATATGCCCTCCGCTTTAGATAAAAATCGCTCTCCTCTAAGGCAGTGGTCCCCAACCTTTTTATTACCGCGGCCGGTCAAGACTTGGCAACTTCGCTGCGACAGTAACAGACAGAAGGGTGGTGTGTTACGAGAGTTGAATGAGCCCGATTTCAAATGGCATCAAATTTCTTTTTTAAGGTAAGTGTGCCAGCTGAATGCTGGCTACCATGTGATGATTATATATCATCACCCCATTGACTTTTCCAGAAATGTATATCGTCACAAGTAGAATGTGATTCTTGAAAGAAAAAAGATCTGTTTAGCTGTTTGTAAAAAAGAAATAATGCTTTTTGTATTGTGTCATTTTTAGCCCCTTGGCATTTAACAAACCTATTATCTATAGCTTTGTTTTAAAAAAGTATAAACATTTTGTGAGTGTGTGGGTGCTGTGTTGCTTTCAAACTATGCGCCAATTTACAGATAAGGTGAAAAAAATATACAGTTTTTTTAATTAACACTACTTATTAAAACATTTAAATAAAGCAAGTAAATTGCAGAATTCTTAAATTTAACTATGAGCTGCCAAACAAGTGAAAATACAGCTGTAATTTTTATGAACAAAATTTCCTAAATATGAATTTAGAATGTCAGATCCTGGAGATTAGTCTAATGCAGTGGTCCCCAACAATTATTTGAGTCTGGAGGATCTTTTATTTTGAAACTCCTTTAACCGGATTCTCTCAGTTGCGCACCAACATTGAGCCACAAGCAGCAAAATGAGTTCGAATCAGATCAGATTCTTTGGAAAGTTTCTTTGCGAAGGGAAAAGGCCCAGCGCAGAGACAGGAGAATGGATTTATCCCGGACCGGTTGGTGATTCCCACATTCCAAGCTGCTCTGCATGATATGATGACCGGCTGTTAACGAGGCAATGAAGCTTCAAACTGCTTCTCCACGTAGAGACCAAGCACCCTGTGCATAAGCAGAAGCTTCAGGTCATTGTCTCTCATCACTCCCAGATGGGAGAAACAAGCTCAGGGCTCCCATTAGTCGTTATCATGAGTTCAAATTTTCCCAAAAGTAACATGTTGGTTTTTGTGGCGCATATGTGTCTTATTTTGAAGGGAAATGTAAACGTTACCATAGCGACCAGAGTCAGAGAGCGTTATAGGACAGCGGTCGAGATGAGATGAGAGGAGTGGAGCTTATGAGTTTTAGGTCTGGTTCACACGAGGTAACGATTATTGGCCGATTTTCCAAAGTCCAACAGGTTTGATCGGTTCGTGTGTCCAGCCACACGGCCGGAGCAACACCACAAGAACCGATTCCACTCACAGACATCCCGATTCCAGAAGAAAATCCAGTAAAACCTCCAACATACCAGATGTGAATTTATAATAATCAAACAGGATGATGATGTAGGAGCATCATCATTTTAAGCGATAAAAGACGTAACAAAAAGAAAAGGCGTTTAATAAAAGGAAGCTGCTGCTGTATTTGCTGCACTATGATTTGGAGGTGAGTTATGTTATTTCATAGTTAACATTTTTAACTCAATAAACATAACCACATATAATAAGCATATATAAAAATGACCTTTACATATAGCAATAAACATTTCCACATATAACATCTGATGTCCACTGGACTCTCAGTTGCCATGTCAACTGTTTGGGATTCCCCTCAGTTCTTACATCACTGCGCTTTCTGATTGGCTACCTGTCACATTCAACAAGCTGCGTTCAGTCAGGGAAAAATCCACAGACTGCGATAATCAGGCCAAGACAATGTTCAATTGTCTTGGCCTCATCTTGTCCGATGATACAAAATCGGACAACGTCAACTATGTCAGCCAACGGGTGACCTGTCAGCTTGGTTCGTGAAACCACAAAAAAGCTAATAAACCGGCAACCCGCCAGAACCGCGCACACTGTAAAAAGCTCAAGCTGATCTTAGAACAACGGGATGTTCAAACTCCTTCCATGAACTAAAAGCTTCTGATCACATAATAGCAATTAACCAAGCTGCCATGGTAAATTATTACTGATAACTATTGTCAGTAGTCCCTAACATTAATATGACAAAGCAGCATGTAATCATATTTATACATATATATACTATTGTTATAAAGGCTGAGCCAAGAAAATTTATGTCTGTATCAAACAAGTAGCCCTTCGTGTTGCTCTGTACAGTGAAGTAGCTCCCAGTCTCAAAAAGGTTGGTGACCCCTGCCTTAAAGTTTCAGAGTACCTCTCCGACTCAATTAATCTTTTTCTAATTCGAGAACGGTAGCACTTGTCTGTTTTTGTCTGATTTTCAATTGTGTCAATCCTTTTTTTTCACATCTTTAATTTCCTCGAAACCGAAGTCAATCGATGTTTTGAGCCCCTCAATTTTTAAAGTCTTGTCGCTGACCATCTTTTCCACGGTGTCAAAGCAGGTGTTGATCAGCTGGGACACAGTTGTAATGATGTCGGACTCATTTCCGCTTTCATCCTCACCTTGTACAACAACTTTTTTATGGGCTGGTTCTTTAGAAAGGGTCCCATCTGGCGAAACATTCAGGGGAGAAATGTTTTCATCAATCGGGTCATCATCTATCTTGGTGAAGTCATGTCCAACGGTCGTCAAGTTGTTGCCGTTGGGTTTTTGTTTTTTGTAGAAGATCTTTATCTGTTTTGAGAAAACACTTTTCTCTTTTTTTTTTTTTTTCAAAAAAGTATTGGCTCTCTGTTTAAAAAATATTTTAAAAATTGAGTAGTGTTTAGTTGAGGGTTTTCCACTCAAATAATCGAATTTGGCACAACAGGTCAAAATGGAGCGTCTGCTCAAGCCGCCATCTTGGTCGAATCCAACAATGGGCTTATACATGTACGTCTACAGTTGTTTTTTTTTTTTGTAAACTTTGTGGGTGCGGTTTACAGTAAGGTGTGCTTTATAGTCCGGAAAATACGGTAACATAACCAAGCATGGTTACCTTAACATATTTGTATAAATTCATTTGAAAGTAATTACTAACAGCAAACTTTAACTACACAACCGAAACATTCTTGCAATCATTTTGTATGTTGAGTATTTCCACATTTTGCCTATAACTCCCCAGATAGTATATATTGAAGCTGTGTCTAGTCATTTTTTAAACATTTTTAAATGGCAACAGAAGCTGTTTCCTAACTGTTCTATTTGTTTTCCCTTTCTATCCACAATTACTCTTATTATTAAAAACATCTCAGAACGTGTTTATTATTTATTCCACATCCTGTCATTATTCCTGTTTATCCCAGTGTTTTTCTGACTGCCTGCTAGCTTAGTGTTAGCTTCCCCCTTCTGTACTCTCTCACACACACACCTGTCCTCCTGCCTACATTTCCACTCCTTACCGGGCAGCAGTAGCTAATCTGAACTCTTCCTCAATCTGTTCCTGGTCATATTTCTCTCATTATCATCCTCTGACGATAATGAATCCCCTGAATCGCCAACTTGCCATTTTTCTCCGCTCCACAATCTGCTCAAGTGATCACAGTTTGTGTGGTAAACATATCGGGTAGTTTGACACATTTTTCTGAATTTTTCTTTTGAGCTTTTGTTGTCGTAGTTTTTCTGACCCACCTCGCATCTGACTCCAGTTAGCTTAAATCAGGGGTGTCAAACTCCAGTCCTCGAGGGCCACTGTCCTGCAACTTTTAGATGTGCCTCTGCTGCACCACCTGAATAGAATACTTGGGTCATTAAGGCTCTGGAGATCTGATCTACACAAGGAGGAGGTAATTAAGCCATTTCATTCCTGTGTTTTGTACCTGTGGCACATCAAAAAAACTGCAGGACAGCGGCCCTTGAGGACTGGAGTTTGACACCCCTGGCTTAAATGGAACCATTTATAACCTCGGAGGGGGGCGGCACAAGGAGGAATGAAGGATTTCAGTGGATAAGCCCAATGTTCGTCAATAAAATCAACCAAGAGGCTGTCGTACTCAATACAAAATTATATTTAATGTACTCTTTTTGTTAAATTATGACAGCCTAGGGCAGCTCCATATACAGTATGTGCATTCCTAAGGCTGTACTCCAGATGGCCAGTCTTCCCCTGGACAGAAGTTCAAACTGAATGGAGCTTTTTTTTCTGTTCAAACTGTCAACCAGCCACAGCAGCAGGTACGTTGCTCCAGTTTACAAGCCACTTCATACTTTTACCTGCATGTGGCCAGTGGCGGGTGCTAATTTCCACTCCTTGTTAGAAACCATGGCATTTTAATCCTCTGAGAAATACTGCCAAACTAAGCAGTATTGTCTCATGTCCGGAATTACAAGTAATCACTCATTCATGTTTTATCATAATTACATTATTGCAATGTTATCAAAGTCTCCCTGCAACAGTTGCATGTTGTAACAAAACATATTGGTAAAGACATTTTCACAATAAACGCTTGAGAGAAAATATGTGAGCTCACCACTCAGCAGTTCAATCCAGCTTTGCACAGTCTCTGGGGGTTGGGTTTCCTTGATGTGTTTTAAAGCCTCATCCAGAAGAACATCTCCTGTTGGAGCATCTGACTTACAAAGCACCTGGGAATTTTAGTTAGAAGACAAACACCTAGTCAAAAAGAGGAATTACCAGACTGTAGGTTGCAAAGGGTGCAGAACTATTTATGTCTTCTACTAAAGCTGTGGAAAAACATTTGTCAGGGTAGATTGGGAATGAAGAACACAAATAGGAAGATCATTCCTATGTTTTCCTATAGTTTTATGTTAAATGAAAGGTTTCAAGAAGCAATGTAGATTTGAGTACAGGTTTGCTCATCTCCAAACAACTACAATTGAAACTAGGCTTGTTACGATAACACATTTTGCTGGGCGATTAATTGTCCTAGAAATTATTGCGATAAACAACAATCTTGTCATTTTGAGACAATTGTTAATGAATATCAGAAAACAGCATAAAAATGCGCATACACCCTCTCCAACATCAATGAACTCATTTCTAAAGAACACTTAACACTGGAACTGGAACTTTTAAATGTACAAAATACATAAACAATTAATAAATGAATTGTATTATGAATTTCTGTAAATAAGCTTGCCCTTCAACATTTATTTATCATTGGGTTGACAAAGGCTCTACTGCTAGTAAGGATTTTTGTGTGGGGAAAAAAAGCATAAATTTTAGTACTGTATAGTGTAGTACACAAATGTTTGCACATTTTTAAAAATGCTGAGTTTTCAACTAGATTAAAAGGGAAACATCTTTTTTAAGGATTAAGAAAACTGTCTTAGTGTGCACTATTTTCCACTGCTGTGTAGTATTTCGTTGATTACATACCTCAGTGATAGTGGACTGAACCAGCCCACTGGATGAAGTTTATTTATTTTTTTCTTTTCCCCGAAGCAAGGAAACCTGCATTGGATGATTACATTGTAGTTGCATTTGTTTGTTGTTTTGACCTGCTATGACTTATACAACATAGCAGGTCCACAGGTTCAATGATTCACCACGGTCATGTTTGAACCCAAAGCGCTGCCAGCTGTCACATTCGGCTTAAAACCAGCAGCTCTCCAGGGCGTTTATGCTACCCTCTGTGGTAGGAAACCATAGGACGTAATGGATGCAGGTAAATCTGGTGACGGGAGACAGCGCTGCTCCATTTCCATTCATTTCTATGAGCTTGTGCGGTGAAGCGACAGCCTCTTATCCTCATCCATCTGAGCACAGTGTAATTTGTGCATGTGAAATTTCTACCTGGTACATGCAGGCGTGCACACGCGGGCTAGCGACGCTATACATCACAGGTGTCAAACTCCAGTCCTCAAGGGCCACTGTCCTGCAACCTTTAGATGTGCCTCTGCTGCACCACACCTGAATAGAATAATTGGGTCATTAGCAAGACTCTGGAGATCTGATCTACACAAGGAGGAGGTAATTAAGCCATTTCATTCCAGTGTTTTGTACCTGTGGCACATTTAAAAACTGCAGGACAATGGCCCTTGAGGACTGGAGTTTGACACCCCTGCTATACATGGAAGTTGAAAATTGTTCAACTTTTGTCACTGTCTTCTATTGTGTCTCTTGCAGTCACCCTGAGTGGCGGAAAACCTAGGCTTTGTGTGTTTAGACATTACCAAAGAAGGGAAGAGTAACTTGATGCACCAGAGTGATTCTCAGTCTCTTAGGTAGAAAGAGAAGAGACACGACGAGAACAAGCAAGCAATATTATCATCCTCATTTTATAAACTGAGCTCATTTTAATTTACTGTGCAATTCCACCAAATGCAGACCAAGACGTTGTACCTTTCTGGACAGCAGACCTCTCCTCCTCACACCACATGGCTCCAGCTCAAGGCGTCCTCGTAGGGCCAATTCAATCAGCATGCAGCCCCGCAAGCCCGATGATATGCAGTCGTTCCAGAAGGATGTGTAGCCCTGCGCCATGGTAAATCACAGTATTTTATGTTGCTTTTATAGAAGTTGTATTAATTGCCTTTCATTTACACCTGTTGTGTGTTCCATTTGCACACCAGTAGGTGAAATTTATTCACAATAGACATTCCACAAAAGTATGACTGATCTTGAGTTACAATGTTTTGTTTAGATGTTCACTTTATTTTGAGCAGTGTAATAGTGAAAGCAATTTCTCTACATGGGAAATATGAATTATCACAGTATCCTTGAAAACAGATGCCATTATATCTCCATGTTAATTAATTACTGCTCTTTTTTAACAACTAGCTTGTGAATGCTCCACAACTCTAATCAGGTTATCTATCGTCCATACCAGTAGCACTGGAAGACCAGTGTGAAACACTTTTTTTTAAGAGGAAGACCTATTAAAAGACCAACAGTGATAAAAAACTTGAGTGAGAAATAAAGTGTATGATTAAGGGACAATAATCAGCTGTGAGCGGAGCTACAAGTGAACACTGACATACTCTGTGATGGGTGATTTACAAAGATGAGAAACAATCAGCTTCTGTTATTCTGACACTCATCTGACATTTAATTCTTGTTGAGAATTGGTACTCATAATGTTTTGAATGGCTGCTCTTCCCCATGAGCCTGCTTCTCACTCCAGAAGCATGCACGTATTGGTCAGCTCCAGCAGCAAACTGGAGCTGGAATAGTTCTGTTTTTTTGAGCTAGAGCTGGGGTTTTCCTCATTGTGAACAAAAACAATGGTGCTTAGCTCCAGTTTCAATGATGTTTACATTCATCTTGATATTGTTGAAGGTGAGTAATTGAGTTAAGTGCACAGTGAGCCATTTACGTTATTTGCTATTTGAAGATGTATACACTGACATAAAGGTTTGGTCCAGTCCAGGTCATCATGCAAGTAAAGCATCATGAACCTTAATGTTTCCAAAGCATGGTGTAGTATAGGGATGGCCAACTCCAGGCCTCAAAGGCCGGTCTCCTGCAACTTTTAAATGCGTCTCTTCTTCAACACACCTGAGTCAAATAATGAAGTCATTAGCAGGTCTCTGGAGAACCTGACTGTTCTTAGGAGGTGACTCAGCTATTGGATGCAAGTGTGATGGACCAGGAAGACATCCAAGAGTCGCAGGACACGGACCGTTGAGGACCAGGATTTCCTACCTATGGTGTAGTAATAGCTGGGAGTCAATGTTGCCTCTAAGCCATGCGCTTGCACAATCATGCACTGCTCGCATATTCTCAGCGCACAAGAAAATCTATGACGCGCATAAAATAAAGCCCAACATCAACTGGACATTGAGCTCAGACATCAGTTTTGACTATGGACCAATAACATTTTTTCTGAACTATTTTGCGATCTGACTCAGTAAGTCACAGGAATCCAGCCAATGATACAATATGGTTCACTTTAGCTACGCAGCCAATCATCACATGCTATCGTGTGTATGTGCCTTGGTCAAATGCACTGTGGCACCATGCAGATTAGCTAGGCGGAGTTAAGAGATGCGAAAGCTAACATCTTATGTCTCGGGGATCGGGCAGTGGGACATCCACTCCTCAAGCTAAAGTAAAAAAGAAATGCGCTTTTTTAAAGATGGAAGGCTGTCAGAGTTTGTGCAAATAGAAGAACAGTACAGTGTACAGTGGAGGGACCATGTCAAGCAAGCAAAGGGGACCTCATCGGGTGATGGCAGAAATACTGGTGAGATTACTCTTTTTATTATTTATTCTTGTAATGTGCCAGTTTGACACTATGAATATTACCAGAAATTGCCTGCACTGTAAATAACCATCCTCCACAACGAAGGGAGAAAAGCTGATTTGAACGAGACAGCTGTTTAATGTTAATTATATATTTGGTTTCAATATTTGGATGCGTGTGGAGTTTTTGTAAAACTACAATCAGCCTACAATTCTAAAGCAGTGCAGAAAATCAAAGTCATTGTTGACAGAGTCAAGTGATGCAGTGATGCAGGCGTGTCTGTGAGCTCCAGGCAGGCCTCAGCAGCCATGATTCAATACCAACAATCGCTTTGCTCCAGATGTAGAATCTATTCTTAAACTAACAGTGTACAAATGCTTTCTACTCGAACCTAACCAATTGTAGCCGAAGTCTAACTTTTTTTGAAATTCTTCTTCAGCTCAAGGCAGAGTCCTCGCATGAAGAAGATGGCAACTGATCAAGATAAAACAACATTTGAAATCCTTGTTGAGGATATCTGTGAATTGAAAGAAGACCTTAATCCCTTAGCTGGCGGAACCAAAATCACCAAAATCGGCTGAAAAGGCATACCCATTTTTTCAGTCAAAAATATTTTAACTGTAAGTAGTTTGTAGCTATTACGTTTGTAAAACAAAAGAAATTGAAAAATTTTGCTTCAGCCAGATTTTTCATTTTTATTTCCTGTAAATGCACATTGAGTGTTTAATGTATGGACTGGAAAATACAATGAATCTGTAGGATAAAGTATTGTGCTTGTGGATTTCTAGACTGATCAAGATGGCACAACAAGAAATGTTTATTTTTGAGGATGAACAGGTGTTCTCCAAGTGTGCCATTCGGAGTCTCCATGTGGCATCTCCAAATGGGACACTGAGACAACACCTGATAAATAAACTTCAAATGACTGAAGCTCCTCAGTGCTTCAACATACAGTCATCAATGAGGGCTCTAATAAAAGATAATGACCAGAGGAATCCTTAGATAGACCCCATTATTACCGATATTGGAAATTGCCACTAATCCCTCCACCCCCAACCCTCCAGCGGTACGATGAACCCCCCTCTCCAGTTTTGATGAAGAAATACATCCAGTTTTGACACGTTCTGACAACGTTTCTCTCTGTGGCTCCCCATTGGTGAGAAAAAGTCCTGTAAACAATTTTACACATCAGGGCACATGAGGCGCACAGAGCCTGACTTTGACGCAGCATGGACGCACACATTACGCATGGTTACGCATGCAGCTGGTGGATTCATGTCAAAACAAACCCCAAATGTCTTACATACTTATGACAAGACACATGTTGGCTGCACATCGATGGCTTTAGATTTAGTCTCCCAGTTGACCAGTCAGAAACATTCCAGAAAAAATACAGGCATGTCAAAAGCTTAAGTCACTCTCTGGATATTGGCTCGGAAAAAGCCATTTTATAACATAAGTGGTCGAATGTGACATCAATCAGAGGGGGGTGGCTCTAGGCCGCCCAATGAAAGTGTCATAATGGACACAGGCAGAATTTAAAGAGAAAAAGGCAGAGAATTCAGACAACCTAGATTTGTCCCATGGAAGGGATTCCGCCAGTTAAGGGGTTAAAGGGCATGTAAGCCAAAAGACAGATTATAAACAACAGTTACTAACAAAGATAGAATTATCATTGTCAACACTGGCAGAACAGATACAGAAAATGGACACCAGGGTCAGAGATAATGAACATAACCTCTCTGATGCATAGGAAAAATGGAGAAGGAGATCACTTTTCTGAAGGAGACAACAGATGAGTTGGAAAACCGGAGTAGAAGATCAAATGTTAATTCTGGTCACCGTCAAAGAAAGGACATTGTCTGGGGAGAGCATCAGAACTATTCTTGAGAAGTTTCTGAACTTCAGGGACAAAACAAAGTGCTCAGTTTGGCCAGGGACAGGGGATGGTGCATTTAGGTAATCATTGAGTCTCCTTTCACCCAGACTACAGCATCAACGCACAACACAAGAGGATTGCTTCCAACGGGATGAAGTAAAAACTGTGAGAGAAAAAGACATCCTGAGTGGCCAGACAGCAGGTAAAGCAGTGCACCATTGCCAACACTCTGTCAGAGAATTATCCTGTTAACCTCAAGTTCCAACACAGAGGTGGAATTAAACTTTTTTCAGTCCCATCTTCTTGTCCACTGTTGGGGACAATGGATAGAACATTTCCTATATGCGAGATTACCATGCACCATGACTGTTAACTAGTAGTGTGCCAATCGATCGGCATCCAATTGTAATCGTTGTGGTTAATTGCTATTATGTGATCAGAGGTTTTTAGCTCACAGAGTTTTAACTTTGATTCCCTTTTGGAGTTTTTGTCTGTGGTTCTAAACTGGCCACAAGTGACTGAAATAAACAAAAGCAAACTGATGGATTGTTGCAGTAACACCTGCAGCTGTACAGCACTGAGTACCTTGAAATGTTCCTTTAAATAAAAAAGAAAAGAATAGTTATTGTTTTATTATCTAAATCTGTTCTATTAGCAAAATTGTGGAAAATAAAATATCTTTTGTGTCAAAAGATATTATACTCACACAGCTGTGTCAGTCTGAGGGTTGAGGTGGGAACCCCAAAGCCCAAGTCTTATTGGTCAGTTTGCTTTTGTTTATTTCACGGCTTTGCGTTTTTCTGCAAGCTAAAAATGAACGAGTTGGGTTTGGACCTCCCGTTGTTCTAAGATCAGCCTGAGCTTCTGACAGTCTGCGCGGTTCTGGCGGGTCGCCGGTTTATTTGCTTTTTTTCCTGGTTTCCGAACCGAACAGCTGACGGGTCACCCGCTGGCTGACACCAGCAGATGTTGAAAAAATAAAGGTCCAACACGAAACTATTATTGCACCTGACCTGCAAGAGCACAAGCACCTCTCCAATGCGAAAAATCAGCTGAAGCCAAAACCACAAGAGCAGCGACTTTTTTTCCAGACGATGCTAAATAATAAAGACATGAAGCGAAGCCTCTCCATGAGGTTCACGGAAAGAGGACAGTGCTGATTCCCAGGTTCAGGTGTTGCGATGTGCGCTACGAATAAGATGTTCTGGCACAATTTATTTATTTTTTCTTCACAATTTTGTTAATAGTAAATAGGGTTAAATAATAAAAACTCCAGAAGTTATTCTTTTCTTTCTTTACTTAAAGGAAAGTGTGAAGGTACGCAGAGTGCAGCTGCAGGCGCTGCTGCTGCTGCTGGGCTCCGATAGTTTCCTGCAGGCGCCTGCGCAGTTCTGAACTTTAACACCAGGAAAGAGTTTTATACATAAAGCAATTTATTTTAAACGTTTTTATCATTTCCCTCTTTTGAACTCTAAATATAAACGTCAAACGTTATTACTTCAATGTAAAAACATTTAATTAAATTATTTTTTTGGTAGTGCTCCCTAATGATAATGGCTATTTTTAGAAGTAGCTCCGCGGGCGACTGACAAGGTGCCTGCGGGCGACCGGGTTGGTGACCCCGGTTTAGATTGTGAAATAAATACAAACAGGGTATTACTTGAATCCTTAAAAAAGCCAAAAGTTAGACAACCCACAATTGTTTAATGATTGAATTCTAAAATTGGCAATAGTTGATGTGTTTTAGGTGGCGATTACAGACAATTAAGTATTCATTCTATTCCAATGATCATAACGCTTACTCAACTACTGACATGTTTTTGACTTCACAAAACGTAAAAAATTAAAACTTGCTCTTATTTAGTAACTATGACTTCAGACTATAATCCCATACCAATGGAACTGAAATTCCTCTCCTCTCCTCGGTGGGCATTCAGAAAATATTTCCTTCAATGAATACCAGAATTAATGCATATCTGGAAGTAAATGTAAATACCTCCTCAAATTCAAATATAAAGACAATCGAGGCTTATATGAGGTGGCACATTATTTCATATGTCTCATGTATAAAACAAAAAATGGAGCAGCTTTCTCAATTAGAAAAAGACCTAGGCACTTTGGAGACTGACCTTTCAAAAACAAAACAACCAGAATTACTGATTCCATGTGATAACCTGTGTACAACTAAAGCTGGAGCAGCAATGGCTAGAACAAAATATCATTGCTATGGCGCAGCAGACAAAAAGTTATTCAGTCTTAAAATAGATGATGGTAGACATCTAGAAAAGACAAATTAGCAATTTAAAAAATATTAATTGTTATATAAATCTGAACTTGACAATGACAATGCAAAAATAAAACAATTTCTCCAACACTTACATTTAACAGAGATTAAAACATGCTGATAAAGACATTCTGGATAATGAAATGTGAAGAGGTTCTCTTGCTGTCAAATCCTTACAAAATAAACAAGGCTCAGGACTCATCGGCTTTCCAACTGAATATTTAAAAGCCTTTTCAAATAAATTATTAACCCCCCCTTACAAACATAATCAAAGGGACATTCCAAAGGATAGCAATTCCTCACTCTTTAGAGCTTTAGAGCTCCCAACAATAACATTACTTCCCAAGCCAAGAAAAGTTTAACAAAAGTACTGTAATTATAGACACCTAAGCCTTCTTAATTCAGACTATAAGGTCTTGTCTAAAATAATTGCATCTCGACTGGAGAAAATTATTCCAAAAACTATCTATGCAGATTGAACAGGTTTTGATAAGAACATATATTGCTAATAGAGAGACATAACCCCAGGTGATACTTTCCATGGATGGTGAGAAGGCATTTGACAGAATTGAACCTGATTTTCTTTTTGAGACAGAGCTATGAATTTTGGGAAAACCCTTATGGGCTATGTAAGAACACTCTTTAAGGGCCCCAGGTCACATATTTTGTCTACTGGAATTCTGCGGACGCCTTCACACTCTCCCAAACTTGGAGATAGGGCTGACCCAGTTTTCCTCGCCTGTTTTCCATTGCTAAAGAGCCATTAACAATTGCTTTTCGTTTCGACTTATCTATTACAGGTATGAAAATAGGTACAGAGAAGCATAAACATGCGCTTTAGAATAGAATAGAATAGGAAAACTTTATTAATCCCATAGAGAAATTGAGGAGGGCTGCACAGAGGCGCAGTGGGTAGCGCTGTTGCCTTGCAGCAAGAAGGTCCTGGATTCGATTCCCGGCCCGGGGTCTTTCTGCATGGAGTTTGCATGTTCTCCCTGTGCGTATGTGGGTTCTCTCCGGGTTCTCCGGCTTCCTCCCACAGTCCAAAAACCTGACTGTCAGGTTAATTGGTCTTTCCAAATTCTCCTTAGGTGTGTGTGTGTGTGTCTGGTTGTTTGTCCTGTTTGTCTCTGTGTTGCTCTGCGACAGACTGGTGACCTGTCCAGGGTGACCTGTCCAGGGTGACCCCGCCTCTGGCCCGGAACGCAGCTGGAGAGGCACCAGCACTTCCCGACCCCGTTAGGGAGAAGGGTGGTCAGAAAATGGATGGATGGAAATTGAGGTAGTCTGTCTGTAGCTCACATTAATTCATATCCACACAACATTAAAAATCCTTAAAAAGTACACGAAATATAATACAATAAATACATTACCACTAAAAGAGGTCTAGAAAGTGCTTAAATATGTTAAAATACTAGTGACCCCATCTGCCTCTCTTGCCCCTCCAAGAGATAGCAGCATTACAGAGCCTGATGGCCCGAGGGACAAAGCAGTCCTTAATCCTCTCAGTTGAACAACCCAGTGAGAGGAACTTTTCACTGAGGGAGCTTCTCTGGTTGGAGAAAACAGTGCAGGGGATGGCTGGTGTTCTCTAGGACTGAACTGAGTTTAGACAGTGTCCTCTGTTCCACCAATGTCTCCACAGACTCCAGGCTCACACCGACCACAGGGCTAGCTCTGCCATGAGGCGGTTCAGTCTCTGTGTGTCTCTCTTCTTTGCGATGCTCCCTCAACAAACAATTGCTTAGAATATAACAGTAGATACAATGGACTTATGAAACATGCACAGGAGCTTAGAGCACACATTGAAGGAGGCCAATCTCCTCAAAAAGTACATTCTGCTCTGTGCTTTCTTGTACACATTGTCTGTATTGGAAGACCAGTTCAGCTTACTGTACAGTTGTAGGCCCAGGTATTTGTATGTGCTGACCATCTCCACCTCTATACCATGGATGACAATAGGCTCGATCTGTTAGTGTTCATATCCCAACTGTCTAAATCCTTTCCATCTTTACTTGCACGCCTTCAATCATACAGTGCAGTTTTGGGCAACAAAATTACATGCATACATGCTACATACATACAAACATGCATACATACATGCATGCATATAGACATACATGCACACTTGCATGCACACATACATACATACATACATACATACATACATACATACATACATACATACATACATACATATTAAAATAAGAGTGAATGTAATTAATAACCTATGCGCCCTTCAAATACATTTCGTGGATCTATATTACACAGGAAAACACTGCAATGAGCATCATCCTAAGATGCTTGTTTTGACCTAGTTGATTAAAAACACGCATTGGTCATCTACAGCAGCGCATCCCTCACTTTCGCAATGCAAGAAATTGAAACCTATTTCAGCCACAGACCACTAAAATTCTTAAGTTTGAGGCCTGCTCTTGTTGTTAGCTACAGTTAGCATTACCGAAATGCTAACGTTGTGTGACTTGGGGTATCCTAGCTGGGATCTCAGATAACTTAAACATGTGAAACTGTATCTCTGAGGCTCTGTCTGCGCTCACCTCTCGGTCCTTCAGTCCTAACAACAACACTTCTTCCATTAAGGTGAGTCGTGTTTCTTTGCAGTCTCCGCTGTCGTCATGATCCAGCTCCTCTCCTCGGCGGGGCTCCGGCTCCTCGCGGCCCACCTCGCGATCTTTGTCGGTAGCGGTTCGCGAGGCTTCTGTGCGCCTCTGCACGAGGCCTGAACTTCTTTGAGTCATGGAAGTCATCAGTAGGAGAGGAGTTGGTTCAACCACGGCGGAAAGTACACACCACTGACTGCCCTACCGTGGAAGATTCATCCAGCAACCTGTCAGTCACAGAGGAACAACATATAGATTCCCTAGTAGACAACAACCTGGTCAGCCACCAGTCTGAAGAACTGCGCTATGGAGTGAAAATAGTCTCAAAATATCTGTGTGCGTGTAAAAGTATCTGTGCGTGTATAATACTGGATTTGTAACTGGCGGAAGCATCTTTGTGTGTAACTTTGGACAGCTGTGTCTGTGAAACATGATTTGTAAACCTTAAACAGAAAATAAACCCCCTAGCCTACAAATGTTTAAGAAGTACACAGGAGTCGCCAGATACACACATTCACAAAACTGCATTTTCGCACAGATCCGGTGACCAGTGGATGAGTATTTTTGAGACTCGCCTATGGAATGAAAATAGTCTCAAAATATCTGTGTGTGTGTGTGTGTGTGTGTGTGTGTGTGTGTGTGTGTGTGTGTGTGTGTGTGTGTGTGTGTGTGTGTGTGTGTGTGTGTAAAAATATCTCTGTGTGTGTAATACTGGATTTGTAACTCGTGTAAGCATCTTTGTGTGTAACTTTGGATAGTTGTGTCTGTGAAACAAACTTAAACACGCAGACATTTTTACACGCGCACATATATTTTGAGACTATTTTAACTCCATAATTTTCACTCCATACTAAATGGCGCCTTGTGGTCATTTGTGGTACCAAACTTTTCCCGCTGGCACTGACTGGATGAACCCAAATATGGAAGAGTTAGTCAGATTTGGCCCAACGAAGTGACACCCAATTATTTTGTCTGGCTCTACTTTTTACAGTTAAAAAAAGTTTAAACTCATAAAAAGAAAAATATCTCCCACATATGCATCTTTTAACCTTTCAAATGCTGTTTTTCTTGGCCATTTTTGGTGGTCTTTAAAGGATCAATATGTCATGCGGTGTGACTGTCCAAACTCAATTATTGTTTCAAAAATCTCTTCAAAATTACAGTTCAAATATATTTTCTTTCCTGATTGGTATAATTTTCCAAGTCTTTCCTTCAGCCTCTACAAATTTTCGAAGCATGTTTATTTATAATTCCATAGTAACATTTAAACAAACTTTGTCCAAAAATGTCCATTTAATAAAATATTATGTGTGCGACCATCAAGATATTCACATTTTTGAATTTATGTCCTGAAATCCAGTCAAAAACAAGAAGTTCCATCATCCAACAGTCTGCCAAAAACCCCTACTGCAAAGAGGTTTGTTAATCTTTTTCAAATTTAAAAAAAAGTGTCATTTTTAGCAGTAGATTTGTAATTGCCATATTTGGGTCTGACCTAAAAACAAAAACAAAAAAAAACCCTTTAATAATTAAATATTCCCACAATTTTCTATTTTGATTTTGAATTTCATATTTGCCTTGTGTGGTAAGTAAGGTTGTTTTTTTTAAGTAGGTAAATTATTTGCCTGTTGATAATGACTGAAAATGAAAATATCATTTGGTGCAACTAAGTATCATGTGGTTCGACATTTATGTTGTTGAAAGGTAGTTTCTGTGCTTTTACTTTTGAATTCAAGACTCAAATACAAAACCGATACTTTGCATTTGAGCTGGGGCAGGGGGGAAATCGTCAGATAAAGCTTCTGCATATTGATGTTCCCGCTAAAGCGGATGCCCTTCACTCTTAAAGGTGCAAAGCAGTCTTTTCAACCCAAACCCTACAATGTTAGTGAAGCACGATTACAAATTCAAAAACGCAACTATATTACCAAAACTGAAAGGGTATGTCCCAGTGAGAGACATGAGAAATCGCTGATTGGACAATAGGCATTATTTGTGCGGTAAAAAACTAAACAATAATGCAGAAGGTCGCACAGGGTTAACTCGGTGGGTTTGATGCTGTCATGATGCTTCAATAACTTCCAGTGGCTCCTTTGTTGTTGTTATCATCAATTTATTCCACGGATCAGCTTCAATACTTCAAACTTTTAAGACTGACACATGCTGACCAGGCTAAACCATAATGATGCCAACAAAAAACAATATTTAACACGGTCAACAGAAATTATGACCCTCCACCTAGTGCACCCGTTTCCTGCTACATACTGATTCAGTGCGTCAGTACGGCTCTCATTCATACTAAGTGACAGTCACGCCCACCTACGACACACCCACCACCCAAAGTGTCACAGCTGTGAGCTCCTGCCACATCAATAATGCTCGTTTAGATCATTTGGCTCTTACATACCGGCCCCTAATTATTACAAAGATAATTATCTGTAATGTTAACATTGTAAAGAGACAAACCTAATCAATAAATATTCATAAATTTGATCAATATCAAATCATTCTAATCTATCCTTTAAATAAGCATTCAACTAGAGAAAGGAAGTCACTGGTGATAATAAAAGGAGAGAAAAGGTTATTAAATGTTCATGGTATCTCCGCCTCCTGAAGCAGGCACAACTTGGTAATGGGTCTTTCCAGAAAGTTTGTCTTGGTCTTGATGCGAACTGATCGCACAAGTCCTCCTTTGTCAGGAACAATGTTCACAACTCTACCCATTAACCAAGAGTTGCGTGGAGCAGAGTCATCCACGATGAGGACGACATCTCCTGGAATGAAGTTCCGTCTCGTTCTTTGCCACTTCTGTCGCTCTTGTAGTTGAGGCAAGTATTCCTTTGACCAACGCTTCCAGAAGAGATCCGCCATATATTGCACCTGTCTCCATCTTCGTCGAGCGTAGATATCATTCTTGGAAAACACTCCTGGTGGTAATGAAGGTGTAGTCTTTAAAAGAAGAAGATGATTTGGAGTTAGTGCTTCCAGGTCCTGGACATCAGTAAAGGCTTTGGTTATAGGTCGACTATTGATAATAGCCTCAACTTCGCAGAAAACTGTGTGAAGGCTTTCTTCACCAAGAGTCTGTGTCCTTAAAACAGAATTTAACACTTTTCGAACAGACTTAATAAGGCTTTCCCATGCACCTCCATGGTGTGAGCCAGTAGGAGGATTAAAAGACCATTTTATTCCCTTTTGAAGGAGAGTATTACTGATCAGAGTTTGATTCCATCTTTCAATTTCTTCTCTTAATTCCCGTTCAGCTCCCACAAAGTTGGTTCCATTGTCTGAACGCAGCTCCAACACTTGACCACGTCTGGCAATAAATCTTCGTAGACCATTGATGAAGGAATCAGTATCCAGTGATGACAACATCTCAAGGTGAACTGCTCTTATTGCCATACAAGTAAAGATGACTCCATATCGTTTCAGCAAACTCCTGCCACGCTTAATTTCAAAGGGACCAAAACAATCCACACCCACACAAGTAAATGGGGGCTTGTCTGGATACACTCGTTCCTGTGGAAGGTCCGCCATCCTTTGAATTCCTGGAGTGGCATGAAGTCGTCGACAAATCATGCATCTTGATAAAGTCTTTCTGATTGCGACACTGGCACCTGGGATCCAATCAATACTTTTGATGCAATTCAGCGAGCATATGATTACGTCCACCATGGCCTGTCTGTTGATGTATATGACGCAGTAAGATTTCAGAGATGTGAAGGTCTTTAGCCAATATGGCTGGGTATTTAGTTTCAGCAGGCATAGCTGCTTTGCTTAGCCTTCCACCAACTCTTAATACACCACCTTAAAGAATAGGATTAAGCTTGTAGAGCTGACTTGTTTTCTTCACACTTTCATGTTTCTGCAAACTTGTCATTTCTTCTGGATATCGCTTTCTTTGACAATAACAGATGATGGCATGCTCAGCTTTCTCAAAATCCTCTATGGGTAAGGCTCCCAATGCAACATCTTTCTTGCAGACATTCATTTCTTTCGTAAACGGCCGAACACGGTCAAGCAATAACTTCCGGTTCAAAAGCGCTGTCGTCCAATCAGCTTTCTCTCAGGCTAGTGATGGTGAGATGAAGCCTCATGAGGCATTGAACCACTTGAGCCAACTGGTTCGAGAAAGGGTTCATTTCTTGAGGCTTCATGTGCTCACGAAACCACCTACTGGCCAGGTGTATAATCACAGCCAGCCAGGGCCGTGCAGAGACCACTAAAGGGGCAGGTGCTCAAAAAAAAAGGGCACATCTAATCACATTTTAGGACAGAATATTAACAAAGTCACACAGCTTTCAGAGTTTAATTAACAATGATAAATTACAAAATTGTGAGACATACAATCAAAGAACATCTGCCTGGGTTGCTGTACTTGCAGTGGAGATGAAGAGGGTCCATTCAGGAAAAACAGAGATGCATCAAACTTTAACGTGGAACTGCAGGAAAAAAAACAAAAACAAAAATTTAAAAAGCATAATAGATGAAAAAAAAAGCATAATTGCTTTGTAATATTAAATATGTTCACTACCAAAAACTGCAGGTTGATGATGGTCAGAACCTTTACTTTTTTTGTTCTTACCTGCGGTACTGGTTCTGACCCAGTTGGTCAACAATCCAGTACCTTTCGCTGCTTCTAGCAAATCCTTTCTTTTTTGTTTCTGACGTCTGTCTTTACGTGGCATCTTTGAACTGAAACAAGCAAAACGTAATGAATTATGATCAGAACACTATAATAAACCACACTACCAGTTCTTTACCCTTGTGTTTAAACCAATATGTATTTCAGTCCACAGCACAATTTTAATTTCAGAGAAAATGAGACCTCTCCAATGGAGTTCAATTTGTTTCACAATTATTCAATTAAAATACTAACCTCAATTAAATAATATAAAATTGTGATCAAGACATTTTGAATTGTAACTTTTTTTTCAACAAAATTATTGTGTTTTTCTTGCAAAGTAATAATAATAATAATAATAATAATAATAATAATAATTGTAGTACATGTGTAAGAAAAAAAAACAAAACAAAACAAAAAAAACCCAAAATGGCACTTGGGGCCATGGAGCAAAAGGGGCAGGTGCTCAAGCCCCCCCTCTGCACGGACCTGACCAGTAGGGAATAGGCCTGTGCAACAAGTCGCCTGTAGAAGTACGAACATTACATGAATGTATGAGACCATCCCTGCCTGGGAAGACCTCTACCACTCTACCCATATTTCATATTGATCTGGGTGTGTTGTCTTCCCTTGAAGAACTACATATCCCACTTTGAGAACAGTTGGAATAGAAGTGTTCACCCTATGAGGTGATTTCAAGTCAGTCAAATAGTCTCTCCACCAGCTGTTGCATAAGCTGGTGAAAAATGTCAGTTTACTGTGAGCACCTGATTTGGGTGAGGTGGCAGTGGTAAAACACTCCTCCACCCAAACACACACAGAAATACAAGTTGACTGCAGTGACCTCTGCATGAACAGCAGGTTGTTAGTTTTAGTTTAGTTTAGCCTGAAAATGGCTGAAACAAGATTTTGTGTGGAAAAAACCCATGTTGACATCTCCAAATTAAACATAAACAGCAAAAGATGGAATAAATGCTATGTTTACATGATAATCCACTAACCATCTAATGCACTCCCTGTCAAAAGGCATGTTACACACAAATGTAAAATGTGGGGATAATTGACAGAGTCCCGTTGGGCCTGCTAATGTGTATTCTGACACTAGCAGATCTCTCTGTGCTCAGTGTACCTGGTGTGATCACATGGGAGCCTGGCGGCGGGAAAGTGTCACAGTATCCACAGTTTGGACGAAGTTAATGCCTGGCAGGCAAAGTTCAGGGCATAACAACCGGAGGGCAAATCTGGACATTCTGACTCCACCCTCCACCCGCTTTGACTAGAACATCAGACAAGTAATAAATGCCCCACAATAATCCAGACAGATAGCTGCCGGAGATAAAAGTATATTTACAGCAGATTTTCCAGAGATGCTCTTCATTAAATGTCGCTTTTTCTGCTCTAGACATATTCAAGGGAGTTTAGAAGGCAGAATTAAAATGCAGCTTTGCTCTACTTTTCTCAGGTTCTCGTCAAACTGTTGATGTTACTGCTGTTGATCTTACGAGCTTTCCGAGCAGCAGTCAGGACTCATCACAGGAAAACAACAGGACGTTATTTGATTTTTGTTGGGAATCCGGAGCCGCTTATAGTGCAGCATGTAGTTTAAAGGTACGGTATGCTTTCCATTCCATTAAGATTCAGTGACGGCACATATAGGCTGATGATGAGCTGCTGGGTTCATGTGCTGTTTTTGTTTCAGTGCAGCTCATGCTGCAGGAATTAAAAGAAACGCTTTGACAGTGGAAATATAGCACAAACAAACCACTCTGAAATAGTTGATTTGATTTTATATTCAAAATCATAAAACCATTTCTCAGTTTGACTGATTGGTCAAACTGTGTGCAATGCTGCTTATGACCATGATTTACCTTCTGCAAATCAAATCAGGAGAGGTCTGCTCTGTGTACTTCATTCTAGTCTTTAGTGTCTTTGTTGGGTTCCAGTTTTGATGAAGTCAGTGTAAGCTGACATACATTTGATCAGACTGCTTCCAGAGCAGATTGTTCACCATTAAAACAACTCTAAGAAGCTATGGTCTATTTTAAAAACAGGGTTATGACGTATGGAAGCCTCTACAAAAATCTACATGTATTTTGTCATTTTCCTGGTCTGACTTGTACTAGAAAACAGAAGCTAGACAACTTAAAATACTTTATTATTCATTCTGCTATACAAAAGATTTAAGCTTCTTATTTGACAGATTAATATTTAATTTGAATCAGTTATCTTTGAATTACCTGAACTAAAATCTTAAGCAAATAAATTGATTAGTTTCGACTTACCAACTGAGAAAACCCACATACATTTCAAATAAGAATCACTTCAGATCAAGTGTCAAACAAAGCAAGTTTTGAACTTTTAAAACATAAAAAAAAATTGTTCAAAATGTACAAACTTTGCTTCCACAAATGCATATTCACAAGGAGGATTGTGGGGTCCAAATTTGGTAAATTTTAGTACTACAGCTTGTAAAGTAGAGCTGATTTCTTGCCAGAAAACAACATAAATTGAGTCGACTGTTTACCAAGCTATTACTTTGAAACCCATTGTGCTTTTTCATAATTTATAGAAAAACTGTTTGTCCTGAAGTGTTTGGAAATCCTTTGAAATTTGTTACAGAAAACTGGAAAATGGATTGTTAAATGAAAAGATGTGTAAGATTCCTAAAAACATCTCCATAGAAGCTGACATGTTTTAAGTGTGTCTGGAACTGGAATAAATGGCTGGGGAGAGAAGTCTGGGCCTCCCTTCTGAAGCTGCTACCTCTGCCAGGTCTGTACTGTGAAATGACAAGATCCAAAAGTACACTTGATTCCTTCATAGCAATCTAAAACTGCTGAAGTGATTGGTTTAGGAGACATCGTTGGGGTTGCCCCATTTTCTATGGGTTAGGACATTTCCTTCAAACAACCTATGTCAGATTTATTTTACTTTTCTGTTTATAGCTTTGACCTTTTACTGAACTTTCAAAAACTTTAGTGGGAGGTTCAAATAACCTGGTGCAAAGTGTTAGGAAGCAGCATATTTTCAGAAGATTCTACAGTGAACAGCTGTCTGCCTTCAGTCTGATATTTAAGTTGTTCCTGAGGTGGAAATCAGTGACTAGGTAGAACCCAAACTCCTTCAATAGAACATGTTCTGCTGTGTCTCTGGAACTATTTAGTTCTAAGATAACATAATTGGAGTTTTTACTTTTGCTTTTACATCAGCATTAATAACTCATTTGAGGGGTTTAAATTCAATTTTATTTTTTGAGGTATTATATTAGCCTTCATAATGTCCTTGCACCTCTAGGCCTCGGTCTAGAGTTTCAAATTGTTTCCTGTAGAATCTTTGCCTGGTTGAATGCAAGAAGGCCTGACATAAATGGAAACAACAACATCTTGTGCTTACCTTCATGGATGTGGCAGGATTCTAAAGACTGTACTACACTGCTTAAAGTTTTGTTCTTATTCACCAACATTCCCGTTACTTAGTGGATTCTGCACAGCCTTTAAGATCCTTACAGTTATTGGATCTATTTATAGGAAGGATTTTTAGTATTCAGTCACAAACAGAACATGAAAATATCTGTTAAATAAGTTATTTGTTTTCTTACATATTTGTGTTTAAAAACACTAAACATGGCGAGTCAGCTAATTTAACAACAAACTCCTACAGCTAAAGGTTACATCTCTTAAAAAGTGTTAAGCAGTAGAATAAAACATTTTCTTCAAATGGACAATGAAGACAGTGTAAATCTCTACATGCTTTGTGAAAACAAACATGCTGTCCACCATTGAGTGACACTCACCACTGCTAGAATTTTATTTAATATTAGATTCTGTTCTTTAAGCTTCACTGGCCTTTTTTCACTGTAATGTGTAAAAAGTGGAACTCAGTCAAAAATTGGCTTTGGCAGCATCATTTTCTTCTTGCAAACATAAACTCCTTATACTCAAAATTTTTCTTTATTCTTTTACAATGAAACATTCTGGGATTTGTTGAAATGGGGCTTTTTCTAATCTTTGGCCATATGGCACCTTGGAGAAGAGCAGGGTAAAGGGGGAGGGTGGAATCTAGGTCAGTCTGCATTCTGGAAACAAAGAGTAAACTAATCCTTATAGTTGGAATGTAAAATAGATTTTATATATAGATATAGATATTTATATATCAAATAAAAATGCAATCTGAATGTGCTTTTGCTATGGGGACAGTGCAAGAAAAAGTTTTGGCACAATGTTGGTTAGCTGCATTCACTGCGCCTATAGATTACATTAAAAGCTATAAGTTCAAAATTTAATAAGTAAATGAAAAAAAACCCCTGAAGGTCTTAGTTTGTGTTAAGATGAAGAAAACATGTTGCAGTTGGACATGAATAAAAACCTAAATATGAATATAAAAACTCCATTCCAATGATTTACATAGATCCGGGTCAGAAGGGAATGTTTGAATGAATATGATTTTATTGGTCTCTGATGCTTTTGTGAAGGGCATTTATTTCTGCATAACTCCCTTACAATTCCACCACTGCTTTTCAGTCAGGTTGAGGTCTGGAGCTTGGCTAAGCCCTTGCAACCAAATGTTTTCCTTTTTCAGCCATTCTGTTGTAGAACAGATGCTTTTTAGAATGGTTATTCTTTGGAAGGACCTTACTTAAGAATTTTTAATAACTTGTAATTGGTTATTAAAAAACCCAAACAAATAAAGTTTGCCAGTTTTTTAGTTTTGATGGAGGTATCATTGACATAATTTCCCTGACATATAAGTGAAAAATTACAATAAAATAGCACACAGTGGGAAATGATACACAACTCTGAATGTTTTATACTGCATTTTTGTTTGTATTCTGCACAAAGGTGCTTTGGAAGTACATACTGCTCTTAGTGACTCTGTGTAGACGAACATAAACTGGTTCTGCTGTTCAAATGCTGTAGCATTACAAGTATAGATCAGGAAGACTGAGATTATCTGTGTGGGGGCAGGGCTCCATTTGGAGAGATTTAGGTCATTACCGAAAATGTAACGTTAATACTCTTGTCATTCAGCTTTGAGTGACAAGTAACAAATGGATTTCATGGTGGTTTTCTGTCTCTCTGAATGGATCAATAGAATCGTTGATCTACTGATCAATTTAAGATTTAATAAGTCAAAAAAAAAAAAACCCTCAGGCTCTTATTTTGTGTTAAGATGAAGAAAACAACATGTTATACTTGGACATGAATATTTAAAAACTTTAATCTGAATATAAAAACTCAATTCCAATGATTTACGTAGATCTGGATCAGAAGGAAAAGTCTGAATGAATATGTTACCCTGCAACCTTGGATGGCTGAGAGTAAAGTAGCAAATGATCTTCTCCCAAAGTGTGACGCTGTGACACAGAAAAAATGAGACGCACACGTTGAACTGTAAACAACTTGGACTTTTAGACTATCTTTCATGTTAATGTACTGTAATGTCATTCTCTTATCTTTATGCTTTATCTGATGCTCCCCCTGGTCAAGTATTATTATTGTCTTATTGTGTTATGTTCACAATACAATTGTATTGTTGTTTATTGAAATAAATAAAGTTAAAAAAAAAAACAAAAACACGTTGAACTTCCGTCAACATCCAACGGACGATTTATTCTTCTTGTGCGCTCAATCTTTTCTATGCCACTATAACGCGACAGCGCCCCTAGCGGTCGTGTGGAGAATTGCACAGACTCACTGAAATAACACTAAAGAACTTATTACAACAAGAAATTAAAAGACACAAAATAAAAAAACTATGTTGGGGTGCCTATTTTCTTACTTATTGTTTTTATTTCCTAATAACTTGTTTTCCACCCCTCTACAAATATGATTTTATTAAATGGAAAATCAAATCCATTCAGTGGATCTGATTTTCCTTTGAACGTGTCCAGTCCTGTTTTTGCATGATTTTTTTTTTTTTTACAATGAAAATTATAGCAACTTAACACGTGGGAGCAAGGTATGCTGCAAGGTGTTGATTTTCAATCTCTCATATCTGAAGGAGGGACAGCTTATCCTGCTCTCTTGTCTTAACTTTCCCTTTGAGTTATTTTAAAGACACTATAAACATTAGGAAGTTATCATAAAGATATTATAAAGTTTTTATTGTTATACTTACATTGTTGACATCACAAAAAATTTTCTCCAGATTACACTTAGAAATACAAGCTCACAAATAGCATTTAGATCCAAAGAAAACAGTGGCTTTACTCTGTAGCTACTGGAGTTGTGTTTAGTTTAAATGTCATGTTTTCAGCTTTGCTAAAAGTCACTGACACTTTGAAAAGTATTTGAGTGACTGACATAGGAGAAGACTAAAATCAGTGAACAACATAGAAAAGCTATTTTGATATATATTACAATTGTATCAGTCAGTGAAAGGACAGGCACATGACTGAAAAATCCATTACAATCGAAGTGTGCATATTGGACTAAAAATTTGAGATTTGTTCCTCTAATAATAATGTGACAATGACTTGAGTACCATTTTTGTATCCCTCTACCCACCTCTGATTATTGCATCTTCATATTCTTCTTCTCAAACATGTGAATCATTTATTTAGATAATGAGTGATTGTGTTTTAATCTGAAGTATCCATACAATTAAAGGATCCAAAAGACTTTAAATCAATGCCAACTCTTCTCCAGATGTTATACATGTTGCCTTTACATTTATCCTGAATGTGGCTTTCTGGAGTTTTGTGACCACATTAAAGATGTCTTTAGCTCTTTACATTAGTCTGAGATAAACTTAGCCTTAATTTTCACTCTTATCTAACTTCATCATGTATGTGTTAGACCCTATCATGTCTGGGTATGTTCTGTTTCTGCTGACCTTTAAGCTAGGGTTATCGTTGATGCGTTGAACTGGTGTGTGGCGCTGTGCACTGGAAGCAGCAACACCACTCCCTTGCATTGGACCCGCATGTCGCAGCGCCTGGTCGTGCACCTCAGAAACATTCACACCAACTGGACGATTTGGAAGGTGCTCTTACAGAGCCAGTCTCCTTGCACTGGCTTTTGTATAAAACTTCTGAGAGTGCTCATTTTATGAGAATATGGCTCCTGTCTACACATTAACTACAAACGCCATATTGCTGTCTTGGTTTGCGCAAGCTCAACACAAACTTTCAAAAGTGTGACTATAACTCAACCTTTATGCACTCTTTTTAGTGAGGGACTATTGATAACTTGCCTTCATTGCTAATTCTGCCATATTGACTGTTAAATGCTCTGGAAACTGCCTCAAACACAACAGCTCCTGTTTATCATATTCAGTCTGGTGGTTTGTGACGTCAGCTCTACTAAACGCTCTGCATGTATATCAAAATATAGACAAGTTGGTCTTTTCCTTCTGATTTGGTAACTGGTGTTGTCAGTGAATGTATTTTAAAAATCTCCATCATCCTTTCAGTTTATGCCACCAATAACTGCAGTAAGTCCAAGAAAACCCACACAAGTTTTGCATCTGATTTAACTGCACAGAACAGGGCAGGGCATTTTGCCTACAGTTGGGTATGTAGGAATAGACAGACACACAGAACCACGAAACCAAAGAGTTTATTTGAAGCTCAACTTCAGGATAGTGATTAAAGTGTGGTCTTATGGTAGCCTGTGTTTTTTTTTGTCCACATCTGCCACTAATGTAGTTTTATCCAGAGTGCAGATGAAGGGTCAACCCAGATTCCTCAGGACAACTTTTTTTTTTATTTTTTACTGAAATTAGACTACTGAAGATATTTAGTGGGCTCGCATTTTTTAAACCCTTCAGAGCAGCTTTAGCTCCAATCAACATTTTTAGTTGTAACTCTGGAACTCACAAATTACCTTTGAATTCTCATATAGCTAGGACATTTTTCATCGTTGCCACAAGGATAAGGAGTGTTTAAGCAATTCCTACCAAAATTATAAAACTGACACAACTTTTAAATGGATCTGTGGTATAATTATGGAGAACGATGATTACACATTGCTAGTTGTAGGTTCTTTATTCCCAGTGCTGTAGACTAGAGCTGCCTCTCACACAGAGCCATGCAGAGACTTTTAAAGAGGCAGGGGCTAAAGGGGCACATTGAACAAGATCTTAAAACACTGTACAGAAACATAGCAACAATCCATATTAAGCTAGACTCTAACATTTAACTGTATCATATTTTATCAATGTCATCATGTGTGGGCAATGCAAAGCATATGTGTTGATCTGAGACTGTAGTTTTTAAACAAACCATAGGAGAGAAGGTCGCTGGTTATGAAGTTATGAAATAAGCAAATTTGTTGCTGTTTTGCTAAATAAACCCTCATAATATCTGACTGTTTAGCCTCCATAGAAACTTGGCTGCAGATTGCTCTAAAGATCAAAAAAGCTTTGAGGGGTTAACTGCAAATCCTTTTTTAATGTTAGCACCTCAGATAGATTTAGAATTGTAAGGTTGAGAGATAAATTATTTTTCATTAGATTTTGTCATTCTAGAAAATCTTGAGAAAAATCCATGCATTTAAGCTCAGTTGAATACTGTGACAGTGTCTTCATAGATCTGCCTCAAAAATATATATCAGAGGTCTACTGAAAGTCGGGGCCCCTATAAATTAGGGGTGGAAATTAGCGCCCGCCACTGGCCAAATGCTGGTGAAAGGATGAAGTGGCATGTAAATTGGAGCCACTGTGGCAGATTGACAATTTGAAGAAAGAAAATAAAAGCTTAATTCAGTTTGAACTTCTGTCCAGGTGAGGACTTACCATCTGAGGCATATACTGTGTATGGGGTGGCACAACAAAAAAAGTATATTAAACATCATTTTTATCGACCGCGACAACCCATTGGTTTATTTTTTTGACAGAAATTGGGCTTATCCAATGTCTGTCATTCCTCGGTCCTCTTTGGCCCATCCCTCCCCTCCCAGGTTATAAATAGCGACATTTCAGCTAACCCGTCTCCGAGCAGCTGAAACTGCAATTTCTAAAACGGGGAAGAGGAAATAAAAAATCTATTCCATGGTAGAATGAGCAATGTGCTATAAGGGGAAGAAATAAAGCTTTTAAATTGGAAAGGAGAAGCCATTCTTTTGAGGTATTAATACAATATAAGAAAGCACAAGCTGTAGTTAGAAAGACTATTAGAGCAGCTAAAAAGGCATGTTGGAGGCAGTATTGTAATTCTATTGGAAGAGAGACCAAGTTATCTGAGGTATTAAGAAAATGAATGGTGTTAAAAATAACTTTTCCTTACCTGTTCTAGAATTTAATGGGAAAATAGCTGTTAGTAATAAAAAAAAGGCTGAGTTATTAGCAGAAACATTAATTAAAGTACATAGTTCAGAAAATGATATGTAAATGTAACACCATATCATCTGCAAATGGATTTACTAAGCCAGAATCAGAATGCAGATGTTTTTGTGCTTATATTTATTTGAAAAGCAGAGCAAACTTTCACGCAAAAATGTCTGTGATAACTGTGGTGAGAAAGAGGAACAAATAGAATGACAGTGAAAGCACTAGGAAGATTAAAAAAAATGTGAATAAAAAAAAAAGATTCTAAATATCCTCCATTTACTCCTCTTTTAATCTGCATAACCGACAAATAATTCCTGGTGTAATATTACCAGAATGCAGCATGTCTTTCAACTTCATTTTCTTTTATGACCACTCTGCTCTCCAATACTTGCTGTTTGTTGTTTTCAATTTTTTTTTTTTCGTTTTTTCTTGCATTTTCTCTTCTGACTTGGAATCCTTAAAGGCCATATGTGTTGGCTGCTTGTGTTTGCTATTAAACTGAGAATTGAAACATTGACCTTGACAGGCTGCCACCAGGCCTGATATTTTAGTATTTTAGTCTTCTGGTATTTCAAAGATACAGAACAGGCAATTTCTTTTCATTCTCTGCCTGCATCTTATCCACATATGTATCATGCATTTCCAGGTACATAGAGCCATTTCATAGCACAATGAAGCAACTGTTACCTTCAGTTGTTCTAAAAATATGGTATAGATCAAAAACAACGTACAAGAAATTTGAGTTTGTATCAAAGCTGTATTTGATGCCCTGAAATTAACTTGTCCTTTTAACAACCGACCTTTCCAACATTCTTCCTTCTGCATGTAACATAATAGTCCTTCATGCCATCCACTGATGCCATTTGCAACAGTTCTGAGGAGTATTGTAATTTGTATGATTAACTCAACATTGTTTGCAATGTGTTGGGTTAGGGTTGTGTTTGCAACCCATTGCAATGTGTTTGCAACATTGCAATGGGTTGCAAACACATTGCAAACACAATGTGTTTGCTGGGTTGCTGCTGCTAGTCTAGAGGAGCTGTGTGGAGTAAGCACAGGACAAGGGTGACCTGTGGAAGGAAGCCTTAGCTGGAGACTGAAGTGTTGGGTAAAAAGGAGGCACATTGGCAATGGGAGAGTCGAGGATTTCTCAAACATGCATGAAAGAATCAAAGCAACACTCCAGATATGGAGTGGTTGATGAGGAAAATAACGTAACATGACATAAACTTCAAAAGACATGAATTTGTGTAATGAAGACGTCAGTGAACATAATCAGCAGGTTCTAAAAAATTGAGTGAAGCATTAAACCAGTTTATTATTTTTTAAAATGTTTATTTGCATGCCATCTTTTGCTTCCTGCTACAATGTAACAAGTTTTCTACATTTATGTGTGTTTTCCAGGTGATAGTCTGGTCCTGCAGAACCACTGTTAAACCATTGTGGGCAGCAATACGACTTCTTCCCCTCCAGGTCACATTGGCAATTTTCTTTTTTAAATTAACACAACTTCTGTTAAGTAATTGATGCTCTTAACTGGATTTGAGAAGCTAAGGCAACATTGGTTCCTGCTACTTTTCTGATGGTAGCAAGCATCATTGATACTGTCAGTGAGGGATCTACAGCAGGCTCAAAATGCCAGTATGCCTATTACTCAGGACAATGCCCTCAGCATTCTGCTGCTGCTGGAGGACTGGCTCAGGGCTCAGATGGTGAGCTCTAGCAATACTGTCAACATAAAAGAAGACAGTTTGGAATGCAAGGTACTTCACTGCTCTCGACCACTACTTGTGGTTACTGTAAATAACTACTGTAAATCTCCACACACCTTTGCTTTTAACTAATAAACCCTTTAAAAACTCACCTTTGCTTTAAACTTTAAGCATTACACTAATTTCACCTGATTCTTTACATTTCAGAACTGCAGATTTCACATTGTGGTCACAATTATGTGAAAAACTGATTGCTTTTGTATTTTCCTAATAGGATTTGCTATCAGATTAGTTTGTAAATCTTTGTCAAGACTGAAATTCACGATTTTCAGGAATTGTAGCACTTATGTCTCTGGTTATAACCAGGATAAAAAAAACAAAACAGATTCTAATAATAAACCCTTTAGAAGTTGAGAGTAAATATAAAAAATATTTAAGTATTCTTAATTTTATGGTGTTAAAATCTTTCTACCAGTATTTGTCCAGTTCAATTGGGATACAAAAAAAATGTTTCATTTCTAAAGCAAGCAGTAGTATTATGTAACCAGTGGCTTCAAGGCAGAAAAGTCTTTCTTTGTTTTCATCTTGCATTTTATTTTTTTATGTTCAGTCCAAATACATGACCAAATTTGTAGCATCATAAGACTATAAACTCAAAGAATAAATAGATGCACTAAGGCCAGGGAACTAAGAATGTATTTCATTTCATCTTGTCTAAACTCATCTGCCTGGATGTTTTACTTCTAATCCTGAAATACAAGTTCAGGATTAGAATCTGTAATTGACTACCAGTTGTTACCTTTAATCCCTTAACTCACACCAGAACCCCAGGGTGCCGTTTTTCCATTGAACTTTCTGGGGGTGAGATTTACAGGTTTAAACTCTGCCAGTGTTCATTATGATGCTTTTATATGGCAGCCTAGAGTCTCCCCCTCCCTCAGCCCCCATTTACATAGTGCATTCTTTTTTAGGCTATTTTCATCAGTCTTGAAATCCACATGCACAATACTTTATTCTGCAGATTCATTGTATTTTCCAGTCCATGCATTGAACACTCAATGTGCATTTACAGGAAATAAAATTAAAACATCTGGGTGAAGCAAAATTTGTCTATTTCTTTTGTGTTGCAAGCATAATTAGGTACAAACTACTTATAGTTAAAGTATTTTTGACTGCAAAAATAGAAAATTTAGCTTGTCAAGAGGCCAAGCTTTTGCATGTTCGCTTTGTTCAAGAACAGCAGCTGATTTAATTTGGGTATGCCTTTTCAGACGTTTTTGAGGGTTAAGGGGTTAGATAAACATCAGTTAGAGTGTAACAAAGGCTGGGAAGTCACATAGAGGAATCTAAAATTGACTGTGTATACAGATTTGTTGGTTCTACCTCCTCCAGGGTGAAGAGTGCCACAATGGAGAAGAAGACAGTGTTTGTGGCAGTATTCAGTTGGATGATCTACCCTTGTGTCTGGCTGCCGCTCAGAAATTGGTGGAGTATATTAAGTTAAATTTCATGGAGAGTGACACAGCTCTCTCAGCTCCAGGCTCCTGTTGTAGGAAGGGACTTGATGTCGAAGTTCATGCTGCGTCCTTCAGAAAAAATGAGGACAATACTGCTGAATTTGGCCTGAGCTTTGGGAACATCCCTATTTTTGGGGATCCTGATATCAGAAAAAAAGCCTCTTCAAGGAAAAAGAGAGAGGAGGGCCCCATTGTCGACGTAGGCTGCATCTGGGTGACAGAGGTGAAAAAGAAAAGCCCAGCAGCCTGTTGTGGGTGTATCAAACTCAGAGATGAATTGCTGTCAGTAAATGGACAACTCATGGTGGGAGTTGATGTCAGCGGAGCCAGGTAAGATGACATTAGTAATACTTCCCTGTTTGACTCTGCATTCTCTTCATGTCTCCTTGCTGTTTTTTTCCTTCTTGCACTTATGGTTTTTTGTTCTGCTTTAGCTCCTTGTGATATTTGTAAGTTTTTTGTTCATCATTTTTATTAAATGTCCTTCATTTACAAGCTCCATCTTCCATTCTGCATTTGAGTCCACAAGAAACCTACAACACAACATGATGACAAGAGAATATAGACACATGCAGTTACAATGACAAAGGGAGAAAGATGAAAATGAAATTAAGACCAGTCACACATTAGTTTGATGTGCAGAAGAGTACAAACAGTTCAGGGGTGTTTGTGAAAAGAAGTGACAGACAACATGAGGCTGAGAACAAAATGACTTGATCTTCATCATGCAACTGCAACAATGAAAACTTATTTCAGCAGTAAGAGGCTAGCACTTGTGGATATAAGAGTTCTTTAACAGTTAAGAGATTTGACAGAGTTTATGTTTTTGGCCTGAATCATCAATAAATAATAAATGCTGTAAATATGTGAACAAGGATGATTGATTTCATTGTAAAGTTTCTTTATGTGTCTTGAAAAGAATTGTATAAGTATGATTCCAATGACTTTATTGTCATAGAATCAATATATTAGGGGTTCTGGCTCAGACCTCAGAAGCCATATTTGTTTGGTGAGGCCTGCAAGTATTTGTTCTCTGTGTTCTCTGTGTCCATGAGAACAAATACTTTACTTTTCCGAGGACTTCTGCACAAAGTTACAGTATAAACCGTGCTGTAATTTAATTATTTTTAAATTGCAATTTAAAAAGAATTTATTTTAAATTATTGTGCAGGACTACTTGCTCACTGGTGTGAAGTTCTCTGTATAGAAAGCCCATTTAATTGCATCCTTACATGCAGCTGTCAAAGTCGCTAAACACTGAAGATAAAACTGAAAGTGGTGCAGATAAGCAGCCATGTTGGAAGCCATGTCCCAATTGTCAAAAGCTCAAGGACACATCCTGGTAGGTCGTGTCCTTGACATTATAATGACATTATAGTTGATCAATAGCAACTAACACACTGGAAAATCTATTACTACAAAGAGTCTAACAACACTTTCACACTGAAATGAAGCTGTTCAGATTTTTTTGCAATGCTGTCCAGTTTATGCAGTTTATGTGAAATGGCAGCAATCCAGTGTGAAGGATGCGTGTCTGAGAGAGTTAGCCAAACCGAGGCAGCATAGCAAGAGTTCATTGCAGTTGTGGGGAGAGGGGGGAACAGTGATTATCAGCAGAAGGGTATTTGGCGTAGTCTGATGTTTCTGTATCCTGAGCACTTTTGTCTGTTATATCTACCCAGTGAGTTTAGATGAAATATTTTGCTGCAGCTGGTGGTGTTGCATGATCAGGTTAGTCAGTTGTTTACAAGGAACTTTGCAGCAGTTTGTCAATTTTTTCTTGAATGGACAATAAAACTTTCCTTGAAAATGAATGCCTTTTTAAATGTGTAATGCATTTGGCAAAAACAGAACAGAATAGTTTTGTAGATTCTAAGTCTGTTTCTTTTATTTACAGCTACCTGGTTGATCAGTGCTGGGATGGCGGTTTCATTTATTTGATCCTTTTGCGTCGCATCAAGCGAAAGGCCCCTCTCCCTCCTTGTGTCAAGGGAAGTTTCACTATTCCTAACAAGATGGATCACTGTCAAACCCAGCAGGACATAACTGATTTTGAAGTGCTGAACTGCAAACGTACGTGCAAATTCGGGGTGATATCACGATCATCGAATCAAGGCTACAGGGAAAGTACTCCATCACAGATCCAAACCAAGAATCAGTACTCCCTTTTTAATACTGATGTAGAAGTCAGTTCTTCACGAGAAGAGTGCAGCCCAGACCTGTCTCCTCAGACTAGAACTATTCATTCATGCAATGGATCTGCTGGAACTCTGCCGGGGAGAAGTCACAGTCAGATGTTGGAATGCAAAGTGCAGTCCTTCACTAGTGAAGCTACTACCCAGGTGAGACTCTCCTGACACACTACGCTTAAGTTTAACCGCACAAGAGATGACACTAATGACTCCCTCATTATACAGATAAAAAGAGACAAAATGAAAATATTTCAGAAGGTTTAAGCAGCATCCAGATTATACAGAGAAGGAGACCAATGGATTTTATGTCATTTACTCAGAACAGAATGTTGCTTTCCACCAAGGTGTCCACCAAGGTATCCACCAAGGTGTCCACCTAGGTGTCCACCAAGGTATCCACCAAGGTGTCCACCAAGGCAAGGTATCCACCAAGGTGTCCACCAGGTGTCCACCAAGGTGTCCACCAAGGTGTCCACCAAGGTGTCCACCAAGGTGTCCACCAAGGTATCCACCAAGGTGTCCACCAAGGTGGTGTTGCAGTTGAGTACTGAAACACCAGCTCCTGATGTATCGCAGCTCCAAGATCAAGTTCTTCCAGGATTTCTCAGCAGACACCATATGCAAGCAGAAAGGATTCAATGTGGTTGTGGTTGCAGGAGGAAGGCGGCCAGTACTCCCTTATTTACCTGGCCAGACTGAGGATTGTGCATGATGGGGAAGCAAAGATTTTTCTTTTGGCGGATAAAGTAATGGCGTTCATGGGCAATTTGGTGCTAATGTCTGCCACCATGTCAGGTGACAAAAAAATGATCAAAGAGCAATGAACTTACTATGCGTGCTCTTCCATTCTTGTGTGTTGTTTATAAATATAAATGTAAATGTATATAATTAAATAAAATAATAATAGCTACTGCAGTGTACACAGAGCATTGCAACAACAAAGAACTGCTCTCAGTGAGTTCTGCAACACTGTTATTGATGTAGACAAAGTCAAATTGGCTAAACAAAGGTTGTTTGAACTCGGGGATAAACCAGGTGGATCTTTCCTTTATACAAAAACATGGAAGTTCTCCCAAACAATTGTTTCAGTTTCTGACTGGAGGGTTCCTGTTCAAATAAATAAATGCAGCTTTTATTTAATTCTACAAAAATATGTACCAATCTGAGCAATGTGACAACTCTCAAGCTTTAATGTAAAATTTTTTCTCACAAACCAAGCTGCCAAATTTACCCGATTATAAAAAAGAAAGATCTGAGTGCAGAAATATCGGAGAGAGAGGTGGAAAGAGCCATCACATCCCTCCACGGAGGGAAAGCACTGGGCCCCGATGGGTTGCGTCAGAATTCTACAAAGCATTTATGGATCTGCTTTCAAATCTCTAAAAGGAAACAGGACTAAATCTGATATGTTATTCCTGAAAAATAAAATGATAAACAAAAATGTTTTGGAGACATGTCTGCTCATCTTTTACTCTCATTACTGAGTAAAATTCTGAGGAATACAATTAAACTGTTCATTTTGAATTCTGTTTCATTTATATCAATAGTTTTGTCTCACTCTTATGTGATAGATTTCTTCTTGTTTTTCTGTTTCCGCCAGCTGTTAGAGGGCAGTCACATCTGGAAGATGCATATGGTGAAAGGTCATGAGGGTCTTGGAATACAAATAACAGGGGGACGTGGCTCCAAGCGCTCTTCTCCTGGAATTATTATCGCTCACATAGAGAAAGGGGGCGCTATTCACAGGTAACAGTAATTCCAATTAATTTGTAAATTGTTCCATGCATATGAAATATGAGTTTTCATGACAAATTCTTGCTGATTGATGTTAAATATCCATCCATCCATCCATCCATTTTCGTACACCTTTGTCCCTAGTGGGGTTGGGGGGGGGCAGGGTTCACCCTGGACAGCTCACCACTCTGTGCATGGCTGTTTGTCTTGCCTGTCTCTGTGTTACTCTGTGACACACACCTGAGGCAGACAGGTCGCCAGTCTGGGCAACACAGAGACAGACAACACATTCACACCTAGGGAGAATGTAGAGAGACCAATCAGCCTGACAGTCATGTTTTTGGACTGTGGGAGGAAGCCGGAGTACCCAGAGAGAACCCACCATGCACATGGAGAACATGCAAACTCCATGCAGAAAGACCCCGGGCCGGGAATCGAACCCAGGACCTTCTTGCTGCAACAGTGCTACCAATTGCGCCACCGTGCAGCCCCAAATGTTAAATATCAAATTTATAATTTACCATCCATGCCATAATTCTCAGGTTCACACAACCTATAATTGTACCAATATCACTTTCAGATATTTATATTTTCGAGTAAAAAATCATCAATATCCAACCTTTTTCAGAAAATATTTTAAGTATTTACAGTTTTAAATTAATTCAATTAATATCACTTCACTGTTGTACAATTGTACAATTTTTAAATAAACATAAGCCATTGAAAAATGTCTGTGATGTTTGTCATTTTCATATGGGTTTAGTTATCACATACAAATATTCATTAAGCACATTTTTATGTATTATATTAAGTGAAACTCTTAATTTTTATTGAGTAAATAGTGCCTCTGCATTTTATTCCTGGTGGGATTCATCACTGGAGATTTAGAGATCAAATTGTTTCTACTAAATATTAAAAGTGAAATCCTCACCATTTTCATTCAAGTAAAATGCATGTTTGTGGGAGTTTCAGGGATGGCCGTCTTCATGTTGGTGATGAATTACTGATGGTTAATGGTCAGTCTCTAGTGGGTCTCACACATCAAGAGGCTGTTTCTGTTCTTCGCTCCACTACTGGTCTTGTCCAATTGGTGATATCAAGTCAGGTAAATACATGTACTCACACAAACATAAATTAACATACACACTTTCCTTAGGTTTCTGCATGGAGATGACACACTCCTTACACATTGAGTCATTAGCTTTCGATGTGAATTTCAACAATATAACATTTATACTTTAACCCCAGTATAAATGGGAAAAATGCTGTCAGTTTAAAGCACTTTTAGATAATGGAAATTAGTAAACAATATTTTATTTTACAGACCTACATAATAAAGTCAGTTGTCAAAGCTGATTTCAGTGTGAAAAAGCATCAGCCGAGAAGCAACATTCTTGATACAGACAGGAAAACTTTGACGGGTTGTGAATAAGACTGTCATGACACCGTCATAAACATGACATAACACCTGTTATGAACATGAATAAGTCTTCATGAATATTTATGACTACTGTCATAAGGTGTCATTCAGTAAATCATGACACTTTTAATACAAAGTTGACATTATTCAAAATGTGTTTGTTATGACTGTCATGATGGGTTCTAATTGTCTAGCCCACATGCAGAACACCACACAGGAGAGATGGAATCAGTAAAAGATAAGTTATGGAGGAAACAGGAGGGATGAGGGGTAAACGGGTCTGGTCCAGGAGGGGAATGGGCTCACAGAGCGGTCGGCACACTGTGAAGACACAGCAAGGAGACGGTGAATTCACGGTCGTCGAAAACGGACGTGTTAACGAATGTACTGGAAAGATCTTACTTGTGGAGATGACGAGCTCTGTTTGGGAGGGTTTGCTGAGGTGTTCGGGGTCTCGGTCTCTTTGTGGGTCCAGGTCATCCAGCACTTGGCCAAAGGAATTCAGAAGGCAACAAGGAAGTGCGGCTTAGGGCGGACAGGTAAGTTCAGGTGGAGTGGAGACAGTCGGAGAATCCAGGAGGAACTTGCAATCAGACGGAGGAGGTGAGTTTAGGAACTCAAGCAACCAGTAGGTACGTTCCACGGCGTCACGAGGGAGGTTCATTAGGAAACCAGGCTAGATTGTCACAAGGAGGATCCAGGGCTTCACAAGGAAAACACCTGAAGACAGGAAGCAACGAGAGAAATCACTAGAAAATCAATTCAATGAGGAAAAACAGAGACTAGCTCCAAGGGGCTCAGAGTACCATAAACTGGCTAACACTCAGGTGTCAAAGTACTGGCAGTCAGCTCCTCTTGTACTGCAGGACTGATGAGATGATTGATCTCTGGTGTGCAGGATGATGGAACACTTCTCCGGAGAAGGAAGGTTTGGTGCTATCTGGTGGATGAACGGTGAGTAGCAGCAGAAGTAAGAAAAAAACCCACAAAGAAAACAAAGAACCCCGGAACACGACGGTGCCCCCCCCCCTCAACAGTTGCCATCTGGTGGCCGAGACGAACAGGAGGGGAGCAAGGAGCGGTAATCCTTAATAAGGGAGGGATCTAAAATGAAGGAACCAGGAACCCAAGAGTGATCCTCCAGACCGTAGCCCACAAAGAAAACAAAGAACCCGGAACGCGAGAATGACAACTTGACATTAACCAAGAAATCATGATCTCACATAAATTTGTTATAAAAGTATTACTGATTAATCTTTAAAAATTATGTAGCTTTATGTTATTAAAGTTAATGTTTAATCAGTAATTCTTTTATAACAAATTTTTGTCAGATTATTATTTCTTGGTTAATTAGATTTGTTGGATTTTTTTTCCATGTAATATGCATATTTTTCTGTGTCCCTGCAGGAGGAGTCAAAAGTGGATTTTGAACACTTTCCCTCCACAAGCCTTCCAGATCTCATCAGCACCTGCAGATCCTCTTCATCCCTGTTTCAGGCTGCAGCCCCCTGCTTTTCCTTCAGTAGCACCACTGGTCTTAACAATTTCTCCCTGGTAAACTCAGATTATTTGACATATGAGTGGACGTTTATTGTCATAGTACTAAAAAAACCACAAAATAACCTGCATTCATTATTGTAAACGAGAATTTGTTTTTAATAAGTCTCCTGGTTAATCAGCGCAAGGGTTTTAAAAAGCATTGCAATGTTGACTCTATGGAAAACTACTACCAACATTGGATCAGAGTAATGATGCCGAAGACAGGTATGCAGTCGAACACTTTGAGAATAGTTTCCTTGAGAAAACCCTCAAAGGGGATCTAGAATATTTTTATACTTTCTAACAAAATAGGATTATGAAAACTGCAGGGCATGCTATCCTGGAAAGATCTTTCTCTGTCATATGATTTTATCTTTAATATTTTTAGTTGAAATAGAAACACTTGTGCAATTTTATTTGATGCAATTCTATTTGTATATTACGATTAACTGAATTAACTCCTCCAGTTGGAGGAGCATGTTTAGCTTTTGCCATTAATCTATCCTGATGTTTTCCTGGGCCAGAACATTACCAAAACATTTATTTATTATTAAATTAAATCTAATATACATTGTTGTTGAACAATTAGAGAAAAACTGTGTGTTATTACAGTCATCACCGCTGGAGAACCTAGAGGAGTTGGATCAGGGAAAAGCATCAGAAACATGCCGCTGCAGTCCTACAGCTATGAAGCTAAACTGCCAATCCCAAGGTAAATAAATACTTTTCATCCATCCGTCTGTCTGTCCATCCGTGCGTCCATCCATCCACCATAAGGGGAAGGTGGAACATAAGTTGTTTACATAAACAGTTTAGATCCAGACCAAGATCTACTCTTTCTCTCACCAGCTGGCTGAGATGTACCACATGACACTAGGATATTAAAATGGTAAATGATGACTAATTTTCACAGTGGAGCAGTCGGTAGCAGTGTTGCCTTTCAGCAAGAAGGTCCTGGGTTCGATTCCCGGCCCGGGGTCTTTCTGCACGGAGTTTACATGTTCTTCCTGTGCGTGCGTGGGTTCTCTCCGGGTACTCCGGCTTCTTCCCACAGTCCAAAAACATGACTGTCAGGTTAATTGGTCTTTCTAAGTGGGTGAGCATTGGTTGTTTGTCCTGCCTGTGTTGCCCTGCAACAGACTGGTGACCTGTCCCCCCTCTCACCCGGAGATAGGCACCAGCACCTCCCAACCCCACTGAGACAACGGTGTAAAGATGGATAGAAAACCAGCGCAAGGGTAGCAGCCTAAGTAGGGAGGCCCAGACTTCCCTCTCCCCAGCCACTTGTGCCAGCTCCTCCGGGGGAATCCCAAGGCATTCCCAGGCCAGCCAAGAAACATAGTTCCTCCAGCGTGTCCTGGGTCTCTTCCAGAGTCTTTTTCCAGTGGGACGTGCCCGAAACACCTCACCAAGGAGGCATCAGGGAGGCATCCTACTCAGATGTCTATACCGATGTAAAAGGAGTAGCGGCTCTACTCTGAGTCCCTTCCGGATGACCCAGACACCCTACAGAGAAGACTCAATTCGACCTTGTTCTTTTAGTCATGACCCAAAGCTCACGATCAACCAGTAAATTGAAAGCTTTGCTTTTTGACTCAGCTCTCTTCATTGCAGAAGTTACAACAATCCGTCTGTCAGTCTCCCATTCCATTTCTCTCTCGTTCGTGAACAAGATCCACAGATTCTTGAAGGAGTTGGGGGCACAACATCCTCCCTGACCCAGAGAAAGCACTCTACCCTTTTCCGGCTCAAGACCAGGACCTCGGATTTGGAGGCACTGATCTTCATCCTGGCTGCGAACCACTCCAGCAAAACTGTAGATCACGACCTGATGAAGCCACATCATCCGCAAAAAGCAGAGATGCGATCCTAAGGCTACTAAAACTGATCCCCTCAACACCTTTGCTGCGCCTAAAAATTCTGTTCATGAAAGTGATGAACAGTGGACGAGGATGATGAGCTGTTATGGAGGGCAGCATTAGTGGCAGTTAAGTGGCAGAGAAACCTCTATCTTTGGTCAACGCAAATACACCTGGATCATTGAATGCTTAGAGATGTATAACATCAACAGGACTCTGAGAGCCTTCATTGCAAACTCAATGAGGCTATGGAAAACCACCCTTGTAGCCAACTGCAAACCACTTGCACAAGTGTCCATCAAATGTGGCATACACCAAGGAGATGCTCTGTCCCCGCTACTGTTCTGCATAGGCTTGAACCCCCTCAGCCAAATTATCAACAAGACTGGCTACGGATACCGACTCAAAAATGGGGCCAACATCAGTCACCTTCTCTACATGGATGACATCAAGCTGTACGCCAAGAGTGAGCGAGACATCGACTCACTGATCCACACCACCAGGATCTACAGCACGGACATTGGGATGTCATTCGGACTAGAGAAGTGTGGTCGGCTGATTACAAAGAGGGGGAAGGTGATCCGCACAGAAGGGGTCTCACTCCCAGAAGGAACAATAGCAGACATAGAGGACAGTTACAAGTACCTAGGTATACCACAAGCAAATGGCAACCTCGATGAGGCCACAAGGAAAGGAGCCACAGCTAAATACCTCCAGCGAATAAGGCAAGTCCTGAGAAGCCAGCTCAATGGCAAGAACTAAATCCATGCGATAAACAGCTATGCCTTGCCAGTAATCAGATATCCTGCAGGAATAATTAGCTGGCCAAAGGAGGAGATAAAGGCCACAGATATTAAGACTAGAAAGCTACTAACAATGCATGGAGGGTTCCATCCCAAATCCAGCACCCTGAGACTGTACATGAGCCACAAGGAAGGAGGCAGAGGACTAGTGAGAACCACTGTCCAGGACGAAACAACTAACATCCATAAATACATCAGGGACAAAGCCTCAACAGACAATGTGCTCATTGTCTGAATGTCTCAGACAACAGGGAACGGAGGTTGAGGTGCCAGAGATACCATCATGGGAGGACAAGCCCCGACATGGGATGTACCACCAGCAAATAACCCAAGTGGCTGGTATCAGTAAATCCTACCAATGGCTGGAAAAAGCTGGACTCAAGGACAGCACAGAGGCCCTCATCATGGCCGCCCAGGAACAGGCCCTAAACACCAGAGCAATAGAGGCCCAGATCTACCACACCAGACAAGACCCAAGGTGTAGGTTGTGCAAGGAGGCCCCTGAGACAGTCCAGCACATAACAGCAGGGTGCAAGATACTGGCAGGGAAAGCGTACATGGAGCGACATAACCAAGTGGCAGGCATAGTGTACAGAAACATCTGTGCAGAATATGGACTGGAAACCCCGAGATCAAAGTGGGAAACACCCCCAAAGGTGGTGGAGAATACCAGAGCTAAGATCCTGTGGGACTTCCAGATCCAGACAGACAGAATGGTAATGGCGAACCAACCAGACATTGTCATAGTGGATAACCAACAGAGGAAAGCCGTTGTGGTAGATGTAGCAATACCAAGCGATTGCAACATCAGGAAAAAGGAGCACGAGAAACTGGAGAAATACCAGGGCCTTAGGGAGGAACTGGAGAGGGCCTGGAAGGTGAAGACCACAGTGGTGCCTGTGGTCATCGGGGCCCTCGGGGCAGTCACCCCCAAACTGGAGCAGTGGCTACAACAGATCCCAGGAACAACATCAGACATCTCAGTCCAGAAATGTGCAGTCCTTGGCACAGCCAAGATACTGCAGGACCCTCAAGCTCCCAGGCCTCTGGTAGAGGACCCGAGCTCAGAGGATAAGAACCACCCGCGGTGGGTGAGAAGGGAAGTTTTTTTGTTTTTTCTGTATATTAGGCAATTCACATAATTATCATGGTGGAAACCACTTGCTTGTTAAATACTTCATAAAATACATTTCTCCTATTTGATGTTTATTGCCAATGACATACTCGCCAACAAATGAGGTAATTAGTCCAATTTTGTCAATTATTGAACGTTCAGAAATTACAGTGTTTGCAGTGCACCACAGCAAAGGTAAGCAAAGGTAAAACAATCCTGAACAGGTGATCACTTCCAAACCACTCCCAACTTTTTACTCTTTCACTCTTTGTCACTTAAGCACACCCATTGCCATGGCGATTGATGTATTGAGCACCCCTGCTTTGGATCCATGAGAAGGGTACCTGTGCCCTATCACATTTCTCATGTTACTTTTTTGGAAATTTGAAACATTTGAAAAAGAAAAAGATCTCATTCAGTACAGACTCCAACATGTTGGCACACTGAATGATGCAATTCTAGAATATTATAACTATTATATTTACTTATGTTGAGTTTTATAATTTCTGTACAAAATACAAAATTGTATTTATTCTTCCTTAGGTGGCAGCAGTTGTCTGGAATCAGTGGGCGAGGATGATGAGCTGTTTGTGGAGAGCATCATCAGCGGCAGTGAAGAGGCAGAGAAACCTCTATCTGGTCGACGCAAACACTCCTTACCTCATCAGCTGGACAGTGCTAGAGTCAGACAGGTTACTGAGTCTCACACAACATAAAACTGAAGATGTTAGGATGAACATACAAGGTGTACTTCTCTTCTAGATGGTACAGGTTGTGCTCTATTGTTCTGTAAAGACTGGGATCCTTATGTTACAGCTCTTTTTAGAGATATTTGTTTGCTCAGTTCAGCTCAACTTGTTAACATGGTACCGATGCACAACAAACTGGTAATTTAATAGGTGAAGAGGGCCTATCTAAGGAAAGTTAGTTCAGACTATCACAGCTTGTTGTTATGGGAACCAGATCTTGTTGAGCAGGATCAGACAGACACTGGAAGATCTTGTATTTTACACAGTCAGAAAAGTTTGCTTTGTAACTTGCAGAAATTGTTGAAGCCACATGTTTAGAGTGCAATCATGGCTTTTCTTGCTTCTACAGTGTATTGCAATACGGATATACTTTATATCACAATGCAGAAGTGCTGAGTGTTCAGGGAAGGCAGAGGAGGAAGAACCTTACCTGTCATTATTTAATAAGATAATTTATATTGGTATTTTCAACCTAAATTCATTTAGGTTAAGCTAAATTAATTTAATTTTTTTCATTTAGCTTAACCAATGTTGATTATTTTTTTCTTCAAAATTGCTGCACTTTTGCAGTTTTCCATTTAAATGCCCAGAAGTGCAGCAGGTGAGGCAGCTGCGCTTCTGGGCAGTTGCACAATTGAGCCTCACCTTCAATTGTGCAACCTCTCATTAACTATGCTGGCTGCAATTCAAGAGAGCATGTTCGTCCTGTCTATATGTTGCCAATAACGTATTTTTTAATATTAAATATTAAAAAATATTTAATATAAGAACTGATTTTCCATAGTTTAGTTAATGCATATAATGTACAGTGTTTTTTGTCCTCAACTGTGTGTGTAATGTGTTTTGTGTGCTGAAGAGAGATCAGAAATGGCAGAAAACAGATTCGAGGTGAGGAAGGCAGTTATTTTACCATTGGTCATGAGGGGGCGCTCATGATCCCAGACATTGATTTTGTAACTCCAAGTCTGCAAAGCTTGAGACAGTGACAGGGTGCTTGACTGATTTACTGTATGGCAGTAAATCAGTCAAGTCCAGCAATATATTTATTGTGTTCTCCTCCCTTCAAACATAAACATGGATAACCACATTTCCACAATATTCTAAAATGGATTTTCAATTGAAGGAGGAAACAATACTAAAGGAAGACAAACACAACACAAGACCTGAAAGGTTTGCTTTAAACTGTTTTCAAACTAAGTGGTATACAAGAAAAGACAGCCTTTGTGGATGTCCAGCTAGAATCTGCCTTTTCTGCTTTCCTTGCCTCCTTTTCTCAACTTGTGACAAGGATAGACTTGGCTTTGGATGAACATATTTTTGTGCAGAATGAGCTGCGCATTCATTTATACGTAAAGGTAAGACAGCAATGTTATTTTATTATTTTTTTAAATGAAATTTGCATTTTGTGGGCTAGTTTAATCTAACACAAACTGCTGTGTTAGATTATCCGATAGCTCAGCAGCAGCTATAATCGACCACAGCAATCACTTTGCAAAATAAACATTAAGGCTTAATCCATACTACTGCAACAGACTGAATGTTTTGTTCTTTATGTTGGAAACATTTGAGTGTTTTTTTTGGTGTTGAATCCTGAAACAAAGTGGTGGTGTTGTCAGTTGCTATGGCAACGTGTCTGCGTGTAGCTTGGCCAATACAGAGCCAGAAAGAAGTGGCTTTGAGTTGTACTTGGGTTTTTCCCTCTGCTGTGGATCACGGCACTAAAGGAATAATACCTTCATTTCCAAGTTTCATTGAATTAACAAAATGATTCTACCACAGCAACGCAGCCATGGATGACATGTAAAGGAATAATAGTCTTTTTGCCCTACATCATTGTCCATGTGTGAAATTTCTGAATGTAAACAATTACATGCAGGGAGTCTATATTTGTAAATCTTATTGCGATTATGTCAGTGCCTCACCAGCTATGAACCTCACCACACGTCACTGAGACACAGTGTATATGACAGACTGCAATAGTGCATCTTGTACTATTGTTATATTTTATTTCAGTTTCACAATTTTTACCTGATTTAACCTGTGGACAAGAGCAATGGTCTTCAGAGCCTTAATGGAAGAAAAGTATAGAACCTTCCACATAGTGCAAAGTGGGGAACACAGTACACAAAACTTGGGAAGAGCCAAATCAGACATTCACCAGCTAGAGTGAGACTTAGTGGAGAAAGGACACAGAAGTCACAGAAGCAACTCCTTCAATTGCTTCATCCAAAAAATAGACAAAGTGAAGGCAGAAAGACAGGGCCTTCACTGTGCTACCTCTAGTAGCACAGGTCTGCAGATGGAGAAAAAAACAGAACATTAAGTTAATGGCAGCAATAACTGCACACAGTGCACGAATGGAAAGTAGTCTGAGAAAATGATAAAGAATGGAAAAAGTTATTAGCATGGCCTCCAGCAAGTGCTGCCTGTGGCAGCATAACTGCGGAAATAACTCATAATATCCCATGATACAAATTTTTCAGTCTGGCTATTCTACAGCGAATGCTGAGTGGAACCGGATGAATAGAACATGGAGAGGATGGTTGAAGTCAGAGAGGATCTGGTTTGCTGTGGCCAAGCAGTGTCTGTATGCAGTGTTTTTGGAGAGGGGCGAGTGGAGTCCCAATGATCCTCTCTGCTGTCTTAGCTGAGACTTCCAATCTGAACCCTCGCTTGCTAGGAGCTTGCAGACCAGATGGAGATTCAGCTGGTCAGCTGACACTCACTGATTCCTCTGTAGAAGGTGGAGAGGATGGGAGGATGAAGGGAAGCCCTTCTTATCTGCCACAGAAAGAGCAAGTGCTGCTTTAAATCAGCCGACAAAAAACACTTTAAAAACATTCAAAAATTGTGTTTATTTCTGTAGCTTCCTGTATATTCCAGATTTACTCACCATTTGGTGCTGACATTGAATTACCTTTAAAAACAGTAAAACCAGATGAACAACATAAAGTGTAAGTGTTAACCATGTGAAGTTTAGGTGTTAAATATATAGATATTGCATCCCCATCTTTAATGATAAAGAGAAAAATGGGAGAGAGAAGCATGACACACAGAAGAGAGAATTCCAATATAACAGTCAGAGAGAAGAAAGGGGGCTGTTACTGGATTAATTTATCTGAAAGTTGCTATTTTTGCATGTTTATCTCCATTCTAGGAACATCAGATAATTAAGAAATCAGCCCGCTCCATGAGCACTGTTCAAGTACAGTCTCCATGGCGACTGGCGCAGCCGTCTATTATCTCCAGCATAGTGCTCATGAAAGGCCAGGGGAAGGTGAGTCCTCTCCTTTGACACATTTGCAAATCTGAAGCCCAGACGTTGTCTGTAGGTAAGCTCTACATGTGGAGTCTTTTTAATATTATGTGTGAGTTTTTTTAAACACATACAGTCACATTGAACATCTGCTACTGCAAAATAATTTCATGAATGAATAATGCAGTCACCTATCTTGATGTGGCTTGAAGTCACATGAAGATCATGAATGTCCTCAAAGTCTGGTTGTAGCAGAATGTAAAATTATCTATTGAACTGTTAAAATATTAACAAACTGAAGATTTGCATTCTGTTTGAACCTCATAAGATTAGATAATATTTCACATCTTTTCAAATTTATGCTATTTGGCCTCATGCAAATAAAAATGTACTAAAAATAATTGATCAAATGTTTTTTACAGAACTGTTATCTTGGAGTTCTATTTCTGGGGTCCTCTGTGGTCTAGAGGGCCACAGAAATAGTTATGATTGGCTATTTTATACATTGCATGTGGCTCGAGTTTGACACAAGCTATAGGGGACCTGTCCCTGATTCCCAGTGAAAGATGAGGGTGATTTGGAATTTCAACCCTCTTTTACATGTAGCCCATATGTTGCAGCTTCTGGCTGGTTTGCTTTTCCTAACATCATCCAGACTTCCAGAAGAAATAGACCTTTCTTCCTGACAAACAAGAGGCCAATTAAGATGTTTATTCAAAGCTCAAACACTTCCAACATTTCAGCAGTTTTTTAGTTCTGCTTCTCATGAAAACAAGACTTTGGATTTGGATTTTCAAATCAGGCAAATGAGGCTCTGAGGGTCAACATGAGCAGGAGACGAACAAAGGCTCCAACAGTTAGATTGCCTGCAGGAACCTGGGAGAATGAAATTTGATGATAGTAGTCTGAGCAATGTCAGGTAAAGCTATTATGCAGAGGTGAGAGTAAGTTAAAATATGAATGCAGAATTTCTTATTGGCATTTACTGTAATCTTCCATGCCCAGGGCCTTGGCTTCAGTATTGTTGGTGGGCAGGACTCAGCACGTGGCCAGATGGGCATTTTTGTCAAAACAATTTTTCCTCATGGAGCTGCTGCAGCTGACGGGCGACTGAAAGAGGGTAAACTATTCCTCCTTATTCTGGATATCTTTGCATTTATAAAACAGTTCAAGTTAATCTATGAAACACAGTATTACATTTATGAGCTTTGTTGGAAGGTATAGACAAGATATAACATTTTTTCATTGATTTTGAAGTGTCACCTGTAGGACATAATATTGCTCCCCACCCTCCACCTCATCCCCCAGTCTCTGTTCCGTCTCAGTGAGGTGGAGTGGGAAAAGCTCTGCAAGTTTAACTATACTCTCCATCCTTGAACCGCTTGTGCTACCTACAAAAAAATGATGCAATATGATTGTGAAGTTGGCATGGCTTATATTCTACCTCACATTTTAAACACATACTTGAACTATTTGAACTCTGATAGCTTCAAATGGCGAAATATTATTTATATTTACCATTAAAATCTTTGGCTGAAGTGGTGCTTGTAATCCCATTATAGCTCACAGCAGAAATTCATCCTACAGATCAACTTAAAAAACCTGATATTTGTTTATGTACAATTGATGCAGATCAGGAAGATGGGACATTATATACATTCAGTCTACTGTAGACGAATAGCTCATAATCTAGGTGCAATCGTTTAATGCAGTGGTCCCCAAATCCAATTGGTACCAGGGCGTGCAAGAAATAATTAAATATTTTCATTTTATGTATTATTTGAGTCTGGAGGATCTTTTATTTTGAAACTCCTTTAACCGGATTCTCTCAGTTGCGCACCAACATTGAGCCACAAGCAGCAAAATTAGTTCGAATCAGATCAGATTCTTTGGAAAGTTTCTTTGCGAAGGGAAAAGGCCCAGAGCAGAGACAGGAGAATGGATTTATCCCGGACCAGTTGGTGATTCCCACATTCCAAGCTGCTCTGCATGATATGATGACCGGCTGTTAACGAGGCAATGAAGCTTCAAACTGCTTCTCCACGTAGAGAAGCAGTTTGCTTTCAAATCTGGTGATATGGCCACACTTAGATCAGCGAGGGCTAATCTAAACCATACCATCAAGGGAGCAAAACATGCTTACTGTCAAAAGATCCAAGGTTTCTTTCATGATTCCAGCAACACAACCTGACAACTGTGGCAGAGCATCCAGTCTTTGACTGATTATAAAACCACGTCTTCATCCTGCCAAGATGACATTAGCTTCCTTAATGAGTTCAACAGCTTCTTTGGAAAATTTGAAGCCCTAAATAAAACCCCTGCAAGGAAATCCTGCTTTCACATCTGGTGATCTGGTGACCCTTCACCCTGATGATACAGCCCCTCAGGCTCAAAACATCTGCTGTACAAAAATCACTGGGGAAGGTCAACATACAAAAAGCTCCAGATCCTGACAACATTCCAGGGAGACTGTTCAAAGAATGTGCAGACCTGCTAAACCATGTGTTCACGGACATCTTCAATACGTCACTGTACCAGGAACTGTACAATGTTTTAAGTCAGCTATTATTATTCCAGTGCCCAAGAAACCAACCATCACATGCCTTAATGACTTTCAACCCATTGCATTAATGGAGTGCTTTGAGAGAGTGGTTAAAGATCACAAATCTCTGTATTGCCTTCATCATTTGACCCATTCCAGTTTGCATCCAAACCTAACCGCTCCACTGAAGATGCCATCTCCATTGCTCTTCATCTGAGCCTGGTACATCTGGAGAAAAGAAACATCCATGTACGGATGCTATTTTTAGACATCAGCTCAGCATTCAATACAATCATCCTCCAGAATCTGGCAGGCGAACTGGCCGCCTTGGGATTCAATTCTCCAATGTGCAACTGGCTGCTAGACCTCCTCCCCAACAGAAGTCAGTCTGTCCGTGTGAGTAATGACACCTCCAATGTGATTTCTTTGAAAACTGGTTCCCCCCAGGGCTGTGTCCAGAATCCCCTGCTGTATATCCTGATGATCCACGACTGTCGTCCCAGGTTTAAACCAACCACATCATGAAACATGCTGATGACACAACAATTGTGGGACTCACTCAGGACAACAATGAAGTGAACTACAGAAAAGAGGTACAACACCTTGTTGTGGACTTGTGCAGAATAAACAACCTGTTCCTGAACATCGAGAAGACAAAATAAATTATTGTCAACTTCAGGAGGTCCGACTGAACCACACACCACTCCTCATTAATGACAGAACAGTGGAGATCATCAGCAGCACTAAGTTCCATTAGAGGCAATCTTTTCTGGACACCTCACATCACTTCACTGGTGAAAAAGGCACAGCAGTGAATGCACTTTCTGAGACGAATGAGAAGGACTTCCCTCCCCACCGTCTTCAGAGAGCTGGTCAGCATTGAGAACCTGCTGACCAGCAGTATCTCCATCTGGTCTGGAAGCTGCAAGGCCTCAGATTGAGAGTCTCTGCAATGAGTGGTGAAGACAGTGAGGGGATCATTGGGACTCCACCCCCCCTATCTGTAGCATTGGACACAGATGCTGCTTAGCCAAAGCAAATGAGATCTTCTGTAACTCCACCCAACCTCTCCATGGTCTGTTCATCCGGTTGGCTTCTGGCAGGAGATTCCACAGCATCCGCTGCAGAACAGCCAGACTTTGAAAGACTGGCCATCAAATTGCTCAACAATCCTATCACTAAGACTGTTTGAGACTGCTTGAAAAATACAAAGTTTTATATATTTAGCTATACATTGTTTATTATGTAATTATAGGCACACTTGTGTTTTTGTGTGTGCTCCGGTGGCCAAATGATAACATTTCATTGCCAATTTTACTTATGTTTCTTTGTGCAATGACAATAAAATAAGTCTAAGTCCTCTTGTAGAAGTATTTATATTCCCAAAGTTGATTAAAACTTTAAGAAATAAGCGGAAAACTCATGACTGAAAACTCATAATGTTCTTGTTTGGATGAATCAACTCCCAGGAGGCTTGTATGAAGGTTTGGTTAATATTTGACTTGGTTTATAGACCACCAGTAAACATATAATTATGCTTTGATGATTTATTTTTTTAAAAAGTGATATTTTTTGACATTACAACTTTAAGTTCTTATCTTGTTCTGACTGCACGACTCTTTGGACAGGAGATGAGATTTTGGAGGTAAACGGAGAATCTCTCCAAGGACTCACACACCAACAAGCCGTCCAGACCTTCAAGGTGAGCTTCATGTTGACAGTTATTTTAGATTTTCTGAATAAATGTTAAACCAGTTGATTCTTTTCTATAATGCTTCCCCCTAAACAAAGAAGCTTATTGTTTTTAAATAAAACACACTGCAAACTTTGGGCAGAATTATTTCTGAAAGAGAGATGGGTTTAGAGTTTTTTTTATAGATCATTATAGTTGATGCATTGAACAGGGAGCAGGCACCAATCACACCGCCGTGGCACCGCTCATGTTATCGCTGCTTGATCTCTGAATTTTTATCTCAGCACCAATCGTTTGTGCCTGCTTTCACTCAAACTGGATACAGGGTCACCTGTGTGGATATTTATATCAAGCCTTGTGAGGATCCATGTTTCTTTGGGGAATTCATCAAGGTGAGAGTCAAGCTTAATTTCACCATGTTTAATCTGCCTCATCAGCTCAATGTGAACTACAAATGTTCATATTGAATTGTGCTAAATGTTCATATATCAGGAAAACTCATCCCAGAAAGCTCAGGCAAACAAAACAGTCTCTTTGGCTCTTATTAAAAACTCAATATACACAAGAGGGGAGAGCTGCTAAATGAAATCTTCCTGTTTTCTCTCTATATGCAGAGGACGATGCACAGTGCAGCAGACGTAGCTCATCATGCAGGGTTGGTACAAGGTTGAATGAGGCCTTGAGCAGAATTTGACTTAGTGACCAATCTTAGAACATCACCACCTTTAACATGGAGAAGTGGGTAGTTTAGCTGGCAACGTTTATAAAGAGTTAAGTTATAAGTGCAATTTACTATGATTTTGAGCTCTGTTTGAGAACAGAGCTCAAAATCGCTTCCGGTCTATTGAAAATGGCATTTTACACAAGGTGCTTGCAGGGCTTGCCCAAGGTAACAATTAATGACGTACCTCGATCCAAAACCCCAACAAGTAAGCTGGCTGGAGAAAGGTTTGCGGCATGTGCCTCGGATGGTTGCTGAGGCAAAAACTTGGGCGTGGGAGGAGTTTGGAGAGGCCATGGAGAAAGACTTCCACACGGCTTCGAGGAGATTCTGGTCCACCATCCGGCATTTCAGGAGGGGGAAGCAGTGTAGCACCAACACCGTTTACAGTGGGGGTGGTGTGCTGCTGACCTCGACTCGGGACGTTGTGGGTCGGTGGGTGGAATACTTTGAAGACCTCCTCAATCCCACCAACATGCCTTCATTGAGGAAGCTGAGCCTGAGGACTCTGGGTTGGGCTCTCTAATCTCTGGGGACGAAGTCGCTGAGGTAGTTAAAAAGCTCCTCGGTGCTTTATATATATACGTATATATATCTCTAATATATATATATATATATATATATATATATATATATATATATATATATATATATATATATATATATATATATATATTTACATTAAAAAGCATGTCTACTTTTAAACGTGTAAAGGTATGTTTAGCATGCTGCCTAAAATACATACCCTGGGAATGTAATTTTAAGTTTGTGCCTCCAAATAAACTTGTTTTTTAGTTGTGACACACTGAAGATGTGAAAAAAGAATGTTAGAAGCACTGTCTTGAAATCCCAAGTTGTTGACTTCTTCACCTTTTTAACGGACATCTTCTTTTCCTTGTTTCTAACAGCAACTGAAAAGAGGGGTTGTCACCCTTACAATTCGCACCCGTCTGCGCAGTCCCAGCCTGACTCCATGTGGAACCCCAACCCTACCCAGTCGCTCCCCCTCAACCAACTCTTATGCTAATGGGGGCACACCTGTCCCATTAGGCGTGGAAGATGTTGAAGGCCACAAGGGTCCTGGTCTAGGTCCAAAAGACTGCATTGTCATGGAGGTTACTCTTAATAAAGGTTAGAACTCATTGTGGAAAACTCAGTTCCCTATTAGTATTGGTCAGGATTCTCTGACTAATCCTGGCAAAATAAAGGTTAAGTTTAATAGCTGTTTTTATGGAGGATTTTCCTGCTTTGATTGCCCATATGTCAGCCCTCTCAATATGTTTATTGCCTACAATAAACTTATTATCACAAATTTTTTATTGCAGTGAGTGATTTTAACAGTCACATGGATGATGCTGATCTCTCAATCTCCTTTAAAAACTGTCAGTTTCTTTGGAAACTCGGCCATTTTCTTTTTTTTTTTATCACAGTCCTTTTTAGTTACAGGTAGTCAGTCTATGAACAAAGACTTTATATTCTGTGCAGAAGAAAACAAGGGTTGTGGTCTGGTTTCCCCAGAAGAGGTCTTGCTTTGGAGATGAATCCTTGACATTTGAATCAAATTAATTCAATGTCTTGTTTTCTGTGGTAAGCAGCTACTAAAATGTTGAAACATTGCCAGTATAGCAGAGAGTGAGACATTATTAAAATCATTAGATATTGCTACAAATGCATTCTGTGAGACAAACAGCAACACTGGAACTGTCCAGCTGCCTACATGCTCTGTAAGCAGCAGCTGAGGAATGTAAGCAGCTGCCAAAATATCACTAGTGCTATTTAAGTGAGCTCTCTTAGTAAATAGATGGAAATTTGCTGCCAAGAGTTCAGTGTCACTGCTAATATACCTCTTTTCCTTTTCCTGCTGCTTTTTAAATCTCTGTCTCTTTGTGTAGTTAGGAATAGTTGCACCAGGAGGCAAGATGGTCTAAGATATTTGTCCTCATCCAGGCTCTTTAAATAACATTCAGTTTTTAAAAAACGATTGAGAGCACACAACAGGGGAACTAGAAAAATAAATCAAAGAATCATGTATAACTAGACACAAGAAGTAAAGAAACCTAATAAACTAGAAATGCTGAGAAATTACAAAAAACAGAAACAAGACTGATCTGATAAAGAGGAACTAAGGAATACAAAATGAAAAAACCCAACAAGATAGCAATATGTATGTTATGCTATGTTATATCAATCCACATTGAACCATGTGTGTTATTGGTCACTATGTCCAATGACACAGTTTATTGGTCTATATATATTTTAAAGAAATTTCATCGCAAGGCTCCAGTACAAAATCTAATATAATCGCTGTATTTTAAGAATTGACTGTCTTGAACATTTGTACTATGATGTTCTTTATTTTAGAACATGGAGTTGGTCTGGGGATTGGAGTCTGTTATTTGATGCTGGAGAACTCTGTTCCTGGTATCTACATCCACAGCTTAGCTCTAGGGTCCATTGCCAAGATTGATGGAAGGCTCAGGTAAGCTGTGTCATTTTGCTCTTTAGGGCCAACCTGCTGCTATTTTGGCTCTGCCGTCTTCACACCCTGTTCTCTGTGTGTGCAGTCGTGGAGATCAAATTCTGGAGGTGGACTCTGTCAGTCTTCGTCATGCTGCACTTAGTGAGGCTTACGCTATTCTCAGTGAATGTGGACCTGGTCCAGTCAGTCTCATTATAAGCAGACATCCAGACTCTAAGGTCAGATAATCCCAAACTACTGACAGACTCAGAATTTTCTTTTAAAATATGTTTAGTCTTCATGAATACAGAGACATTTGATAAAAAAAACAACACACATATTGTGGACACATCTCAACAGCATGTGATTATACAGACAAGCTGTATAAGTCTGCCAGGTTGTCTGTAACCTTGCTGTCATACTGCTATAATACAAACATGATTCAGAACTGTTCGTATGACAGCAAGTAAATGTAGCTTATTTCAGTGATAAATATTGACACTAAGTTGTCTTAACTTTGCATCCACACCTGACAGATGTGGATCTCATAAAGATCTCATAAAGTGAGATTTCCCATATGAGAGGGAGAAATGCAGCATTGGTTTAGCATTGTTGGTGAACCAGTGATAATACAGAGTGATGGTCTGTGTCTGTGTCGGCTTGCAGGTATCAGAGCAAGAAATGGATCAAATTATTGCTCAATCAACCAATAAGGACAATGTGTTCAGTGACAGACCCTCCTCTCATTGCCAAGGTCTGATTTTCACCTAGAGTTATGTTTTACTCTCTCATTTTACAGATTTTGAATTGTTATAATTTCTTAAAGTACAATATTTATTTGAACTACTCTCACCCTAACCTGAAGGTCAGTCTTGTAAGAGCTGTTGGCCAGATGTAAAGTCCAATGAGGAGGACAGCCCCTCCGCACTCAGCTGGACCATGAAGAGGTTCCTTGAGCCTGTCAGCAGAGTAAGTGTTGATCCAGGATTTCCGTTCTGCTCCTTCACTCTCACATTTGAAACACTGGCTTTAGTTGAATCAATAACTAAAGATTGATTCAACTAAAGACAACTGAGCACTTCACAGTTTATGATGTGCTCTGTAATCTTTCTTAAACGCCTGCGTGTTTTACTCATAATTAAATCCTCATGATCCTCTTAATGGACATGTGGCGTGACCATAATGTTTTGCATGACCACTACTTTTTGATGTATATGACTGGATTGTTCGATTCCAGGCCCGGGATGTTTCTGCATGAAGTTTGCATGTTCTCGCTGCACATTTGTGGGTTCTCTCTGTGTACTCTGGTTTCCGCCCACAGTCCGAAAACACGACTGTCAGGTTAATTGGTCTCTCTAAATTCTCCCTAGGTGTGTGTGTGTGTGTGTGTGTGTGTGTGTGTGTGTGTGTGTGTGTGTGTGTGTGTGTGTGTGTGTGTGTGTGTGTGTGCGTGCGCGTGGTTGTCTGTCCTGTTTGTGTTGCCCTGTGATGGTCTGGCGACCAGTCAGGATGTTATTTTGCCTCTCGCCCTTTGACCTCTGGAGATAGACACCACCAACCCTCATGACCCCAACAGGATAAGGGTGTAAGAAAATGGATGGATGTCAGGATTGTAACAAACAATCTATTTTTGTGCTTAATAGTAGGAGTTTAAAAGCTGACTAAGCTACAGTTTTAATAATGAAATGACATCAGACTTATATAACACTTTTCAAACCTCAAAACGCTCTCAAACACGCTTTAGAATGAAATCAGTCATTTCCATTCTCACACTGATAATAACAAGATACTGGATTGTAGCCACAGCTGCTTTGGAGTACTAATTGCTTGGAAGATGTGAATCTGAACCAGCATTCCTTTTATGTTCCTCTTTGCCTGATGTTTTTAATGCTGATGTAGGGATCCCCGAGCTCTGAGACAGAATTATCCGAGTACTTCCCTCATGAGATTCCTGGCCACTCAGTCATATCTGGGTCTGTTCTGAAGAGCTCACACAGTGGTCAAGGGCTCCATCTGCTGGGCGGCAGAGCCTCAAAATATGGTCTACCACAACCACAAGGTAAGAACATTTCAGTTTGATTCAGTTCACTTTTACTAATATAACACCAATTCACCACAAATGGTGCAGGTTTACTTTCAAAAGGACTTAGTAAAAAGGACATTAAATTTGAAAGGAGCAAAAAGGATTGGTCAAAATTCAGCCACCCTGCAGGGATTGGAGAAAAAAGAAGGAAATGCAGAAAACACTAAGCTGATTGGTGGAACTTATGGAAAACTTCTGATTACTGGTGAAAATTGCAAGTTTGTGCAAATTTTGCGAATGATAAGTGGATTTGCATTAATAGTTGAAATCGCCTCATTATAACTTCCTGGAGGGACTGTAAAATGCTTTAGGAGTTTATTATGTTGTGTGTTTTTCTCAGCATGCAGAACCTCTGTGACAGATGTTAACCACAGCCCTGGAGGAATAACATCATATGACAAGATTTCTGTCCCTTTCCGTCAGCATACAGAGCCCCTTTGCCAGGCCCTCGCTGCCTCCAGTACTACCTCAATGCGTTGGCAGAGCCCACCTCTCTGCCAACGCAAGGCCATATACTCAGAGGATGAGTTCAGTGACGATGAGGCATCAGATAAAGCTGAAAACACTGAACCACTGACCCAGCAACAAAAATCCACACCTCCATACTTTCCACAGATGCTTTCTAACTCCATAGCAAGTGGAGCAGAGATAGCAACATTGCTGACGCCCAGACAGCTCTTTGAACGGGAAGATTTCAGAGGTTTTCACACTGTTATCTTAAAGAGAAAAGAAGAAGAGATGTTTGGGCTGGAACTGGAGATTTTGTCATCACCTCTGAGAGTTATGATTGCTGGTTTAAAGCCTGACAGTGCTGCTGAATGGGTACGTGTGAATGAACGTTAGTTTATTTCAGTTATGTGCCAAAAATCATATGTTAGAGTGAAGCATTGTCAAAATGGTGCTCTAAGTTGCTTCTTATTTATCTTCTAGGACTGTGAAACTAAACTCTGCCCCGGTGATGAGATTGTGAAAATTGGAGGTAAACCAGTGAACTCTTCAAGCTACCAGGAAATCTGTGAACTTATGCACCATCTTCCAGTGAAGCTGTCTTTGGAGGTGAGGCGAGCAACTTCAGGTAAGACCAACACAACTCATCAAGTGAGTTGTAAAAAGAGCCAAGTTATGAGCCATTTTTTCAGCTCATTTAGCAGCTCAGAGATGTCCCAACCTGGGCATTATTTTGAGGAACATTCTACACCAAGAGAAAAGTCAAGCAGTCAACATGCCGCAGTTTCGCCATGCACACTCAGTCAGATTTAGACTTTTAGCTTCACATGGAGATTACCCTGGCTCTAAGAAAAAACTCCAAATAAAAACAAATGAAAAAGCTTATTGACAAAAGTCACACCAACGGAAGCTCTTCATCTTCCCAAAGTATTTTAGAATTCTGTATGTGGAGACCCAGGTAAATTTAGAAATGAACCTGGGTAAATAGTTGTTTACTGACTGTTGAACAGAAATAAAAGGGAGCTGCAGTTTGAAACCATTTTGTTTGCAACTTTTATACCTGAAATCAAATCCACACAGTAATGTGCACTGATGTTCTGGCTCAGTGGTTTCTACACTCATTACTAAGATGAATTTCTTCCGATAGAAGCTGGACCACAAGAGGAACATTTTGCTGAGTTTAAAAAACACATTAAATCTTCAACTGCAATAACTGTCAAGTTTTGGTGGGGGTGACTGTAAGAGCTTTACATTAGGAACATTTGCCCTTCTCATCTTCCAAAGCTCTGAATGAGCAACTTAGATCTAACCTTTGCTTCTATAGCTCTCCAAAGTTATTCTGTGGAGCAGTCATTCATGTTAGTTGTTTATAGCTTTAAGATTATGCCTTTGCGACTACCAACAAACGTATAGCAGAAAAACTCAGCACTACAAATCTGTAGTTGCAGATTTGCAGGTCTGGCTTTTTTCTCCTATATGTTGCTGACCATGGAATCATATTTCATCTACATCTGGAAAAGAATCAAACCAGAGCATCTCTCTAAAAACAAGTGCCATACAAAGGGTCTTTTCACCATCAGAAAGGCTAAACATGTTTGTCATGTTTTAACCTTGCATCAAATAGAATATTTAGAATATCTTTTTTAGACAAACTTTGTGAAGTTTCCATAAATCACAAGTCTTGTCCTTGATAGCAGCTGCACATTTTAATCAACAAAACAAACAAGACACATGCACTTCTTTACAATAGGTTCTCAAAGTTTCCCAAAAGAATTGAACTTGCTTTGTGGCACATGTTGCTCTCACTTTAACATATTCTTACATTGCTGATCTATAAACTCTAGTCTTGAATATTTACCTGACAGTGAGACAAGAAGTCAATAGCAACATAGCAACCTACAAGAAACAACAAGATGCCATGTCTGAATATTGGCTATGTAAATATACAATTAAACCTTTTATTTCCATGGTAATCATGAGAGTAAATAACACACTGCACTGAGATTGTACTGGTTGAATTACAGCTATGGTTTTCAAAGATTCTCTATTAGAACATGGAATAAATGTCATGTTCATGGTTGCTGCCTTAGTTTTACCAGTCAGTAGCAGAATATGTATTTAAAATAGACCACCATGTTGTCCTGTTTCATGCCACCCCAACATCTGGGCCCAGCATTCCTCCCTCACTTCTACAGAGCAGTTTGGTGATTATATTTTATAGTTTAGGAGACATTTTAGTCATCAGATGTAGCATTAGTTGAGTGCCTTACACTAATTCCTTGATCTCAAACTGCAGTCCTTGAGGACCCGAGTCTCGCAACTTTTTCATGTGTCCCTACACACTTGAATTAAATGACTAAATTGCATTAGCATGCACTTGCATGCGGTCTACTAATGAGCTAATATTGGTTTCAGGTGTGCTTCTTCTTCTTTTGTGTTTTATTGGCAGATGGCAACCATCCGCCAGCGGTTGACATCATTGGATGATAGGTACTGGATGTGCACCTATCACATGCACATCCAGTAGTGCATTTACTGCCACCTACCGGACTGGAGTGTGGTCATTAATAATATTCAGGGGGAATTTAATCATACACACATCAATTTTCATACCCATACACATTCATGAACACATGTATGCCTATGTATTCACATATATACACACACATACATATATACTTTTAAATACGACTGAGGCCCTTGATGACTGCTTGAGCAGTTTGAAAATATTGCCTAATTTAGGAGTTACAATAGTGGAAACCCTATCAGCAAAATAAAATGAGCGTAAAAAATTCACAAGATTAGTCTATATTTAGGACCGCTCTACTAATTCACCATTTCTTCACTGGATAGCGAAGTGATGTCATCAGGAGGAGTCCTCCCCGTGTTGCGCTCCATCCATTGTTTTGGTTGTGGAATCAACTCCTTAATTTGGATGTCTCCAATTATAATTTTGTTTCTCTATTTTCCAAACAATTTGCCAGAAACACCTGAGTTTTAATTTTAATTCATTTATCAAATTTGATAGCCCATTTTTTGCATATCATTTGGTTTGAGAAGTGGCTTTTTCAGTTCTCCAACTGAAGATATGACTAAATTATCAATTTGGAATCAGTTTGGAATCTATGTTACTGTTTATAAGACAATTTGCTCAAAATCTAAAATATTTTGAGGCGTTTCACAAGTTTTCCAAATCAGCTGTCTAGAATTCAAAATAGACTCTGAGATGTTTTAAAGGTTTTGTTGGCTCTGGTGGCCTTTATTTGAAAGTAATTTGACAGGAAAGAGGATAATGAGAGAGGGGGAAGACATGTATCAAATGTCACCAGGCTGGGAGTCAAACCTATGACCACCACCAAATAGACTAAAGTCTCAATACATGGGTTGTGCTTTGCCCCAGCACCACCACAACACCCCCCATCAGTAATGTTTTATCTCTATAATATCCCTCTGTATTTTCTTGTGTTACAAAGAAGAAAACAAACATAACTCAAGAATTTGAAATCAAAAACCAATCTGATAACATCAGCCCATCCTTCTAAAATGTCCATATTCCCCATAAAGTTGGATACCCCATGTAAGCACTTTCTTCCATATAAGAGCATACTACAAAAAGTTGCCTTGAAGGCCAAATGTTTCAGCATCAAAAACGAATAAAAATCAGAATTTGGATTGCTTTTCTAGAAAAGCAGAATGGTCTTTCATTTTAAACTCACAAATTAGAAATGATCTAAAATAAATGTGACAATTCCTCTGAGAAAAAGATTTTGCAGTACTGCAACATCTTATTGCCTTCCAAATCAAATGGTTAGGTAGACCTAGATTTATGTATTAATTCAACTCGGGTACAAATTTTAGGCACAGATATTCTGTGATCCAATTGTTTTCCAATCTGTTTGTGTTTAAAAGAAACAGTTTAGTTAGTAAAAAAAGCAAAAAAATTCCAAACTGACGGTAGAGTTGAATCATAAGTTGTTTCAGAGACAAATGTTTTGTAACAAATATAATAAACCTTAAATCAATCGCTTGCTGTTTCATAATTTCCCATTTAAATCCCAGTCATATTTACTTTAGCCTTTTTTAAATGTTTTAAAGTGATGACTGTCATTGAAAAAGAAATCCTGTTTTGAGGATAAAATAAGAGAAAAATTCAGAATAGGTCATGATGAAAAATCAAATTTACTAGACCACAATTTCTCAGTTTTAATTAATGTCAAATTCCTCCTTTTCAAGTAATTCCAAAGAATTTGTAACTAGTCAAGTCTTCCTGCCAGCAATACATCTCTGAATTTGTCAAATTTGTAGTGTGCTTCAAGTAAATCTGTCCTGTTTTTTTCCATCTCCATTCTAAAAGATAACCTACAAAAAGTAAGAAAATTTTAATTTCCAATTTGCATTAGATCAAACAAATTTGAAACCCTGCGACAGACTGGTGACCTGTCCAGGGTGACCTCGCCTCTGGCCCGGAACGCAGCTGGAGAGGGACCAGCACCTCCCGACCCCGTTAGGGAGAAGGGTGACCGGAAAATGGATGGATGGATGGATGAAACCGTTATCACTGTAGAAAATTCTGAGCGTTTCAAAACAGTAGACATTACCCTGTTTGTTTCCAATGTTACCTGTACAATCCCTACTATAGGACAAGAAAGATACATTTTGATGTCAAAGTATAATTTATGTAATCATTATTTTAGAAGCCAAAATAAGTTAATCCAATGCTAATATTGTCTCACATGAATAAATGGTCTGATCTTATATAACGCTTTTCCAGTCATTTTGACCACTCAAAGTACTTTACACTAGAGTCACATTCACCCATTCATACACCGATACAGACTGGTAGGGAATTTGGGGTTAAGTGCCTTGCCCAGAGGCACATCGGCATGTGGCAGGAGGAAGCTGGAATCGAACTACTCTGCCATATAGTCAGTCGCCCACTGTAACAGGTCAAAGAATTCTTAAAGCCATATGACTCTCCAATAATTTCATGACTTTTGCCTTTTTTAAAATGATTTTTCTGTTTAATCAAGGATCTATGTGTGGCGGTACCAGTGTGATTTAAAAGATCTGTATTTAAGATAAAATTGTAATAATTCTTCCCAAAAAGTTACCTCTAAGGCACACAGGCCCACTACAGATGAGGCTTGAGACGATCTCACCAATTTCAATAATTTTATTACATCATTTCATTCTAATCAATAAAATATACTATATTAAAACCACTCACACATTTAAATAACAGTGAAGGCTCAAGTCAAGGGTGGCAGTGCAGTTCAGGGTAGTGACCTAAATAAAAAGAAACAGCAAACGAACAACAAAACTAAAGAAAATTGTGCAACAAATTAAAAGAGTACCACCACCCGGAAAGTCCACCACCAACTGGCCTTTCCTGTCAAGATAAAAGACATTCAAATTACATGAGTCATTTCATAATTGTCGTTCAGTCCACTCAAGAGTGGCACCAGCAGAATCCGTCCAAGCTGGTCACCAGTCCGAACCAGCCAAGCTGGACAAAGGGCAGGGGTCAGGTTTGCGCTGACCACGACGACTGGCAGAACGCCAGCAACCAGGGCGACAGATGGACTGCCGACGACGGACAACCAAAATACCAGTGGACCATCAACCAGGAACCACAGGGCGACAGGCAAACAGCCGGCCAAGGACAAACAGCAGCGTCTAGCAAACATAAATGTCAAACATCGAATCTAAAAGCATGCAAATAATGAGCTTTTCACTTCCCTCAAGCTCTTTATGTAGTGCCTCTGGCTGGGAGGAGGATCAGGCAATTCGCACGGGCCGCTTTGATGCACAGTTCAAGCTAAGTGAAGGCTAGGCTAACAAACAGCAAGTCTATGAGAGGCATCTTACCAGTAGAAGGAGCAATCAGTGTGCATCGGTCAAGCGCACATTAGTGTGCGGCTGGCGCTGCACAGCAACAGAGGTCTAAACTGGAAACACATGTTGACCAGGTGAGGGAGGGCCCTTTATATACACAAACAGCGCCACAGCCAATTAAATGTCAGCACTTGTGTGGTGCGTTCAAAGCCCCCAGGGCATACTGCCACATATGCAAATATGAGACCGCTTTGTAACTTTCCCCAGATTTGTAGTCATAAACAAAACATGTACTATTTCTACATAGTTTGAAAATCAGAAAAGTATCAATACATCTATTCACCAAAGGTAGACAATGTGACGTGAATTTCTCCCCACAAACTCATTCATTCTCGATTACACTCAGTCATTCGCATTCTTTAATTGAGATGATGCAGTATGTAATCCCAGATCAAGCTGAACAAAACTGGTTGGGACTGTTATTGGCCCCTCATCCCCCTAAGAAAACAAACAACACAACTTCATTCTCAGTGTTTTAAAGTATTTTTTATGTCAGTTGATCTTTTAGTTTTAGATAGTTCATTGAAATGACATCTTTTTAAGAACATCGCCCAAAAACAATAAGTAATTTAATTTTCCTTTTTCATTGCCCTGTTTAAAGAAACATTATTTTCTAATATTTCTAATATTGTTTTGTGTTCACCACATATCACTTTTAAATACTTCAATTTATTCATTCAATCTTGTTTTTTTATGACAACCATGAGTTATAGAATGGCCAGTTTTAGTCCAGATTCCCTCGTGAAATCTTTTATAAAGTGCTTATTTCGTCAAGTCTGTAGAGTATAAAGATCATCACCTTGGTCATTGTTGTATCCGTACAGTTCATGTCAGTCTTCAGTTTTAGTCTGCAGTCGTCGCGGTTTCTGTCTCAGGTCCAATTGTCATCCATCCCCACACAAAATGTATTTTCTGTGTGGGGAGGCCCTCCTATAAGAAACACATTTATTTGTTAGTGTTTTAACCTTTCTTGGTTTAGCTGTTGGAAAATTATTATTCAGTTGTTATTTCCATCCATCTTCAATCCACCCTGTGATAAGAGTGAATACAATTTCTTTCTTTTGCTCTAGCTCTATGATGTAGTTCTGTAACTGATTATTTTGTTACATCAGCTACATCAGGAGGAAGACCTGTGTTTCTATCAGTACTATGGCATTTAGCAAATGGAAATCATTTTTGAATACTGACACAAGAGAGGTTTGGTCTGAATTAACATTAGGCTGTTAGGAAAATGTGTCTTTTGTATGTATACATATGATTTCCCCTGTTGATTGATTGATCTGACTCAGGTGCTTTTGTCTTGTTGATCTCAGCTGTAGGACGGCTGTCCAGGCCATCACCCGGAGCAAGTGATGAAGTTACAAGATGGAACCCTACCCAGTCTGTGCAAGAGACACCTGCTGTAGCTACATGGAGAAACTCAGGAGAATTCAAGAGCTCAACCCGAACTGGAAGTGAATTTCAACCAGCCATTACAAAAATAATTGATGTCTCATCTGAAGGCAGGATTTCTTTAGATGAACACAAATTCCCTTTTAAAAAATTCTCTGACTCATTTACCTCTGCAGCCCAGCTGGAGGATGTCAGTGTCTGTGTTCAACATAATGTTTCCAAAAATGTGTGTACAAAAGAAAACATAGATGCTTCAGAGAGTGAATCTGTCCCTGACAACAATAGACTGGGAAGTGAAGTGGCTGTTGAGATTACTTCAGAATCTTTGAGAGATCCAGGTCAGGCTTCGTCTAAAGTACCATCAGATAAAGAGAGCTCTACTGATGCATGTCTGCACTTTGAGCTTTGTCAAATAACAGAACCCACCTCTGCAGAGCCAACATGCCATGTATCCATCAAGACAGGACATGGACCAGCTGGACAGAGCCCCATTAACTGCACCCAAACAAACACTTACCTCACACCAAGAAGCCTCTCCCAGCCAGACGCTGTCATCACTCAGGTTCCTTCAGGTGTGTCTGGAGATGAATCACAGTCCTCAAAATTTTGTGGGAATCTGAGTACACACTCTTCTTCAGCTGAATCCAAGACTTCAGATTCCAGTGGTGGATCACATTCAGGAGGTTCTGACTTTAATAATGAGGTCTTGAAAGATGAAGCAGATTTAAACCCACAGGCTATGTTCATTTTTAAGAACACGTCTGATTTAAAGCCACTTAATGATACACACTATCCTGCAGAAAGTGGGAAAGTTGAACATCAACTTGCAGCTGGACTTCCAAAATTAAACATGTTAAGTATTCAAAGTATCAGTATTGCACAGGAAGAACCTCAACCGAAAGCATTCAGAAGTGAAAGCCTCGTACCTGTAGACAGGAATGTTGCCTTGAAAGAGTTTACCAAATTTCAACCAACCACACTCGTGTCCAGCTTCTTGAGTTCAAACAGGCAGCTGGATGTGAACATTTGCCATGAATTATCCAGAGTCAGTGACAGAACGCACAATGCAGCTCAGCGTGTGCTCTCTGGAAGCACCATTCAAACTGTACAATGTACCAAAGAAAAGAACATCATTTCTTATTCCAAATCATCAGTCTTATCACTAGAGCAGCCATGCCCCTCTATCACCCAGAGAACATTCATGGAACTTCAGTTGTCTCCAGCACCTGGTCTCGTATCACCACTATTTAAATATAATAAAGAAACAGCTTCAAAACTCACTAAAGACTCTAAAACCAAAACATATGCAAGATCAGAATCTAAACTTTCTCCCATTTCCAGGGGTGAAATAACTAATGGCATGACCAAAGGTGAAGGCTTTCATTATACTGAAAAAGCTCAGCTAACCACAGCGGATGACCCAAAACCAAGTCAAGTTCTGGTGTCAGGTGAGACCCTGAAATTCAGCACATCTTCACCAAACTGTCGAACCATGGAGAGGTGGGGCTTATCCAAGAGTGTCCCCCTGTCTGCAGGCTACAAGCCTTTTTCTGTTCGACATAAAATAAAGTCCTATGAAAACCTTGCCAACTTGGATAAACCGGTGGCTAAAAGCAGTGATGTTCATACTTTTGCAGTAGCATATACAGCGTCGCTTAACCAGAGGATCGCTGGATATATGGACTCAGTTAATTCTGTTGACTGGCGGGGCCACCAAAGAAATAACAGCTCTTACAACAACTGTTTGACATCACTGGCATCCCTTTTCCCTCCTCTAAGAAAATCTGCAGGGAATGAAAATCAGAACGCCCCAGATGGGACTATATCCCATAACCCTGTGGTGCTGCGAAGGAAATATGGCAGACTTCCCACCAGGAAGCTGCATCAGTCAAGGACTCTCAGTATGCCCAATTTAGAAAAACTATGCACTGATGACTTCAGTGGAAGAAATACCACAGCTGGAAATAAAAATGATCCCAGCATCTGCTTAACTGTTGCTCCAAAAGCCAACATGACCAACTGTTTCTCGCCAGCTGCAATATTTAGAAGTGGTGATGATGTGACTTTTGAGGACACTCCTCAAGGATCTCCAGACACCAGAGGGCCTGGCTGGTCTATCAGGTGAGAACTTAATTCTAAACTATTTAACTTAGAATTGGTTGGTGCGTCAGGACACTGACCAGAAATGAAGGCCACTGCATAAATGAACAAAGCCATGTCAGTTCTGCTATGAGTTAGATATGCAAAAATTACTTTCAAAGATATTTGGTAAACACTAAAATATAGCAATAAAGTTATGTAGACAGAGAACAATAAAACAACAGCATTTGTTATTTAACAATAGCCAGCCCCACCCTAATCCTCACGATCCCTTTCGGCTTACTACTGACCAGTTCTCCGTCTAACAGGTCCGGAAAGTGTCTAAAACCTGGATATTACCCTGTAGAAGGACTAAGAGAGACAATCTGTCTAAGCTGGTGTCGAGAGAGACTCGTCTATCTCTAACTACCTACAATCCAGAAGTTATAACACTTTTCAGTTAAGAAGCAATCAGTTGAGTAGCCCTCACAACTGCATAACTTCAATAACAACTTCTGTTAACGGTAACCCTCTCTCTAATAATAACAAGCACTTGTTGATAGCTAGATAAGTTTCAGGAACTTTGTAAGTCCCAGGGTCATTATCTATGTAACAACTAAAGGAAAGCCTGGAGCCACCACATTTTGAGAAACATGCACATGGATTTTACATCGAGTAGAAGAACCTTAACCAATAAAATGACCTAATTAATTTCAATGTCCATGAACCTCATTAGAATTTTAATATATATATTTATTAAGCAAGCTTTGAGCATGGGTAAATGACAACCAGATTAATCATCAATGATTATAAGTATTTAAGAACAAAAATGAATTTAATGAAGATCAACATAAACCTTTCCTAAATTCTTTCCCTAGACTGTGCCATCAATTTACTAAAAAAGGCTTTGCGGTGCAGGCAGACTCATACCCAGGAGGTAGAGGATCTTGGCAACAGAGGGCTTGAATATCCTTGGACAGAGTCTTGTCTCAGTATGACAAATCCTCCTTCGAATAGGAACAAAGTAAAGCTGGTTGTTGTCCTAAACATCCCTGTCTTCATCACTCTTGTGACCTTTGTCCAATTCCAACGTCCATTGCACCAATCTCGAGATCTTTAGGGCTGAGTGCAGTAGCCACAGTCAAATCAGGAGCCAGAACTGTTGGGCATCAGGTCCCGTCTCTCTTTCAGCAGTGTGAAGGCTCGACTTCCATCTGGTTCCAGGGCGCGGCTTCCTGCTGGTTCTCTAGCCTGCGGCTGTCAGCTCGATCCACCAGAGATGAAGAACGCTATTACTCCTATCTTTCGGGCCTTTATACTTTTCTCTCTCCATTGTTGTGTATGGGGAGATGGTGACTTCTCAAGCATTTGATTACCTCATGGAAGGTCCCATGCCTTCCCATATTCGGTCAACACACTGTCCACTTCTGCTTTACTTGTTTATCTCAAGTCCCTGGCTTAGTTCCTGGATTTCCTTATTTGGTACACAGACCAGGCATGTCCAAACCCATCCTCGAGACTTGTCCAGGCTTGCCTCTGTACCCACAGACTGTCCCTATTCTTTTATGATGTGATTTCAGTTCTTTATATGCTATATGATCACTATAAAAAATCAACACAATCATCTTTTAATACATTTCTTCAACCATAACTGCTTAATCATCAATAATCAACTTTCAGAATTTACTACCTTATAATCATTAATACATCAACATAATACACTTTTTCATAATCAACAGTAAATCAACAAGATTACTTCCATCTCTCAGGCCTTTTATGATCTTTTTTCTGTGTGAACCTGGAAAGATCTCACCTCCACATACCAGTTTTCACACTACAGCTTATGTGCAATTTCTAGTGTTTTTTATTTATTATAGGGTTAGGATTATATTTTTATTACATATATTTTATCTTTATTGATTTTCAAGGAAGCACATTTGATAAAACACATACAATATCACCATTATTTCAATATTTATGAAGAAAACATGTAGACAATTGTGATGAATAAAGCAACCATTACAACTCTATTTCACAGAGAAATAGAGAAAGATCATAACCATTGAAATGAATAATAGAATAATCTAAAACAAAAATAATTAGTAAAAAATTACCAATAAACAGACCACAAATAATTTCAGAAAGCAACAGTTGAGCAAGCAACTGTTGCTCATTCCTCCCCTGTTTTTGTTAAGCTGCCCTTTCATTCTTACTTCGATGTGAAGGGTCAGATTGCTTTTACAATCTAACAGATTTTTATAGATATTTTTTTATGTATATTTTATATACTTTGCAATAGCTTCTGTGTCTTTACCTAGTTTTGGTGCAGATTTTTTGTGTGCTTTTAAGTTTTTAGTACATGTTGCTAATAGCTGCTTAATAGATAATGTCTATAAACTGGTGGTCCTGGTCATCGACCCCTTGCCAACATGCTTGCCACAGGTGATGAGTATCAGCATTTGTTAGCAGAGTTCCCATTTTTAATGGTTCTGCTACCGTGGCAAAGCATGGGGTGGAACATTACATACCTACAGTCGGTCCTCTGGTTTTTGTGCGAGCGTGCCTCTTAGTCACCACTAAGTTAGCGATTGTGAAAGAGAAGTTTACAAACATGGAACATCTTGGAATGGCTCCAAAAGTCCTTGGGCATCTCCGTTGCACATGGTTCCCAAAGCAGAGAACCCTGTGGGGATTTTCGGCGCCTTAACAATGCAACCAATTCCTCAAATTTAGGACTTTTCTGCCCGCCTGGCTGGAGCAATTGTTTTCTCTAAGATGAACTTGGTACCATCAGGTTCCAGGGTGTCCCTCAGATGTACCCAAAACCGCAGTTATGAGGCCTTTTGATCTTTGACCTTTTTCAGCTGTGGGTTAGACTCAGACAACATGGCCTGGTAGTGAACCCAGCTAAATACCAGTTTGGACTGCCTGCTGCTGAGTTCCTGGAACACAAAGTGTCTTCTCAAAGGGCAGTTCCCCTACCTGCAAAGGTTGAAGCAGTTTCCGCTTTACACTGCCCTCCCTCAGTGAAGCCCCTGCAGGAGTTTTTGGGGATGGTAAACTTTATAACAATTTCATTCCAAGGACAGCTCAGGTCATGCACCCCTTGACAGGGATAAGAGTGGATCCCTGACAGGGTGCAGGCATTCTGATAATGTCAAAAAGGCCTTGGCTAATGCTACGCTTTTGGCCCATCCATCTGCAGTGGCTCTAACAACTGATGCGTCTGATTATGCAGTTGGAGCAGTTTGTTAGTAATGGGTGGATGGCTTCTTGTAACCCCTTGCTTTTTTTAGTAGCGAACTCTGGGATGCCATAAAAACATATAGAACCTTTTTATAGGGAACTATAAAACGTTCCCTAGTGTTGCCCTTTTTCTGGCAACACTCCATTTGCACTTCATGTTGGAGGGCAGGGACTTTACTGCTTTTGTTGACCACAAGCCTCTCACTTTTGCTATAGAAAAAGTTTCTGAACAACGGCATTTATCTGCCATTTCAGAGTTCACCACTGACATTCAGCATGTGGCTGGTAAGAATAATCCAGTGGCCGACTGCCTGTCCAGAGCAAAGGATGCTTCTGTGCATTTAGGTGTGGACTACCTCACCATGACCACAGACCAACTGACTAACCAGGATATTCTGGCCTTTAAAGCAGCTGAATCCAGTTTGCGTTTAGAGGGGAAATCCTTTCATAGGTGTGGCAGAACCCTTCTTTGAGATGCCTCGACCTTTGGTCCTCACTTGTTGCCGTCGGCAGGTTTTTGATGCAGTTCATTCCCTTTCACACCAGGATGTTAAAGCTTCTGTTAAACTGGTAGGGGCAAAGTTTGTGTGGCCGAGACTTCGTAAAGATGTACGGACATGGGCGGCTTCCAGTTTGGCTTGCCAGCATGCCAAGGTGTAACGGCACACTAAGGCTCCACTGAAGCACTTTCCTGTTCTGCAACGAACGTTTGAACATGTGCATGTGGATTTAGTGGGGCTGCTTCCACCTTCCAGAAAGCTGGAAGGTTTTCTGCTGCGCACCTGCACAATGTGAAGGAAAGTGGGAAATGTGCTGCACACTGCCCGCTGCAGGCTGTGAAGTAAATACTTGATCAGGTTTTGTGATTGGGAACAACAGAATGATCGGTGATCACCTTTCATACACTTTTATTCATGGAAATCGTTAGATCACGATCGGTGGCCAATCGATTGGCACACTTCTAATTGTCACCAGTAGTTTTTATTTAGTCATCCTTTATTGTGGTAAAGGATGACTTGAGATTTTAATTTCAAAATTAAAATAGAAGACAGGTCTGTAATTGATTTGGAAAAAATTTCTTGAAAATGTATCATGTCCGTGAGCTGTTGGTTAAGCAATGGCGTGACATCAGACTGCTGTAGCACTTTTCAGGAACCTCAAGGATACTCAACAGTGAAATTCCCAATGACAACACATCCTCCATGTGTTGGAAGGGGTTATTTTATCCCCCATTTTAATCTTCATGGTAATTTATACACATATTTTCATCAATTAGTGTATCCAAAACAAACATCAGAGCAAACAAGTAAATAGAGGTGGAGTGGAAAGCAGTATGGAGTTGTTTTCAGGTATGCAAAACAACCAAGTAGATTAACAAAAAAGGAAACAAAAAAAGAACAACAGAAAGGTGTGAAAAAGCACAAAAGATCTAACTGAAATACATACATGCAAGACAAAGGCAACCCCCCCCTCTCCCCCCCAAAACATAACTAAGTGACATAACAAAATTGTAGGTTTTAAAAGATGTAGTTAGAAAGCATTTTCCCTGTTAGCAGTTCATTTCTGATTGGGGATTTTTCACCCTTGTTGGGACTGGCCAGCTCTTTGTCATGGAGTCGTTTGTGAACCCTGAACTGTAGAGAAACAGAGGCCATTAAGCCTTTTATTTAGCTTTATTTGAAACTAAATAAAACATAATTACTTTTATCAAGTAATAAAACAATGCTACCATTAAGTATAAATGGCAGCAAACAAACAAAATTTGTTGTGGTCTTTCTCAGATTATTGTACGTATTCATGAATACAAAACTCCTGAATATCATGTAAAACTTACTGTATACTAAATCTGTTCAATGTGATTCCTGTTTTCTTCAGGTTGAAAGAGTTGGTGGAATATCCTGTGCATCAGCATAAGCTGCAAGCATTGCTTACCTCCCAGACAGCTCAGTCTTATGTGATGAGTTTGCTGGAAGAGACCAAGGCCCACTCCGAGGTAATTTTAAAGAAGAATTTAACTGTTGCATGGGTTTTTTATGCTTACTTTTCAGTTTTACAAAAATTGAAGCTCAGACGGCTCAACATTTGGAGATTTTTTATTCGCTATCTGTCTAACGCAGTCCAAGCACACCTGTGTAAGGACAGAATAATATGTATAGCGAAATAATCAGTTGATTTGAGTCTTTATTATTATGTTTGGGCCAGCAATGAATTTCAGTAAGTCTAAATAAAATATCTGAGTTTATTTGAGTCCATCAGAACCACAACTTTGAGGTTCTCTTTGCTGAGTGTTGCTGTAAACATCGGCAGACAGCTGACCACAGGTGCTGTGCGCTCACAGCCTGCCCACCATAGTGAGGAAAATACCATACAATGGAGAAGCAGCTGGGGGAGAACCAAACCACTTATTAACTGGTTAGTGGATGACTTGCCAGTGGAAAAATGCCTAAAGGCCGTCCCATGCTTCAGCCAAGCCTTTTACTGGAGTTGACTAAGGACATACGTGGAGGACTTTTGCAGGTGTTGCGACCTTTGCACAACTCGTAAAAGATCACATAGGTGATCCAAGTCTCTGTTCCAACAGTTTCCAACAGGTATATCCATGCAGAAGCCCTATTGGGTGTGGAATGAAGTGTGGAAATCACTTCATTCTCACAGCAGTAGATTATTTTGCAAAATAACTAGACATGTTTGCTCTGTCTGACCAGGAGGCAGGAGCTGTGGTGAACACCCTGATGAAGGGAAGGTTTTGCAAACTGGTCCCAGAAAGTCTATCCACAGTGATCAAGGGAGAAATCTTGTGTCCAGAGATTTTTCCACCATGTGTGAGAAATTGGGTATAGTCAAGACTCACACTACATCCCTCTACACTCCCAGTGGTGGGAAGTGGAGCGATTTAATCAGACTCTTGAGCAGCTTTCATAATGTCCAGTCATCAGAGCAACTGCCATTTGCACCTGTCACTGGTCCTCATGGCATACCGAATGGCAGTCCAGGATTCAACTTCTTCTACAAATGCCCTCTTGATGCTTGACCGTAAGCTGAGGACTCCGGCATAGCCTACTTTCAGGTGGCCTCTTGATTCATCTGGGACCGCTGCTGGATCTGCCTATATTAGGCAGCTGTGATCTGCATGAATATGCCAAAAAGCATATTCATGATGTTGGAGTATAAAAGAGGAGGAATTATGATGTACACACCAAGGGCACATGTCCATAATCAGGAGCGAAGCAGCTGATCATGACACCATGGCGCCTCAGAGAGCAATGGCCACTCCCACCAAGGCTCAGAGACTTTGTCTGATCGGCTGATTTAGATTATTAATATGTAATGTGCACAATGTAATGACATTGGTCCTCTGCAAAGCTGTGCTCAAGATGAAGACAACTTTGTATCAAGCTGTTTATGTGACAATATCACTGATATTGAAACATTGGTATTGTCAGTGTTGCTCATCATGGTAAAACAGGCTATCTAGTTGATTCACAATCTTTTCCAAATTTACATTAATTTTGAAAAAATACATATTTGCAATGCACTGATAAATAAATATTTTTATCCACCTGTCGTCCTGACCAGGACCTAGGCCAAGTAGGCCTACATAACTTTGTGCTAGCGAGTGCTTTCTACCAACACTACCTTCTTTTCTTGATGGATGGATGGATGGATGGATGGATGGATGGATGGATGGATGGATGGATGGATGGATGGATGGATGGATGTATGGATGTATGGATGGATGGATGGATGGATGGATGGATGGATGGAAGGAAGGAATAGGAAAAGTCCTGTTCCTAAATTTGGAACAAGGACTGATATAAGTTGATTTGAAAACAGATTGAAATAGCCCTTTAAAAAGCCATGCTGATGTAAAGAATCATTAAGGAAAGAAATGATTCGTTCCTTAATAAAAGGAAAGCTGCATTCCTCTTTTACACGTCGCCTTGACATGCGTCTTGATAACTTTCTCTCTGTCTTTTGTTTAAGTACCTCTATATTTGCACCACTTTATTTTGAGTAAACTGATCAAATATATGCTCTAAAAGAAAAAGAAAAGAGATGATACAGACGTTTGAATTGAGTGTTTTTCTTTGTGTCTTTTATATACATTTATATAAAAGGAGCATATACAAAAGGATTGTATGATTAAAGAAACCTTATGTTTCTTCAATTATACTTTAACGTTTTCTTTATTTCTAACTACAGCGTCTCCTCTCTATTGTTGATGTTCTATTTGAAGGTGATACACAACAACAGTACTCTGCTGGTTGTCCTGAATAAAAAAGAGGGTGCAGGACTTGGCTTTAGCGTTGCTGGTGGTGCCGACATTGATCAGAAGAAAATAACTGTAAGTGCCCAGAAATTATATGAGTTGAACAGCTGAATGACTTGTGCAAATGCCCTTATCATGAGACAAAATAAAATGCTTAAATTCTGCACACACACACACACACACACACACACACACACACACACACACACACACACACACACACACACACACACACACACACACACACACACACACACACACACACACACACACTCCTAAAGGTGTTTTCAGATACTCTCTGTGTTGAGCTGCAGTTCCCACAAACTACATCTTCTTCTGATTTGTACCATGTACTTTTCAATGATATTGTAGTTGCTATTGTTATATAAGCACATGTTGTTGCTATGGTTTCTCAGTTCTGTTTTGTATTCTTCCTCTTTATGCAGGTGTAAAAGCAAACTGTTCTCTTGAATTCTATTCATTCTTCTTTCTGTCATTTATTCTTAATTTCTTATTTTTAGACCTTTTCCTTTAAACTGTTTTTTCTGTCTCCATGTCCGTTACATCTGAAATAAACCCAAAGTAATTTCCAATAAATCTACTGGTTACTCAGCAGCACAGGTTTCAGAGGAGTTTAACCATTAGGGAGAACAAAGTAAATGAGCTTTTACTTTAATATATATACATAAATAAACCTTTCTGTAACTTTTCAAATAAAATAACCATGTTTATTTCTACAAAATAAACAAGGATGTAGACAGTGACATGTATAAAATGTTGAGTAATTATTTAAATCCACTGCCTTTGCTCTGCTACACAGCTCATTGTGAACCACAAATATTTATTCAGATCTGGGAGATGGGGCTTAGTTTAATTGGCTGAGCAACTACAATTTAATTGTAGTATTTGTGAACAAACACCTAAAACTCAAAAATTTAACGGAGCATCATATTGTAGGTATGGTAACAAAACAATCTAACTATGAAGATCGTACTTTGAACTTTTGCAAAGCAAACATTCCAGCTCCTTAAAATCTTACATTTAAATGTTAATCAATTTTAAATCGTTTAATTTGTGTGGAAACCATTAAATCAAATTTAAAAGTATCAATATTCTCTTAGTTCATTTATATCTTGAGCCGGTTCTAAATGTGATCAGCACCACTAACTAATGACTTGATTTGGATTTAACAAAAGTGCAAATAATTCATATTTATTTCAATTGTATTTTTTGGATTTGTTGTTTTTGAGATTCTATAGCTGTGGGTTTAAGTATTGTCAGCAATGTCTTCAAGTAACATACCCAGTAATATTTCATATTTCCTGGACAAAGAGCCACAGAGCAACAGAAGCTTAAACCACGTGCTCCTCCAAACATATAGCTGGAGCGCCCTCTGCAGCCATGGAGATGTAATGTCCTGAACTGTGGTTTTGTGGCGTGGATGAGACGCAGGTTGTAGAGAAAATGACAGAAAAGGCCATATGGACCTTTTCGGAGGCTGCGGTGGGCCACCAGGAGGCCACATGGACCCACAAAGAGCATAAGACTAGACCGTCGAGCTTAGGGGGCAAAAGTTCTCCAATTATTGCCTGACATCATGGGCAATGGCGGTGATCAGTTCCACAGAGCAATGATACATCTTGAGACTACCTGTAGAGAGCAGAGATGAAAAACTGTTTGGGATCATCAACAATCGATTCATTCATTGCTAAAGTCATGTTGGGTATGAGAGAATTGATTGGAGGGTGATATTTGTTTTATAGCTTCACTTTTAGATACATATGATGCTGGATTGCTTTGCTGTGATAAAGTGTTTGAAAAATAAGACTTGTTTTTGAAAATTCATTTTCTCCAGAATGAAAAATAAATATGGTGTGGTTTTTGTTTCTAATAATTGTTCCCTCTTTTGTCAGAAGTGTTTTAAATCTGGTTGCTTTGTGCTTAGGTTCACCGGATTTTCACCAACGGAGCAGCTAGCCTCGAAGGAACAATTCAAAGTGGTGACACCATTTTATCTGTTAATGGAACAAGTTTGAAGGGTAAATCCCATGTTGCAGTTGTGTCCTGCCTTCATGAGGCCAGATACTCCAAGCAAGCCTTAGTTGTCATTTGGAGAAATGAGGAATGCAAGCGGAGCATCTCTGACAAAGACTGTTGTCTTCAAATGAAAGGAAATCTCATATAGAGCATGCATGTAGCAACAGTGGAGAAGAAAAACCACTATAACAGGAAGAAATCCCTAGCAGAACCATAACCGGGCTAAACACAAGTGCCCCTCTGTCATGACCTACTAGGAGTTTAACAAGACAAAGCAGAATGCACAAGAAACAGATGAACTGATGTATGATTGTTTTTGATGTTCATAAAATTAACAGAGGGAGAGGGAGAACAATTAGTTAATATGAGCATTATCTCAGTCGATGCCGTCCTCCAGGAAGGAATTACAGGCAATCGGGATGAAAGACGAGGTAAAGCTATGGAAAGAATATTAACTGACAGAAAAAGTTAACAGTTAAGAGCAAATAATGCAAATTGGAGAGGAGCTGAAGAAGAAAGTGAGCAAAAGTGGTCAGTTTGTTCTAAGCCACTGGAGAACAAAGACAATGTCAAAAACAGCCCAGTCTTTTTGTTAGTAGTCCATGTCATTGTTTGTGCTGAATGTTGTCACCTGGAAAAGGCATTACCTGGCTCTTTATCTGCCTGCCTGTTTTTAGAGAACCAGAAAAATACTAAGCATTTTTCTGGTTCATAGTTTCTTTTTTATAGCACAATCAAGTTACCTTCAGTTATAAAAATGCTGAATATCAAACATTGACCATTTGATGCCTTGATATGATGATGCTCTTTCTGACACTCTGCCTTCAGGATATTATCACAACATAGCTCCTCTATTATGCTATTCACAACAAGTGTTGTTCGTAGGATGAGCTCAGCAGAAATGCAGTTCCACCAAGTGTTGGCTATCAGCTGCTGCTGCTAGTCTGGTGGAGTCTCCTCTGAAGATTCAAGAACTCCTCAAACATGCATGAAAGAATCAAAACAACAATTCAGGTATGTTTTTGACTTTAGACATAAAATTATTTAAGACTTACATTTTCTGTAAGGGGAGCTGTTTTAGCTCTCACAAATAAACCTTAGTAGCAAGTGCTTCAGTAACAAATGCTGAATATTGAAACTTATTTGGTGATTCAAATCAATATTTATACTGCACCAAGGAAGAGCCAGGAGGCAATTTTTTTATGTGGGATCAACAGCTGCCTTTGTAAGAATTTGGCAAGAACTTTATACATTTGGTAACATTGTACGGTCAGCACCAACATTATGATGCTATTGACATGTAACAGGATAACAGTCCTGTTACAAAATTGCAATTGCAATAATATAACCTAAATAAAGCACCAACCATAGAAATGCATATAAGAGCCACCATAACCCTCTTGCTGCTGCATTTTAAGACTGATTTAAATGACAAGTGAGATAATTGTGAATTTAAATCAAAATAGAATCAAATGTTTTTGTTATGTGAAATTGTTTTTATCCCCTTCACTTTAGTCTAGAATGAGTTCAGTCCCTGATTTGCTTTTTGAGTATTTTGTTTGGTTGTGGTGTTGTTTTTCAATTAGTTTTTGTAAAAGTATTGCAAAATTGTTTTGGCATGTTTTTGTGTGGTTTTCATTCAAATTAAAGCGATTGAAAATTATCAAAAGATGTTATGTTTTATTCTGTGTCACGTCCCTGGTGAAAAATGAATATACTATATAAAATATTAGTAAAATTAAGCATACGTTAAGTTAGACTAATCATGAGTATAATACGTTCATTTAAATGTCACACAAAGTGCGACGTTTTTAATAGTATTTAAATTGTATTAAAGCACAATTTAAAGTGTATTAAGTATACTTTCACATACTTTTTTGTAACTACTTCCATTATAATTAATATAGTTACTTAATGTATTTTATTCTGCTTTGCCACTTTGTACATTACATGCTTCATACACACTGCAGTGCTGCAAACAAATTAGGCTACCAGAACACAGAAGGATCAATTACAACATACTTTACAGGTGAAACATTGAAACATTGTGCTTTCAATATACGGTATTACCATTTTGGTAACACTTTATTTGTAAGACTGTCATGAACATGAATGTCTGATTGGTGTCATGAAGTGCAATTTGGTAAATTTAGACTGTGTTCCAGCTTCAACCAGAATGACTGCTTCTCAACATTTCAAAACTGTTCCACTAATAATAAGGCTTAATATCAAATGTAGTGGGGCATGCTGTGGTGGCGTGGGGGTGCTGTGGTGGCGTGGGGGTGCTGTGGTGGTGTGGGCATGCTGTGGTGGTGTGGGCATGCTGTGGTGGTGTGGGGGTGCTGGGGGTGTGGGGGGCGTGGGGCGTGGGGGTCAGCACGCCCCACGTTTGGAGGCCTTGGTCCCCGGCGGTGACGTCGCGGGTTCGACTCCCAGTCCCGGCAATCTTTGCCGCATGTCTTCCCCACTCTCCTCGCCCTTTTTCTGTTCGTCTAAAAAATGTTAACAATGTTCTTATCTAGACATTTAGCCGTTTCATTCCAGTGTTTTGTACCTGTGGCACATCTAAGAACTGCAGGAAAGTGGCCCTTGAGGACTGGAGTTTGACACCTGTGTTCCTAACGGGGTCGGGAGGTGCTGGTGCCGATCTCCAGCTAATGTTCCGGGCGAGAAGCGGGGTCACCCTTGACAGGTCGCCAGGTTCCCAAGACAGTCTCGCGACAATGGGTTTGCTGAAGCAGATGTATGATGGCATCGTCAACTCCAACTCCACAGCAATAAGCAAACTGCAGGGGTCTTGATATATCCTTGTCTGTTTACACAGGTAGGGCAACAGGAATCTCCCCAGGATCTTCATATTGTCGAATGTCAGGGATAGTTGTTGATGACCGATGGGTGAGTTTTCGTTGGTACTAGATTCTGTGCGGTACAGACCGCTGCACAAGTTATTTCCTTCCAACATAACAGCAATCACCATCTACAATAACTCTTTGAAGAATTAATGAGTTACACCTACATTTAATTTCCATTTGGTGTTAATAAATTGTTTTTCAATTAGAATTGAATTTGAAAACTGCAGGGAACAATTGTGAATAGTAATCTAAATTTCAGTGAGGTTTCACAAATCAAATAAAGGTTTCACAAATCAAATAAAGGTTTCACAAATCCCAAATATTCTAAAATATTCTACTATTAAAGCAGAATAAACTACTCCAGATTTGAAGAGTCTCAATGTTGTAGTTTTGGAGCTGGAGCAATTCTACTGTGACCGAGATCCAAAAAAGAGCATGAAATAAACCGTTATTGAAGTTTCACATATCACAAACATGGTTTCGATATTCTACTATTAGAGAGGAATAATCTAGTTCAGGTTCGAAGTGTCTGGGTGTTGTAGTTTTGGAACTGGAGCAGTTCTGGAGTGACCAAGATTCAAATAATGTTGAGAACTGGGGGTTTTGGCTCTTTGTGAGAATTGTTGTGTTGTCTGCTGCTTCTGTTATCATCCTCTAGATGGTGCTTAGAGGCTGCTCTAGCTGGAGATAGTGCAGGAGGGAGTGCAAAACATTCATTGTGAAGCTTATAGCAGGTGGACCAGTGCCGTTTCAGCAGGACAGGTTCAGTGGAAGACAGTTTGTCTCCAGCGTTTGTCGGCTGTGAACGACCACAGACTCTCGCTGCTTACTGGTGTCAGCACACCTGTGTTTAATCACATCACTTCGAAGGCATCGAAGTGATGACTCAGGCAATCCAGTGGTTGCCTAAGTCCCTCTCCACCTCTGTTGAAGAATTGTTGACAGTTCCTGTTTCCACAGTTGGTAATAGGATTACTCCTCACCTCTTCTCTCAAGAATTTACCTGTCCTCCCTGCTCCATAGTCTCTACAATCTACCATCAAATAACTTTCCATCTGGATCCCACACTGGAACCTGGATCACCTCAAGGACCCCTGCAAAGAGGGGGTCCTTGAGGACAATTTCCTCCCCTGGCAGAAACTTATTGTTTCATCAAGTAAGATCATTCCATTTTCCTCTGAAGTCACATTTGTCCGATTCACCTTAAACTCACCATCACTCTCCCATTGTCACTGTGATCATGCAGACGATCCCAGTTTCCTTCCTCTGGACAAGAACCACACAATATCATATTTCATCATTCTTAAAATTAACTTTATTTGATTTTCTGTTCTCCTGACTGTTTTCTGTATGTGGGTAAAAAGACGTTAACCCAACATGGTGGTGAAATCGACCTTTATTGAAGTCTCTCAAATCAGAAAAACAAATATGGTTTAAAATATTCTGCTATTGAGAATAATCTAGTCCAGGTTTGAAGTGTCTAGGTGTCATGGTTTTAGAATTAGAGCAGTTCTAATATAACCCTCATGCAAAAGAAATGGGTAAAAGCTGCCCTCACAAATCACTATCATAGTTTTCAATATTCTGCTATTGGAGCAGAATAATCCAGTCCAGGTTTGGAATGTTTCCACTCTAGTTTCTTTTTAACTAGAGTGGAGTAAAGATGAAGTTGCAAAAAATTAGATGGAATCGCCCTTTAGCCATTTCCCAAATTGGAAACCAAATTCACCTTTGTGACGTTTGGGGCCAGCCCAAGGCACAAGCAAACTAAGCAGCCACTTAGGGCCTCAATGGAGAATTTTTTGTTTTTTTTAGTCATTTCTGTCATATCAAAAACAATTTCACTATGAATGATTTGTTTTTACAATTATACAAATTTGATAATGTATGTAGAAATCATTTTAAAGATGAAACGAAAAAAAAATCAATAGCTCTTGGGGGCCTCTGGTGGCCGCGGTAGTTACTGCACGTTTTGCCGGTAACATGAGCTGCCGTGCAGTGAGCATTCAAACGTCAGAAGCTCCGGTCAGAAGTTAAGTAAGCAAAACAATGTCTTATCCTTCAGGGAGGGAGAAAAGAAAAAAGTCAAGATAAAGGTTTGTTTTAATGTGCCTTGGTACCGTAAAACATCTGTAAAGCTGCTAATAGAAAATTGGCTTGATAGCGACATGGAACGGTCCAGTTCAACAGCCAAACATTTATGCAAGGCTCTTTGTGTGAAACTGAGTTTTAACTCAGTTGATTCTCATTGTTAGCTCTGCATATTTCTGAGATAGTTTTGGCTTCAAAATGCCGTGTTTGACGTTTGATATCAATAATTAAAACTTCTCAATGTTTGACATTGTCCAGGAAAATGTTTTTGTGTCAGGCTACATAGCTCCTACATCGATAAGTTGCTCTATGCTGTAGTTAGAGATTTGTTGTTTGCTGCTGAGCAAATTCATTTTGTGAAACTTCTGTTAAATCATTGGAAGGCTCAGAATCAGTCCAGAATGTACCAATCCACATTCTCAGGGGAGAAAGACTCACTTGGTATAAATTATACAGTATTTTTAGCTATTGGAGTAATGCTTAAGAGAAATGTATTTAATTAGAGAATGTCATGAATATGTGTGTAGGGCTGCACCAATTGCACTTTGATGGCCAATCCCTGGGTACTGATTTTTAAAAAGCCTGACCTGCCAAATTTGACTTTGGCTGATATGAACTTTCTTTCGTCTGAAATGTTGCTAAATATAGCAAGAAAGTCACTGAGTTGGCAACAGTGGGTGAATATTGTTACTATAACATTCAGACCTGACCTGGTGGGCCGGTCTGACAGTCAAACCTCTCGCTGCAGAGGAGAAGAGGACAGAAGCTGATTCATAAATCTTTGCTGACGAAGATAAGATCAGGGGATAAGATGGGCTTCACATATAAGTATCAGCCAATCATGAGCCCCCAAAATTCAGGAAATCAGTACCCAGAAATCAACTGGTTGATAAATTTGTTGGCCAATAAATGTATCCTATATTAGACATACATATCATGTAAACAGCACTGCCAGACATGCAATAGGTTTATAGCAGTTGTGTAAATGATCTAATGATTGGGCTGTTGATTGCAGCCAGTCCACATTGTTAGCAGAGACAGAGGGCCCCAAAACCACATTTCGCTTAGGGCCCCATGTAGGGTTGGGCCGTCCCTGCAAACATTAAACATTTTTCAATATAAGTTGCTGCTTTGCCACGACTACAGCACTGCCAAAACATAAAAACTCTCAATAAAACATAAAATATTTGAAAACCATACACTCATGACCTGACAAGTGAATCACGGCAAGGCTGTTAGTCGGTGTAAGCCTGAACCCTGAGCTGATGCGGTGAAGCTATGAGTAGCAGCAGCGCGGCGCTGTGCTAAGAAACTAACAGAAACACTGAAGGGAAGAAGAGGTACCATGGATACAGTTACTGCATGTTTTAGTGTCACACATCTCAGTTTTTAACAAGTAGCTCAAGTCTAAAAACTACAACATGTTCCAAATTATTATGCTGGTGATATTTTCTTACATGTTAACATAGGAGCCGTTCTTTGATATCACCTGCACAATTCACACAAGGCCTAGAAGAGTGTCTGCTAAATGTGTGAATGGAGAAACAACTTACTGTTCCAGGGAAAACAAATGTTAAAAACATAATTTTTTTCATAAAAGTTATTTCCTGCAGCTTTAATAAGTTATGGAAAAGAATCCCAGGGTTATAGCTTTGTATTATTCTTCAGTGACACAGCAACATAAGTTTTTCCCCATAATCACCAAACATGACTAAATGTATTTACTATGACACTGCGGTGATATGTATTCCTCCTGTCATTATGCGTAAGACAAAAACCAAAGAAATCACAGCTCCATATAGAGCACTGTACAAAGAATTCTAAAATACAGAAGTATTAAATCTGCACTTACAGAGCAGCTTGCCTTAGGCTCTCAACAATTCTCTGAGTTCCCACACAAAAGGTAACATCCAAAGTAAACAGATGTTATCACATTAAAATGTACATGGTTTCACCAAATTGCCATAATTGCAAAAGCTCTCAAAGTTGTTCTTCGTAGTATAATTTGGATACCTAAGATAAAAGTAGCACGAAAATATCCTTTTCAGTCCCTATAACACTTTACCTTTTCATGTAATGAATTTAATGATTTTAAGTGTAACAACACTGCTGGCTCTGACGTCAGCAAATACCTTGAAACCTGCCAGCAAACAAAGTGTCTACTGAGAAATCTGCACTGTGAGTCATTAGTGACGCATGTTGGTGTGTCACAAAAAAGTATAATACTGCTAAATGGACAGAAAATGTGAACTATGGTTTATTTAAATGCACAAGCTGTTCTCACACACCCAGAGATAAATGTAACACTTTGAGGGCAGAGCGCTCTCTGGGTCATGCTGAGGACGAAGGTGTCTGCCGTTTGACAGACTGCAAACACCTGGAGATGTAGTGGATTAAGAAACAGTAAATAAATAAATACAATAATAATAATAATAATAATAATAATAATAATAATAATAATAATAATAATAATAATAATGCACCTCATATTTTTTAATCAAAAATTGGTCTTGGGTTTTTGTCATTTTTTCTTTTTTCTCATGAAACCCATTTCCGTTAGAGTATCAACTCTGATCTGGAGGCTGGATCAGCTCATCATTGTAGAGAGGTTTTTGCGTGTCTAGGTTCGGACCTCCCCAAACATCATGAAGGAAACCTTTATGTTTAAACAATATCAATGTAAAAAGCAAAAGAAGTAAAGAACAAAATAATCTAATTATTAGATTATTGTTCTAATAATAAGTGTTTTTAAAACAATGGTTCTGTCCAAAGTGTAGGAGGAACAGCAGCTCTGAATGGCACAGGCTCCATCAGAACCACCTGTGTCTCTGCAGCACAAACAAACCCTCCAGTAAGTAAATACTTAAAGCAAAAAATATGCAATACATCTTATTATTTTTTCTTTTTTACTGCTCGATAGGAAGAAACACATTAACAAATATCAGACCACAGTTTGTTCATTTCATTACTGGCTGAATCATGATCAACTGCATTGTTATGCCTTAAATCAAAACCTGCAAAACTGTCTCCATTGCTTTGATAGACTTAGCTTTTTTTTGTTATAGGTAGAAAATATCTCAATGATATTTAAGAATATTTTATAAGAAGAGTTGGAAATGGGCAGGAGGACAGGCTGAGTGTTACCATTAGCCGACAGCTTGGTGGAAGCTGAGAGCAGAGGGGCTGTTGCAGAGCAGCTGACAGTAAAAAAAAAACAAAAACAAAAAAAACAAAAGAATATTCACATCTATACTTTGTCTGTTACCTGCTGCATTTGGGTTCACCTCAACAACACATCATGACAGTCAAACAACCTCAGGATCCCCATTTCCTGTTTTTCTACATCGGTAAACACATAAGACAGGCTTCGAGTTTCACTTGTTCAGGAACCAACTGGTTCTCCTTCTCCGATGATCAGAGTCTGATCAGTTCCTGTGTAGTTGCTAACAATAATTTTATTGCTCCTGACGTGTAGAAGTGGTTTTGTCTGAGTCATAACTATGCTCTGAAAAGTTTTTACTGAGACAAAAAAGCAGCAACATTTTTTAACCTTGAAACTTTACAGAGTCGAATATTAACCTTTTCTATCAACTCACCTTTGATTCACTAATGCTAAATTATTAAAAAGCATTCATTCTGAGGAAATAATGCAGCCATGTTGACAACTAGGAGTTGTTTCAGAACTATTTAGGTCTAATCTTAGTGCCACAATTTTCATTCAAAAAAAATCATGATTGTCTTATTCTTTGTCCTGTAAGTTTGTCTTTTTTAAATCTTGAAGGAGAAAAAATGGAAAAGAAAAGGATGTCTTGAAACAGCAGGATGCTACATTAAATATTTTGACAAGCAGGATTGTGCATCAAGGGTAAAAATAAACTCCAGTGTCATTGTGTGACCCACAACATGTCCTGTTTGGATTATCACTATCTGTGGGTTTGTTTATTGAGTCATGTATATATAACAATTTGTTTAGTATCATTGTTTATTTAACAAGTCTTCTGTTAGCTAACAGTTACCAGCTCATCACAGTAATACAAGATCTCTGAGTTCCAGAAAATTGTTTGACCGCTTAGAGATTTCCTCTGTTTTTTTTTTTTTTTTTCTCTTTGTAAAACTTAAATGTGCTCATTCCAAACTGACCATACATCCACACCATCCAGGTCATGTTGATATAACGTTCTTTGTCTTTGTAAGGCTCTGTTAATTTTACACACATCTTACAAAAAGTTCCAGGGCTCAGAATGTAATTTGATGCTGTAAAAATGTGTTCCCTCAGTTACTGAAACTATGAAGACAGAGTTCTCAATTTGCTGCCTTAGTTTGCAGCAGGGGTGTCAAACCCTTGAGGGCCGGAGTCCTGCAACTTTTAGATGTGCCTCTGCTGCACCACCTGAATAGAATAATTGGGTCATTAAGGCTCTGGAGAACTGACCTACACAAGGAGGAGGTAATTAAGCCATTTCATTCCTGTGTTTTGTACCTGTGGCACATCAAAAAACTGCAGGACAGTGGCCCTTGAGGGGCCAGTTTGACACCTGTGGTGTAGAGCAGTCGTCCCCAACCACTGGGCCGCGGACCAGTACCGGTCCGTGGATCAATTGGTACCAGGCCGCACAAAATATAATTAAATATTTTCATTTTATGTATTATTTGAGTCTGGAGGATCTTTTATTTTGAAACTCCTTTAACCGGATTCTCTCAGTTGCGCACCAACATTGAGCCACAAGCAGCAAAATGAGTTCGAATCAGATCAGATTCTTTGGAAAGTTTCTTTGCGAAGGGAAAAGGCCCAGAGCAGAGACAGGAGAATGGATTTATCCCGGACCGGTTGGTGATTCCCACATTCCAAGCTGCTCTGCATGATATGATGACCGGCTGTTAATGAGGCAATGAAGCTTCAAACTGCTTCTCCACGTAGAGACCAAGCACCCTGTGCATAAGCAGAAGCTTCAGGTCATTGTCTCTCATCACTCCCAGATGGGAGAAACAAGTTCAGGGCTCCCATTAGTCGTTATCGTGAGTTCAAATTTTCCCAAAAGTAAAATGGATAGATGAAGCTTTGAGTGCCACTGTCTAGCCTAAAAACGTCTTAAAACAACTTTTCAGACAAATTAATATGTGACCTCTATTTACTGCTGCTGGTGGCGCAGTGCAACAGGCTCTTTACACTTCCGGCACTGATTTCATATCCGCATGAACTAATGTGGCTTTCTTGTTTCCGCTTTGAGTTACCATTACAGCTAGAAAGGACAAAGTTGTATTTCAGATGCAAATAAAGCAATACTGCACACATTGTTGTCTTTCAAATATAATGGGCTTTTAAGATTTCCACACGATCCTGAATTAAGAAGACGGTGGCTTGTAAATATTCGTCGCTACCAGTTAAAGCTAACGCCACACAGCAAAGTTTGCATCCTTCACTTCACTCATGATCAGCTTCTTCAGCCTAAAGACGAAGGTAAAGGAGCCTCCTGTGTTATTTCCATGGAATCACTTCTGTATTCGGCCTGAAAGAGCGAATGTATGGGAACGAGAGAGCGGATCAGAACCAGACAGCCGAGCAACTGATCCGCCTGTACACACTGCTGTAAACACCGTCCTGCTTCACAACACGCATGCAAACATAAAAAAAACTAAATAACATGGATACCTTAAAGAGCACAACCATATTTTTCTAAAAGCAACAACTCTGAACCTGAACAACAGCTGAACTGAACTCCGACACCAGAGCTGCTCTACTGTTAAGCTCTGGGCTCGTTGTGCTTCCTCACGCTTTGGAAGCAAAAAGCCTGAACCTAAAATCCCCCGTTAGTTGATCTCTGACACTAACGACAATAAACGGACCTAATATACTTGAACATAAGGGAAAAACATTGTCCGTTAGAATGGATGAAAAATGTTTAGATACTTAAATAGCAGATTTTTATAAGAAAAATGTCCGAGAATAATGCCTACTAGCACAAAGTTTCTCTTCAGACCTGTCAGTTCAGCTGGATCTGTCTGCTGGCATTGAAATATGCAGCTGTCATGTTGAATCTGCTCATTTTTCACAAGAAAAATAAAATCTGTGAAAAACATAACAATGTTTTTTTTTTATTTGTTTTCATATGTTTGAAATAACTTTTGCAGACTTTATGTTGCACACAGCTTCTATTACAGTGACTACTGCTGGTTGGCTTGTGAAATGAAACTCAACCTTCTGAAAAATGTGGTTAGTCACTGATAAGGTTTTTCAAATTAAATGGTTACTTTTTCAAATAGGTCCTGGTTGGTTTGGATAGCATTTCTTGTTATTATGTGAATTGATCAATTTAAAGTGTGTGCTTATATTTTCTGTTTTCTAAAGTTGATTTTGTCTCATATTTAAAAATGATCTGACAGATGTCAGTGCATCAGAAAAAAGAAAAGAAAAAAAGATAAAAATCATTAAGAGACCAAATACTTTCTCAGAGAACTGCAGAATGAACATGGAAACAGCCAGAAATCAGGAGATTTAAGTTTACTGCAGAATATCTGCTTTTAAATATATCTGTGCTTTTATTCATTCATCTCAACGTGTTTAACATGCTTTTGTATATTATAAACAGAATATGACATAAATACAGTGCGCATGTCAGCTCTTTAAAACGACCACCCTGCGCTTCTATGAGGAGAGTTGAGTATTTTATGAGCCGTTTGCAGCCGTACAGAAAGTTGGCTGTGCTGAAGTGGCTCATTGTGAGCCACGCAGCAGTGTAGCTTTAAGATGGAGGTGGGCAGCGCTTCATGACGCAGGAATATCCCTGAAAGGATGCTTCAAAACTCCAGACTGGAGCCAGGCAGCGTGCGTGTCTGAGCTGCAGCTGAACGGATCCACGAATCTGCCCGGACTAAGCACTGGGCATATTTTGATTCTGCAGAACAAAACCTAGATCTGAGAAGCGTTTGGTTTTACCTGCTCACTGGAAACATTTAACCGGGGCTGTGTGCAGCTCAGTGCGCTGCTGAGGGGGAGCCAGTTTGGAGAGGGAAGCGTTGAGAGAGCGCCTCTCCAGAGCTGATTGTTTTTTGTCTGAGGCTGAACTTTCAAAGCGGCGCCATGGCACCGGTCACTGAGCCTTTTCTGTTCTTTGTGGTCATCTTCAACCCACTTATCACCAACTCTTTCACGGAAGAAATTGAGGTTTTGGTGTTTTTGCCACAAAATGACTCTTTCCTGTTTTCTCACGCTAGAGTCGCACCAGCGATCCGTTACGCACAGGACAGACTGAAGGCACAACATCCAGATTTCCACTTCAACATTCACTTTGAGAACTCCGATTCGGCCAATCGCGCTTTGTTCACGCTGGCGGACAGGTCGTGCAGCCTGAAGCCGGACCTGATCCTCGGTCCAGTACGTGAGTACGAGGCGGCAGGTGTGGTGAGGCTGGCATCCCACTGGAAAATCCCGGTGATATCTGCAGGTGCTCTGGCCACCGCCTTCAAGAACAAGGAGACGGAGTTCTCTCACCTGACCCGGATCGCCCCGTCCTACGTTAAGATGGCAGAGACCTTCACCGCGATGTTCGAGCATTTCACATGGAAGAGCGCACTGCTGCTCATCGAAGACGACATGAAGGAGCGGGATTGTTACTTCACTTTGGAGGGAGTCTACCATTTAATGGACGACTATAATGTGGAAGTTGAAATAATCCATGAACAGACCCCTTTCAATGTGGAAGAAAAATTCAAGAATAATCAGGACATGGAAGGTAAAGTGGCTTTTGCTTTATACAAACTGTGTAGAAAAGTGTTTAAAATAATCTGACAATTACTTTAAAAATCACAACATAGAAATTACAATTTATTACTTTATTTGGAAATATATTTTATAAGTCAAATAGAAATATTGACAACAAATTTTATATTCAAAATCCCCAAAAGGTAAACAACAAAAAAAATAAAAATAAATAAAACCTAATTCAGCTTAAGTTAGTTTCTTAAAACGGAGTCAACATGGAGGGAGTGGAAATGTAACAGCAGATACAATAAACTAAGTCTCACTGAAGACTCGCCAGCAGAAAAATCTGTGCTATCTGGATTCATCAGTCTCACATCACTGACAGGGAATGTTAATAGTTTCATTTCTTTGAGAGTTACAGAGATTTATCTACAAGTTTGCTGCTGAGGTTCCAAAGTGTTTCAATCAGGATTTTTATTCAGCCAAACTCGCATTGATTCTTTTTATTCGGAGCCATTCTGTTGCAGATTTGCTGTTGTGTTCCCGGTCACTGACCTATTGCTGAGAGAGCTAAAGCCAATATTTAGCTGTTGGACTGCCTTAGAAATACAGGAGAATACAGTGAAAGCTGACTGACTGCAAGGTCCCAGGTTCTGCGGTTGCAAAACGAGACCAAATCATCATCCTTGCAGCAAGTTTCACTGTTGGAATGAGATGTTTCTGGTTAATTATTAATTATGGCTAAACATCTCAATATTTCTGTCACTTATAAATCGACATTCTTCCAGTTGTTTTGCACTTACTTTAAATCATTCTTTCTGAAACTGTGGTCCGCAAGGTACTGCATGCAAACAACCATTTATTTACCATGATGTGAGCTCATAGTGTGATGCTCAATACTAGACAGTATTTGAGAATAATGATGGAAAACTGGCTTAAAACTGGGTCACTCAAAAGAAAAGCTGCAGGTACCAGTGGAAAGAATACGACTTCAGGACCACATGTTTCATCAAGGAAAGCTAAATCATAGCTGCTGAGTGTTGATGTTGTGGTTCACCAGCGACTGGATGGCTTTGAACGCTTAGTGGTAGGAATTGCTTCACTTAGTCAGAACTGTTCTTTATTTTTTACCACTTTGCTTGGTAATGAATGATGCTCTCTGCTTTCAATTCAACAGCTATTGTTGTTTTTATTTAATTCAAAAATATTAAATTAAATAAAAAAAAAATCAATAAATAAAGGCAACTGATGGAAATGGGGAGGTTGCATGAAATAGTAAGATGTGCTGTCATGGGGCAGTTTCAGGTTAGGTGGTCCTCAGCCTGAAAACGTTTGAGGAACACGCCTGTAGGACAAACCCTCAGTAAGATTAAATCTCAGACTGGATAACCTGGATAGCAATCAACTTAACCTTAAATGAACTACAGCCCCCCTGAACAGAAGTGTGTGTAGCCAGAAAATGAGTGTGTTTTATTACAAGATGTCAATCTCACAGTAGACCAGCACAGTGTGCAACATCATTAACAAGGAGCAGTGGCACAAAGCCCTGGTAGCACAGATGATGTTTATTTAATAAGACATCATCTCAGCTAACCTCTGCCTGTGTGTTGAGATCAAACAAACTGCTGCCAGCAGAAATTGAATGAGAGGGAACCAGGCAGACTCTGTCACGCTCTTCTATGTTTTAAAGCTCAAGGAAACCAGGAATTTTTATAGATTCAAGACATGTTTGTTGAAGTATTATATTATTAAAAGCCCCCAAACTTCCTACTGCCAAGAAAATGCAACAGTTTTGTTTTTTTACACAGCTGTAATATCCTACAGGTGGTCACTTGGTAACCTGGACAACCAATTAATTGCCCACAGGTCATATTCTAAAAATAGAATGTGTTGCCATGGCGCTCTGTGGGAAAAATATTTTATTTGAGATGTATTTGAAGCAATAGTTTTTGTAATAACAGCTTATAACATTAGAATATTGTGGGAAAAATTTGGGGTTCATTTCAAAATGTGAAAGTTCTACATGAAATATCTTTAGTCATTGTATTCTGTAATATTGACAATTAAGTTTAAAGATGAAAACAACATTTTCTCAGAAAATCAGAGTATTGTTAAAACTTGATATCATGTTCAAATAAAATTGAATGGAAGGAAAATGTGTGGCATGAAAAGGTGAGCAGAAACGGGGATAACTGCAGCCTTGAGAGGATTGTCAGGAAAAGTCCATTCAGCTTGGAGGGAGCTTCACCAGGAGTGGACTGAGGTAGACAGCAAATCAAAAGCCATTACGGGCAACAAATGTCAGATTCTTTGTGTCAAGCCATCCTGAACAAGAGTCAACATCAGAAGAAGCTTTTCTGAATTTAGGAGAAAAAGCACTAGACAGTTGCTCAATGGTCCAAAGTCCTCTTTCCAGAAAAGGTTCAAGTTGACATTTCATTTGGAATTCAAGGTTCCAAGGTGTGAAGAAAGAGCTCAGAGCGATGAATCCATGTTGCTTTAAGCCCAGAGTGAAGTTTTAACTCTCTTATGACTTGGGGTGGTATGTTACCTGCTGGTGTTGGTCCACCAAGTTTTCTCAAGTTAGCAATTGATAAAGATGAAAACAAAACTGTTACTGTGTGTTACAGTGAAACCGTTGGTTGCATATTTTAATGCGATATTTTATAGAGTACAGGTACAGCCAGGGCCGCCACCAGGAATCTTGGGGCCCATGTCAAAAATTTGATTGGGGCCCTCCCAGTGCAACTGATATTACAATTTTTTGAGTCTATTTGACCCAAGAAATTGTCACAATTTTAAAGACTTGCAACTGCCTTGTTTTCTTTGGTCCAAGACTGATAACTAGCACAATATTTACTGCTCATGAATTTTATATGCAATAGTGCACATACAGTATGCAAGTAGGTTGCTTAATTTTTCCTTTTAGTTTTATATTACTGAAATGTCTCTCCCCACAAGCAACAGTCATAGACAATGTGCAAAATATACATGAAGCAATCCAGACCATCAATCTCCACCTGCTCCCTGCACTTGTAACCGGATCCGATCTGCGTTGTGCTGGTTTTAAATGATCAGGCCGTGGTACGTCTTTGAAAGGGTTTATTCTGACAAGAATAACAGATAGAAAATAACCGTGTTACAGGCTGCCCGCTGCAAGCCCTCTCCCACAGGACAACATGACAAAAGGGGCGGGATCATAGCTCACAACATGTTAAATATGCAAAATAAACCTTTCCATACAACATACCTGACAAGAATAACAGAAAGAAAATAACCATGTTACAGGCTGCCCGCTCCAAGCCATACATAAACAGAAGTACATAACAGAAATTAACTTCATAAATCTATAAATAAACTGGATGCAGGACAACATGACAAAAGGGGAGGGTCTAAGGGACGCAAACATTTTAAAGACAATACCACAGAAGAAGAAATAAAAAGGGAGGGGCTTCCGTTCTTAAAGTAACACAGTTAAAACAAAAACAGAGATTTTCAGTCAGGTAGGAACCCATACAAATAACCAAAGAAAGACATTTTGAGTAATTATAACAACAGATAATTTCAACCAGGTTACACACTACTGTTATTGGTTAAAGTAACGCAACGTTCCAGCCTAAACAACCAATCATAACTAGTAGGAGGGTCTTAGTGCTGTCAATCAACTTAATTCATTCATTGCTAAATGTGCTAATGGTGGAGAAACACCTTATCATTCCAGGAAAAATGTTTATCTGCTGTCATTGGTAGCTATGCTCACTAGACTGAGCATTCACAACAGGCTGTGCTAGCTACAGCATAGGATTGAGCAGCCACATGAGATTGTGATTGACAGCACTAAAACTCTTCTGCCACTGACTGGTTGTTTCTAGATAGCATTGGGATAAGGCAGAGGAATTGGATTTTTCACAGATTATCTCTCATGCCATACTGTGAAAACATAATGAAAGTTTTAACAAATATGTAAAATATATATACGCAGCTTTAATTTCACTTAGGAGAAGACAGGTCAGGAGAGATGTGGGTTAGAGCTGTGATGACTGACTCATCGGTTGCTAACCCGAAAGGTATGGGGACAAGTTAAACATATGAATATCTTGTTGATTTTTTTCCTTAATTCATTAAAGCAGAGGAGCCCAAACTTTTTGAGACCAAGATCTACATTTTTTTTCTCACCAGCTGGCTGAGATCTACCACAACACGAAGATATGCAAATAATAAATTTAACTCTATTATCTTATTTTATATGCAAATATACATAGCAGAAATATTAAAGTGATAAAAAACCTAATGCAGTTTCTTCCTCAGTGAGATTTCTTTAACTGGGAGCAGGTTACTGGTTTCTCAGTCAGAAACTGGTTGCAAACCAACCCTGAGGCCAGCAGGTATCAGTAAGTCGTAGTAGCTCTGGTCTTTGGTTTGATGACGGAAATATGAGAAATTTCAGACTAATAGGAGGAACCACAGTGCTCTGTTGAGTTAAAAGCACATCTTGTGAAGTTGGGATATTTTTCCTCCAACAAGTTCCAGAGGAATCGCCTCTAATATTGGACTGGAATTTATTTCAATATTATTTGTGAATGTCAGCTCCTCATTTTAGTTTTGGAGAAAGTCTCATCAACAACAACATTTCCACTAAATAAGAGATTAAAAATAAAAGTCATGCTTGATAGAGGAAAATCTCTCAGGCTTTGAGCTCAATGCGAGATTCCAGAGTGCAGCAAATTCATTTTTTTGTTGTAAATAAAAAGCTATTTAATTTCATCTAATTAAATAATAAAATATATTTGTCCTTTTTTGATGTTTGATGTGACATATACTGCAAACTAACGAGGTAATTAGTCCACGTTTATTGAACGTTCACAAACTACAGCGACTGTAATGCTGTAAGGTAAAATAACCCGAACAGGTGATCAACTCAAAACCATGAGTACCTTTTTAGTCTCTCTTCATTTAAGCACATCCATTGCTGTGGCAAACCGCCAGTTTGTCACCTACTGCCGAGACAAACTGGCAATCGACGTATGAAATGCTGGTGAAACAGGCAAACGGTAATCTTCAGCTAAGATAACTATGCCAAATGGTTGGTAATCTCACACCTCTATCCACCTCTCTAGGAGAACTGGGTCACAAATTGGCACTCTTACATTTTTCTCCCTCCCTGTCTCTATTATTTTGAAAGCTTGATGTTATCGTTTTTCTTAGCAGCTTAGTAACAGCCACCACCGTTCTTGTCTTCTGACTGCTGCAAAACAAAGTGACCGTCAAGGTGCTAAGCAGGAACGAACCATTTCATGCAGATCCAGGGTATTTGGGGGAAATGTGTGCTTTTTGGTCTGAGAGTGGCAACATTTAATTTTTACTGCTAAAAACAATTTTAGAAAACAAAATATGATTAATTTTGTAGTTGACAGGGCCCCATTTTTAAAAAAAAAATGTCTATGAACAACAAGAAAAAGAAAGTGGAGGGCTCCCTGTCAGTCAGGGGCCCTTGGACTTGTCCTAACCCCCCCCCCATATGGTGCCCCTGGGCACAGCCCTTTAAGGCTATTGCTGGTGGGTTTGTTTGCAGGATGTAGTCTATGCCTCTGCCTCACTGGGTCCATCCACACCACCACCAGGAAGCATCTGCTCACATATAACAAAAAACAGTCTCAGCCTACAGTACATAATTACACACTCACACACTCCCATACAGTAGAAGGCTAGAGAGGAGAATATTTGCCTTTGGTCACAAAAGGATGAGATAAACAAACCTGCTGCTGCAAATATGAACAACGAACGTTACAAACTGTAACGATGAAAACTTATTAGCACTTCGCACAACCATGTTGTTCTCAAACGCTTAAACACAGAACTCCCCAGAAAAAAACCCAGAATGATAATAAACATCAGCTGTATATTAAACAGTGAGTGGCAGAAAATGCCACTCGATGTGCAACAGACACAACAAGGAAAAACCAATTACAACAGAAGACATGAATCGTGCCTGAAACTCAACATCATGTCACCTGGCGTTACATGCAAGAGTGAGACGATATTAACACATAACAAAAATAATTATTCTGTCAGACCTCTGAGAACAGAATGGCTCATACAGAATGTGGAAACATCACACAGCTAAAACCAAATAAATGACCACAGTGATGACCAGAAAGCTGCAGTGCAAATGTCCTCCACAAATTTTCCTCCATGCAGAGCTCTGGAAGATGAAATCCCTCTGGTAGAGTGAGCTCTCAGATTCTCTGGAGGATCCACTCTGGAGGAAATATTTGCCTGTGAGATGGCCTCACACAACCAGTGAGAAAGACACTGGGCAGATAGAGGACGCCCCACACAGTTTTCTGTCATGCACAAAATGGGTACAGTGATGAAGCTACATGTAGTCTCTGGGACACAGAGAGTGGAAAGGCAATTTTATGTGCTGAAAATTTTTCACACTTTCTCAAAAATGCTAAAATTTGACAACCAAGAATCAAGACCAGCAATGCATGTGATGGATAAATTGGCAGCCATCAGAGAGGCCTGGGACAAGAGGGTTGAGCGTCTGATATTACTTATACAACCCTGGGCCTGAAGTCACAGTAGATGAGCTACTTGTATTGAAAGGTAATTTTTTTTCATTTTTTATATATGCAATTTTACTTTCTTGAAATATTTATTTTATTGTGATGTAACATTCTTTATTCATGCAGTTTTCTGTGACGCTCAGCGATTATAATCACTAATCACTTTTATTGTCATCAACAGGTAGCTGTCCTTCCCGGCAATATATGTCAAGCAAACCAGCAAAATATGGCATCAGAATATGGGTGGGCCGGTGATGCAAAATCCAGCCATGCATGGAATATGCAAGTGTACACAGGGAAGCTTCTGAGTAGAGCGTCAGAAAAGAACCAGGGGATCAGGGTTGTACTTGAATTGACAGTTGGACTGAAGGGGCACAATGTCACATGTGACCATTTTTTTCACTTCCTATAAACTCAGCCAGCAGCTCCTGAAAAGGAAGATGCCAATGGTTGGCACTTTTAGGTAGAATAAGTGAAACAAAATTTGACTGGTGCAAAAGTATGGGCACCTCAGAAAAGTGACATTAATATTTAGTAGATCCTCCTTTTGCAAAAATAACATCCTCTAGTCGCTTCCTGTAGCTTCTAATGAGTTCCTGGATCCTGGATGAAGGTATTTTTGACCATTCTTCTTTGCAAAACAGTTCCAGTTCAGTTAAGTTTGATGGTCGCCGAGCATGGACAGCCTGCTTCAAATCATCCTGCAGATGTTCAATGATATTCAGGTCTGGGGATTGGGATGGCCATTTCAGAACATTGTAATTGTTCCTCTGCATGAATGCCTGAGTAGATTTGGAGCGGTGTTTTGGATCATTGTCTTGCTGAAATATCCATCTCCGGCATAACTTCAACTTCGCAGCTGATTCTTCATTATTCTCAAGAATCTGCTGATATTGAGTGGAATCCAATGCTACCCTCAACTTTAACAATATTCCCAGTGCCGGTATTGGCCACACGGCCCCAAAGCATGATGGAACCTCCACCAAATTTTATGATGGAGTTAAGTGTTTTTCTTGGAACGCTGTGTTTTTTTGCCGCCATGCATAACGCCTTTTTTATGACCAAACAACTCAATCCTTGTTTCATCAGTCCACAGGACCTTATTCCAAAATGAAGCTGGCTTGTCCAAATGTGTGTTTGCAGACCTCAAGCGACTCTGTTTATGGCGTGCTTGCAGAAAAGGCTTCCATCGCATCACTCTCCCATACAGCTTCTCCTTGTGCAAAGTGCGCTGAATTGTTGAACGATGCACAGTGACACCATCTGCAGCAAGATGATGCTGCAGGTCTTTGGAGGTGGTCTGTGGGTTGTCCTTGACAGTTCTCACCATTCTTTTTCTCTGCCTCTTTGATATTTTTCTTGGCCTGCCAAGAAGGCCTGTCTCTGAGGTCTTGCATTTCCTTACTATGTTCCTCACAGAGGAAACTGACAGTTTAAATCTCTGAGATAACTTTTTGTATCCTGCTCCTAAACGACTATGTTGAACAATCTTTGTTTTCAGATCATTTGAGTTGTTTTGATGTGCTCATGATGCCACTCTTCAGAGGAGATTCAAACAGGAGAACAACTTGCAATCGGCCACTTAAATACCTTTTCTCATGATTGGCTACACCTGGCTATGAAGTTCAAACCTTAATGAAGTTACCAAACCAATTTTGTGTTTCAGTAAGTCAGTGAAAAGCAGTTAGGAAAACTCCAATCAATACACTGATAAGGGTACCCAAATTTTTACACCCATCAAATTTTGTTTTAATGCATATTGCACATTTTCTGTTAGCACAACAATCCTCAATTCAATACTGAAATATCATTGTATCCTTCAGTTATTAGATTGTATCAAACTGAAATAACTGTTGCAAAAACCCAAATATTTTGAAATAAAAATGATTAAGATTAATAGGGGTGCTCAAACTTTTTCATATGACTGTATATTGAAGTGGTGGTGGGGGAGGATGCTGTCAGCAGCTGCTGAAAGTTACTGAAAGTTTTTTAGTTGGAAAGTAACAAATTGTCATCTAATTTAGTTACTTTCCAAACCAAATCATCAAGAAGTAATCAGTAATCAAAGTACATTTTTTAAAGTAACTGTCATCACTGATCAAGGCAGACTGAAATCATGACACTCTTGCCTTTGTTTTTTATATGGATCAAATGTGTTTGCTTTAACACAACTGCCATAATATAAGACCTATGCAGTTTGTGATTGTAGAGACATATACTTTCATATTACAGTTTTTCCCGATTGCTTTGAGTGAATGCTTAAAAGAACTGTGTGATGGACCGAGTTAAAAACAGGAGTCACAGGATATATTAGAAAAAAAGAGTTTCTTTGATTTTAACCCAAAGATTATAAACAACATATGATAAACTGAGCTCATAAAAGAGGTCAAAGAAACAAAACTGAACTCAAGCAAAAAATGTAAACAAACTGGCTGCACAAATGAACAAAACTGACCTAACAAAGAAATGACAAACGGGTTTATATACTGGCTGATCAGACCAATTAAGACACAATAGGGGTAACTAAACAGAATACAATTACAAATAACACAAAACAAATAACAGTACAACTAAGTTTGGCTAAACTAAAGACCCAAAAATGAAAATCAAAAATATTAAACTTTAAATACTAATATTTTCTTAAATATAAAACTTATCTAAACAAAGAAACTACAAATTCCCCCTGCCAGTAGGAACTAGTGGTGCAGTCCAATCCTGTCCGACAGGAAAGAACAAAGAATTAATCCTAAGCAAACAAAATTCAATTTCTCACTGTCCTTGCAGTGTGAGAAACCATTTGATAGCATCCAGGCTTACAGAACCCTCCAGGACACATGGAGGGTTCTTTTGCGTTATCTTGCAATAATTCTGATTTTCAGTCAGTTTTTTTGCACCAAAGAGTTAATGATAAACAAGTTTCTTTATTATAAAATACGGTAAACTAATGGTGGCAGAGGGCCAAACGGGGTTAACTCGGGGATCTTATCTGTCCGTGTATCAACTCCAAACCATTTCTTTGTTCTGTCACAATTATCAATTTAATCCATTTTGATTATTATGCTCCAAACTTTGCAAGGACTGACCTCCCTCATAGACACAAAGCCAGCATCCCAGTGACCTTTCAATTCATACTTAGTGACAGTAACAGCCACATGGACACATCCACTGCTCAGGTGTCAAAGCCTCGTGCTTCTGTCATATGATTAGTTACTTGATATGACAGAATATATGATTTTTACAGAGCCTCAGTGAAAATGTGTTTTTTATTAACTCTGGTGCAGACATAACACTGCATGTTTATGTCTGTGTAAGGCTGAGATGAAAATGGCCCTGTAAACCATTCATAACAAAAACACAATTAAAACTGTCAGGTGAATGTTCACCCCGTGATAATGACTCATATAATCCAAATGGTTTAGATGAATTTTTATTTCTTTCCTTCTTAGAGAACGTTTTGTTTATATCATAGGTTTGTGGTGCATTTCTATACTAAAGAAAAATATATAAAACTTCAGATATTCCACAACAAGATATTAGCATTCATGGAATTACCTTACATAACCTTACATCAAGGCAGAAGAAAGACAGTATTCAATTACGCCAAATGAACTGATCAGTACAGTGTTGCGAGGGAATGCGAAAGTGAAATAATAACGTTTAATAATAGTAATAATATAAAGAATAAAGAGAAACATTAGTGTGGAAAACCCAGGGTGCATTTCCTAGGAAAATGCAAGTGTGAATGCTGAATGCTTTTGGTGAAAATGGCAAAAGCGTTTGAAGCCAACCTGAGACATGAACTGTGAAACAGAACGGACATTTAGTGTGAATGCTGTAGGCACTGTTGAGTTCCACCTTTCTGGTTGCTCTGTAAATTTCGCCGCACTTCTTCTCCTGCATACTTTGTGCTATTTTTACCATTCAACTTTTCTACTCTTCAGCTTGCTCTCCCAATGACGGCTATATCTCTTGGTATTCAGAACCTTCATACTTTTTAGAATATTCAGCTTTTTATCAATTTTTTAGGGGCTGCACAGTGGCGCAGTGGGTAGCGCTGTTGCCTTGCAGCAAGAAGGTCCTGGGTTCGATTCCCGGCCCGGGGTCTTTCTGCACGGAGTTTGCATGTTCTCCCTGTGCATGCGTGGGTTCTCTCCGGGTTCTCCGGCTTCCTCCCACAGTCCAAAAACTTGACTGTCAGGTTAATTGGTCTTTCCAGATTCTCCTTAGGTGTGTGTGTGTCTGGTTGTTTGTCTCTGTGTTGCTCTGCGACAGACTGGCGACCTGTCCAGGGTGACCTGTCCAGGGTGACCCCGCCTCTGGCCCGGAACGCAGCTGGAGAGGCACCAGCACTTCCCGACCCCGTTAGGGAGAAGGGGGACCGGAAAATGGATGGATACATTTTTTATCGCGCCATCTTGTGGCAAAATTGAGAATTACAATTCTCAATTCTGAATAAAGAGAAACAGGAAAACAAACGTGTGAATGACTACAGCATTCACACTAATTAACTGGTGATGCTAAATAAAAAGGCAGAACAGAAAACAATCTAAACAGGGTAAAAAAAAATGTTAACTACAAAAAAACCCCAGAATAACTCACTTACATATAATGCAACAATTCATGGCGCTCCTGCCGTCTATCATAAAAACTGAGTACACAAACTGTGACTGTTGTTTCTACATCGTGGGACAAGTCTGTTTACTCTAAATTCAAGTATGGTATTAACTTGAATTTAATCAAACTAAATTTGATTAAATTTAATTTGTGTTTGTGAGTGAAACTGGTTCATGTGTGGTGTGTTGCTCCTGTCATGTGGCTGGACACAAGAACCAATCGAAAATGTTATACTCAAGATCAGCTCAGGTGGTCTCTTGGGTTTTGAAAATTGTCTGACAATTCTAAAATCGTGCCATGTGAACCAGACCGAAGACTCACAAGACTCTTCTCTCGTCTCAGCCACTGCCCGAACGTTCTCTGACTCTGCTCGCTATGATGACGTTGAAACATCCCTTCAGAATAATGTACAGATACGCCACAAAATCAAACATTTTATTTTCATTAAAAATTTAACTCACGATGGCAACAAATCAATGGGAGCCTGAGCTTGTTTCTCTGTAACGAGACGGTCCCACCTGGGAGTGATGGGAGACGATGACACCCGAACTGTTGCTTATTCACAGGGTGAAGCAATTTTGATGGCTTCATTGTCTCATTAGCGACCGACTGCATTAATATTCAGCCATTTGGAATGTGGGAAACACTTACCAGGTAAAATCCATTCTTCTGTCTTTTCACAGAGACCTTTCCCCTTTGCAAAGAAACTTTCCAAAGACATCTGTTTCTTCCTCATTTTGATTTCTTGTAGGCTCGCTGATGGTGTGCAAGACAAAATCTAAAGAATACGCTTAAAAGATTTTCAAGATAAAAGATCCTTCAGACTCAGACAATACATAAAGCGGAAATATTAATCATTTCTTTTGCGGCCGGGTACCAATTGGTCCATGGACCGGTACCGGGGATTGGGGATGACTGCTGTAAATGATAAAGCATCATATGTTGTGGTGATACTCATACATTGTATGAGCTAAACTAAAGTAAAACATGTAAAGTAAAGGCATCAGTAAAACACATATAAATGGAACATTAGGTCCAGCAGCAACTGAAAGTTTACAGAAATATAGCAACTGCACTACACTATGGTGGGAAGATGTTTCTCACATATTGAAAAATGTCATGTTTCTTTGAAAGAAAAAAAAATAAGAAAACACCAAAAAGAACCAAAATAGTAAGTCATTATAATATGATACATCCAGGCAGCACTGCTTTTATCCAAATCATACAAATAAACAGTATATTTGGCCAAATAGGATGGCTAAAATATGGGAACAATAAGTAATTCTTAATTCTAATGGTGTGGCTGTGAGACACAATCAAGTACTTGTCCATGAAACCCATTAAAGTTTATTGAAATTTGTTTAAACATACATTGAGCTGAAATAAAAAACGTTTGTGTCCGGTTTTACACATTTCTTGGCCAGTGATTGTGTATTTGGCTTCATCATGTGGCCAAATAGGATGACTACATGATGGGTGCAGAGTGGTTCTCTTTGGTTAAATGGTTTTGTATGTGGAAAAAAATTCAAAAGGTTTCTAAAGTGTGGTAATTTCCACTAAAAATCTGAAGCTTTTACCAAATAATCAAACTTGCATCTCATTTGGGGCTGAAACAATCTGTTTGTTAACCAACTTCTTTCCTACTTTTTAATTGCATATTTATTTGGAGCTATGAATCTCCAAAAAACACTTTTGTAAACCAACTTTAAAAGGTGGATTCCCTTACCAGGTTTCAAACTATGTCACTGGGCTTCTTTCTCATTTATCCATTCTGGCATGATGGAAGAAAGGTCCACTCTCATTCGATGGCTCTTGTTCTGCTTGGTTACCTTAAGTTTTCTTATTGTAATATGTCCCTGACTGCCCTCCTTAACAGTCCCATTAAAGTCAATAAATCACTTTATGATAATAGTTTTGTCATTGGCAGCACTACAAGGACTTGGAAGCAGATATACTGTATATAAAGGCCCCAGAGGTTTATTTGATGCTCCTATTTGTGAAAATCACTTTTTTACTCCGGGTCTCAGTGACGCTGTCTTCTGGAAAATGAAGGGCATCTGTATGATAGAAGATTTATATATTGACAGAACCTTTGCATATTTTGTACAGTTATGCTATGAAAGTAATATTCCCCTATCAAGTTTTTCCCATTTTCTACAGCTCTGGGACTATGTTAGGAAAAATGTATTTTTGAAGCTTTAACCAAGCATGGAACTATAGATTCAATAAATAAATTCAACCTATCGATCAGTGCCATATTTTTATAAGATCTTCAACAATATGCATGTAGACACAACCAAAATAAAGAAAGCATGGGAACAATACAATGGTTTCTGGTTGAGAACCAACCAGGCTCCACTACTTGATGGAGAAGCTGAACACTTTCTATGCAAATACGTCTCCAGTTTGTAATTGTTGGAAGGCTGCTATTGGCAACTTGATGCACTGATTTTGGTCATGTGTTCAGCTTCACCCATTTTGGAAGAAAACCTTCCACTATTTTTGAACAGCTTTTGAAAACAGTGGGACCTAGAACAACTTATTACCATTTTTGGGCCCTCTAACGCTTTGCCGTTAGCCAACAAAAGTGAGAAAATGGCTTTTTTGTTTAGCATGGCGATTTCTTCAGGGTTGATTTTGAGATGTTGGAAGAAGGTCTCTGTGCCCACATTTGATCTGTGGTTGGGGAAACTAGTAAATATGCTGGTAAATCAGAACTGGTAAATCTGGAAAGACTGAACTATTACAATGAAGGCAGCAGAGTCGATGTGTGGGAAGACGACTGATGACTGACCTGCCAATGCTTAGTAGTATATGTGCCTTTTTTTCTTGGTATGCTTGTGGAAAGACATGGATCAATTTGGCCTGAGTTTATCCTATGTTGTGTAACTGGTTTAATGATTTTCTGATTTTGTGTGGTTAATGGAGGGGTGGTAATTTGATGTACAATGTTAATGCCTGCTAAAATAAAAACTATACAATTAAAAAGATGGCTGAATATTTGTGTCTGAGTAGCAGTGTGGGTCCTGAATCTGGATACCAAATAATAGTTGTAATTCACATATTTGTGTAAAAGCTACATACTGCAGCTTAGCTGCCATAATGACAAGATGTCCTCATGAACCCATTAGCTCACATGTGAGCATTTCAGTTCGGAGGTAAATATTCTAAATGAAGATGTTCCCAAAATGTGCATCTCATGTGATGCACATTTGAGAATTGTGTCATCTGGGAATCACTCCAGAGCTGTCATGATTTTGTTTTATGTTTATCCAGTTAATAAAATGAATAAAAGCAACTAGTGCCCCAAAACCTTAAGAAAAACTTTAACACTACATTTAATATGACCATATTTGCATCAAAAAATCCTTATCATGGAATTCTATATCACAAAAGTAGTGCAAACCTAAGTGCTAGAGTATTTTGGCATACTGTCGCCATTAAGCCAAGATTTGACATGGGACACTGTTTGACATGTGTACTGATTAGTCATTTCTTTATCATTTTTGTTCTTAAAATATCTAAATAAGCAATCATCTTCCTTAAATAGATATTAGTATTCTGCATGGGTCAAGACTCTCCAGCACAAACATCCATTTCAAGACACATTCCATAGACAAACCCCCACACAATTATTCTTCTGCTCTCCACCAGAAGCTCCCTTATCTAAAATCCACGTCATTTGTCTTTGCTGCTGTAAGTTTGAGTAAATGTGTGCACGCATACACACACACACACGCACGCACACACACACACACACACACCACACACACGCGCACACACACACACACACACACACACACACACACACACACACACACACACGTACAAGAAAATAGAAGTTTTTGGGAACAACAGCAAGTCAGCCATAAAGTGATATGACATGTAAACTGATGGAATGGTGTCAGAAGATGCTGAAAATCTGTTGAAAATCAATAAAAAGGCAGATTAGAAATTGTTTTTGTAAGGTCTTCTTGAGGCTAAAATTTTCTTTTGGTTGAAACTGATCATTTTATTCCTTGTGAGGAAAAAGTAAAATAAATAAGTTACAGAGCTACAATGACAAAAACAGCGTATGCACCTGAAGGTAAACCAGAGGTGGGTAGAGAACCCAAAAATGTGCTGAAGTAAGAGTAACACTAAATCAACATATTTTTACTCAAGTGAAAATAAAAAGTAGCCTTCTAAGAAATTACTTAAGTAAGAGTAAAGTATTTGGGAAAAAGTCTAACTGATCAAATTATCAGTTGTTTAATATTTAAGAATGACATCATTATATAAACCAAAATGTAAATTTAAGAGGAAATGTTGGTGTTAAAACCAAGATGACCATAATTCATGCAAGTAAAGAAAACAAAAACATCAGATAAAAGAACATTTCCCCAAATCAGTTTCTTTCTCTAGGAAACTTAGGTAACTTTAACAAAAACTGCAGGTGTGTATCTTTGTCTTTTGAATTTTTGGTTGAAACATGTTTTTCATTTACTGGGTAGAGAATCCAGAAATCTTACTCAAGTAAGAGTTACAATACTTTGTCATAAAATTCCTGAAGTAAAAGTAAAACGTACAGTGCAATAAAAAACTCCTAAAAGTATTTTTTTTCAAAAAGATAATTGAGTAAATGTAACTAGATACTACCCAATGCTGAGGTAAACCATGGTCTTTATGCCTTTTCCTCCAAGTTTTGGACTTAAGTTACATAATTTTCCTGAGTTTGTAGCTCAGCTTGTAAATTGTAAATAATTCCTTACATTTCCTTCATTAATGATATTTATTCCAGTGAATCAGGAACAGCTGGTAATCAGAAGGGCTAATGATCATTTTCCCAATATTGCATTCCCCAATTGCAATAGTGAGTATTTTATTCTCACTATTGCAATTGGTGAGAATTGCAATAGTGATTGCTTATAGTCTACATATGCAGACTATAAGCAGACTATATACATATAGTCTATTGCAGACTATATGCATATCCTATTGTGCTTACTAGTCTATGATATATGAATAAAAATAGCTAGCATCAAAAGCAAAAATGTGTTTGTGTGCATGTGTAAATGACAAAATTGGTGTAAAATGTTGACACTGAATATGGGCTAAATAAGTATGAATAAGTTACTTTTAAAACAAGTACAGTAAGTTGAAAGAATCTCTCCCTGGTCTAAAAGAGCACCATTTGCCCCACCATTCCTGAATTCATTTCTTACTTTCATCAGAGCAGCAGGAAAAGGATTATTTAAACTTTTCGAAATATTACTGGCTGTAAACACTGCCTCATGGAATGACCTGCAGAGCAATACACAAGCTAGTAGTGTGTGCAGAGTCCAGTGTAATTAAAGGGTGCTATAGTGCTGGCAGGACTGAGGTGAAGCTTGTCCCACTCACTTGAGGGATATTTCAGGAGGTATGTTTAAGTGACAGAGTTATGAGGAATGTTCCAGTGAGACTCGGAATCTTCCGTATTAACAGGGACTCTAGTTACGCTTCAACTGCAGCTTAAGTTTGTGCAGTTACTTGTTTGTTGATTTATTTTTAAACTATAAGCAAAGCGCTAACATCTATCTATCTATCTATCTATCTATCTATCTATCTATCTATCTATCTATCTATCTATCTATCTATCTATCTATCTATCTATCTATCTATCTATCTATCTATCTATCCACGCATCTACTCAATTCACTAAGTGAAACACATATCTACATTTGACAGAAAATGTTTTTCAAGCTTGTAATTCTTTTAATTATGCTTTTTTTCTGTTTTCAGCTAAAGATAAAGCATTAACTATCAGAATTGGAAAGCCATCTGATTCTTCATTCATCCAGATCAAACTGGTTTCATTAAAAATAGAGACTCTTCATATAATATACAGAGATTATTGAACTTAAATGCTTTAACAAATAAACAAAACTCAGCCATTGTAACTTCGGATGCTGAAAAAGCATTTGATAAAGTGAATTGGTCATTTTTGTTTTTAATATTAAGGTTTAGATCTGGAGATTCTTTTATTCACTGGATCACGTTATTCTATACATCACCAGCAGTGACTGTTACTACCAACAATATAATTTCAAAGAATTTCATCTTACAAAGAGGCACAAGACACGGTTGTCCTTTCTCCATTCTTGTTTTCCATTTTCATTGAACCCCTTGCAGCAGCAATTTGTCAAAACTCGCATATTAAAAGGCATTCAAATTAATGCAACAGGATATAAAATTTCTTTATATGCTGACAATGTCTTATTACTACGGCAGAATCCATATTCTTCAATGACTGAAATAATCAGAATGATTAATCAATTCTCAAAAATATCTAATTACACAATAAATTTGAATAAATCTCCAGTTCTTCCTTTAAATAATTTAAAATGGGATGAGACAATCCAAACTATACCTATTCCTTTATACACAACTTATATTACATACCTTGGGATTAAATTATGCCCTGCGACAGACAGGTGACCTGTCCAGGTGACCTGTCCAGGTGACCTGTCCAGGTGACCTGTCCAGGTGACCTGTCCAGGTGACCTGTCCAGGTGACCTGTCCAGGTGACCTGTCCAGGTGACCTGTCCAGGTGACCTGTCCAGGTGACCTTCCGGGCCCGCCTCTCGCCCGGAACGCAGCTGGAGAGGCACCAGCACCTCCCGAACCCGTTAGGGAGAAGGGTGATGGAAAATGGATGGATGGATGGATGGATGGATGGATGGATGGATGGATGGATGGATGGATGGATGGATGGATGGATGGATGGATGGATGGATGGATGGATGGATGGATGGATGGATGGATGGGATTAAATTATCTCCTAAATTGACAGGTTTGTTTAATTTTAATTTCATACCACTTAAAGAATCAATACAAAACAACTTCAACAATGGATAAATGTACCAGATGCACCAAATTTTTTAAATTATTATTTAGCCAATCAGCTACACAACATAATTAAGTGGACCCAAAACCAGCAACACAATGATTAAAATGAATTAGAGCAAATGTTTTGCGGGAAAATGCAACTGTCGAATTTACCATTCTTTAGTGAAGCGATTAAGAAACATGATTGCTTTAAATCACCAACTTTTAAAGCCATTCTTTCAGCTTTGTGGAAATTCAATGATATTATCAACTCAAATTTTACCATCTCAAAATACTTTGGAACAATCCACATCTTACAATAAATAAATAAAAACCTCTTCTTTTTTTTTTTTTTAGCTTGTGGGTCTCTAAAGGGATTAAACATTTTGAGCAAATTTTTAGATATAATAAATTCCTTTCATTTTCAGAATTAACTAAACAATATGAACTTGATGATACTCAATTTTCACAATGTCTTCAATTAAAACATCTAATGCAAAGTAAAAATGACCTAGAACAACTCATTTTAGAACCTAAACACAAATTATGGAACTATTTAAAATTGCATCTAGAAAGAAAACTCAATCGATCTACAAAATGTTAAATAGGATTGATTCAACAATATCCACAATATACTTTGAAATGGCAAATATATCTGAATATAAACTCAGACTGTGAATCTGGGATTAAAATTTGCAATAATATCTCAAATATGACAAAAAAAAACTTATCATCAACTCATTCAATATAAAGGACTTCACAGAATCCACTATACAACTCCAAGAATGCAAAAAATGGGTTTGGCTCAGTCTGAATTGTGCAGAAATTGTTCACAAAATACCCCTCATACGTAATTTTATGGTTTACTGTTATGCAAACCTGTTCAACAGTTTTGGAGAAGAGTAACTACATTCCTCTCCAGGAGGTCTGACTGTGTCATCCCATTATCAGCTTCTCTTTGTTTATTGGGAGACTCCACCAACATCATTAACGATGTTCCAAATACTAAACAACTACTCATAGCTTTAACCATTGCTAAGAATTCTGACGGACTGGAAAACAGGGACCACCATCATTGTGACATTTTGGAAAAATTTACTCATTGGACACATTTCAATGGAAAATAAAATAGATTTAATATGATTCTCATATATACTTTAAATAACGTCATTCACGATCATTGTCTCGACCCTGCTTTGCTCTTTTTCCTTTGTCAGCATCATTTCTTCCTTCTCATTTCATGTAGTTCATAGGAATTTGTTATATTGCCTATAGATGTAATATATGCATCTCTATACATAGAGATGCATATATTAATTTATCATTTTAGAATTGATAAATTAACTCAGCAGAATTAATTTATCAGTTTCATTAATTGATCAGTGATATGTTTAAATGTACCTGTCTTTCATAATTCCTGGATGTGTTATTGTTGTTGTTTTTGTTTTGTTTGTTCTGCTTTTTTATTGCTCTACATACTGCTGTCATTCATATTATCATTTTTGCTCACAAACTCTCAGACATACATATGTACACAGTTAATAATACTCATTCTTTGCAACACAAAAACCTCTGTTTTCTTTTTTGTTAGCTCTGTGATTTTATTTTCCTTTCATTAATGGAATGTATCACACCATATGTTTTCTACTTTGACATTAAATAAAGTAAAAAAAAAAAAAAGAAAGATATCATAATTTCACATTTCCACTACAGAAGTTGTATTGAGCACTGGCTCCTGCTACTGTTGCATTTTATTATATTGTTACCCTTTTTTTATTTTGATGGAGTCTATAACCTACATGTAATCACATTAAGTAAAAATCTGAAATAGAAGTCCTGTATTTTAAAGATTCATCTTTCTTCACCTGCACATTGAAAATTTGCCAGTAATGCGTCTGCATGCAGCTCAGAAATTATGTAGTTGCCCCCTTTGCACAGACCAGTAGGCTGGCAATCTTAAGTGTTGTGAGTTTGATTCCAGCTTCCCCAGCAATAACGATGAAATATTTTGAAGACAAGGTATGAAGCTCCAGGGTCTACTGGGTAAATGTGTTTGAGTGAGTGGTCATTATAATTAAAGGAGTGGTTCAGTTCATGTACTTTCCATTTCAACAACCAGATGTTATATTTGCGAGCTTTTCTGCTACATTCTTCATCTAAACACAAGTGCTTTGTTAATTTTCCATGATAGTGTTCTTGCAAAAGAATGTTTTCTTGTGAGCAATGACTATTTGTGTATTGTAGTGTTTTTGCAAAAATGTTGACTGAATTGTGACTGTGATTTTTCTCCAGTGGTGATCATGTGCGCTGGAGCAGACAGGATTCGAGAAATCATGCTTGCAGCACACAAGCAGCAGCTGACCAATGGCAGTTACATGTTTTTTAATGTTGATCTCTTCAATGCCTCTTCTTATGGTGAGTTCACATCATGTTTCTCATTAAATTAGTTGTTTAAAAAGTTAGCAATTAGTATTAATGTTTATGATCTTGCAGAAAGATAGAAGGGTAGAGTGTACATGTCTGTACCATGGAATACATTTTGTCTTTTTTTTAGATCTACTTCATGTGATCATTTAAAATGACAAATTGCATCCAAGAAGTAACATTGACATCAGACAAAAAAACTACATCAGTGATTTGATGTTATTTCAAACTTTTTTTTATTATTACAGAGTTTGACTATGTAATATATTAACACCACTTTGCTGACCTGGCTGCACCCTTTAAAAAATAGTTTGTAAAAGAAAAATCCAGCTCAGAGTGAATATCAGGATAATTGTCAACAAAACATAAATCCTGCTTATTATCACGCTATGCCATGGAAAAGTGGAAAAGTATCCATTCCATGAAGGAGAGCGAGAACAACATTGTTACCTTAGAATTTAACAAGTGTTTTCTGTGGAACGTCTGCATCTGTTTGAATGCAAAATAAAAAGCAGTGACAGCAGCACACAAGGCTGTGGAGATCTTGCACTTGGCACAGCATCCTCTAGGCTGAGAACATTTAAAATAATTTTCTAAAGTTTTAATCACAATAGAAATTAAAGTTACCAATTTTAACTTTTTTAGTTTGTTAGATCTACACAGATTGCATCATGTCCTGGATCCTTCCATATATTTAATTCTTTATCTCAGGTTTTATAGTACCTCTGGTTCATACCAGTGATGTTTGGTTGTAATCTCAGAAGGCTGTGTTCACACTGCAGCCAGAAGTGACCCAATTCTGATGTTTTGTTCTTTTTTGTCTTAACGCGACCTGATCTGTTCATGACAGTCTGAACAACACAAGTTGAATTTTTTCAAAGGCAACATATCCGATATCTGGTCTTTTTAAATGTGACCTGTATCTGAACATCTAGATCGCTTTCATCCAAGCTGAATGATACTCGACTAATGTCCCTACGTCCTTGTCTGGTGAGCTCAAATAAAGAAAATCTACTTATGAAGGATGTTCCACATTATTAAGCAGGCCACAGGTTTCAAGCAGTATGGGAAAAGGAAAGGATCTCTGCTGACCAAAATCATCAGATAGTGTAGTGCCGTATGACAAGGTACAAAAATATTACATATTTAATGAAAACTGAAGTGTTATCATGCTGTGAAGAGATTTGTGGCTGATCCAGATCATAGATGGTTTGTACAGATAAAGGCATAATGAGGAAGGTTTCTGTTAGACAAATTCATGGGATTATGAGAGCAGCTGTTAAAATGTTCAAAATTACAGCTAGAAAGGACAAAGTTGTATTTCAGATGCAAATAAAGCAATACTGCACACATTGTTGTCTTTCAAATATAATGGGCTTTTAAGATTTCCACACGATCCTGAATTAAGAAGACGGTGGCTTGTAAATATTCGTCGCTACCAGTTAAAGCTAACGCCACACAGCAAAGTTTGCATCCTTCACTTCACTCATGATCAGCTTCTTCAGCCTAAAGACGAAGGTAAAGGACCAGTCCTGTGTTATTTCCATGGAATCACTTCTGTATTCGGCCTGAAAGAGCGAATGTATGGGAACGAGAGAGCGGATCAGAACCAGACAGCCGAGCAACTGATCCGCCTGTACACACTGCTGTAAACACCGTCCTGCTTCACAACACGCATGCAAACATAAAAAAACTAAATAACATGGATACCTTAAAGAGCACAACCATATTTTTCTAAAAGCAACAACTCTGAACCTGAACAACCAGCTGAACTTGAACTCCGACACCAGAGCTGCTCTACTGTTAAGCTCTGGGCTCGTTGTGCTTCCTCACGCTTTGGAAGCAAAAAGCCTGAACCTAAAATCCCCTGTTAGTTGATCTCTGACACTAACGACAATAAACGGACGTAATATACTTGAACATAAGGGAAAAACATTGTCCGTTAGAATGGATGAAAAATGTTTAGATACTTAAATAGCAGATTTTTATAAGAAAAATGTCCGAGAATAATGCCTACTAGCACAAAGTTTAAAGTAAAACTCACCTTCGTATCTGTGCATTTATAACGAGGCTAACATCTCAAAACCTTTCTCCAGCTTACTCGCTGGGGCTTCAGATTGATATACATCATTATTGTTACCTTGGTCAAGTCCTGCAAGCACCTAGTGTATAATGCCCAGAAATGGCTGAGCCGCCTTTCCCCGAACGCGGAAGCTGGCATGCAAAGAGCCCATTCTGTCCTCATGCAAAGAAATTCAAGCAGAAACTTTCCACAAACTCACAAGTTCAATGGATGCAAGAAGTAAGAAGAACATGTAACGTGGTCTGTTAAGATGTTTTTGATTGAAATAGTTTTTGATTTTAGTACATGTGAGCATTTAATGCTGCACATTCAAAGAATGGCCATTTGCAGTTCTTTATAATCCATAAATGTTTAGAAAATCTGCTGTGTATAATAATTTGGAACAGTGCATTTTGAGTTTTTTATTTAAAATAAATAAATAAATAAAAATGTCTACTGTTCTCATGGGGAGTTTTGTTCAGTGAAATTTGAAATATACTGTAACAGTTCATGACTTGGAACTAACTACCTACTGCTTGACCATTTAACAAAATCTGAGAAAATATCACTTACATAATAATTTGGAACAAGGAGACAAGGACTCGACAAAAAACAAGGCATCAGGGAAACGGGACACAGCTTGGAACAATCAAGGGATAGACTGGACAACATGGAGACTCAATAGACACAGAAACCTAAATGAATACACAGAAAAAAACTAAATCCTTACAGAGCACTTTTTAATGCCAGCTGACAAAACACTGAACATTCTGTCCATGTGTGACGTTATTGCGCCCTCTACTGAGGTGTGGGACACTTTCAGGTCGTTTGCAGTTCACACTGGAGATCACGTACAAGTTGCATATATTTGGAAGTGTGACGACCACACCAAAAAAATAAAATTTGTCCAAAATAAAATAAAATAAAATAAAATAAAAAACGGAACTGGATCACTTCAGGCTGCTTTGTGAATGCAGTGGACTTTCAAATCTCTCTCGTTTTACCATTTTGCCATCAAAATAGTTATTTATTAGTTAAAGCTCAGTAGGAATGTTACGTGACAAGAGGTTATGAGTTGAAAAACAAAGGGATAGCAGCATCTCCAGCTTACTGCAGTGTTAATGCAATTAGTTGAATTTTTTGGGTGAAAATTGCAGAAGAATTTGAAGTAAACTGCAGAAGACTTGCAGAAATGTACAAAATGTCAGAAGCAGTAGAAAAAAGGAAAAGCCGGCAAAACTCCTAGAAAAACTGTTGAAGAGAAGTAAAAACTTGTAGACAATGCAAAAGTCCCACACAAAGACTGTTAGAAACTGGCGCATAACACTGCTTTCAAAGCTAAACTGTAAGGTCTCTGCAGTTTATGAGGTAAAATGAGTCACAAAGCTAAAGCTAGCTCATATTCTAATACTAGCACGGAGGATATCACTAGCAAGTTGGCCCATGCAGTGTGAAACAGCCCATGTAAAAACTAAAACTAGCTCAAAAGCTAAAGCTAAAATACTGACAGCAATCACCAGAATCTTGATGTATAATATACTCTATGCATTGTGATAAAACCCATGTAATAAATAAATGTAGCTAAAATGTAATATTAGCTAAATGTTGTGAATTGCATGTGAGGTAAAAAAACTTCTTCTTAATATTCATTTCAATCAAGTCTGAATGTTCAGAAAAGTTAAGCAAGCCGTCTTATTGCTTTTAAACTGACATGTGTTTCACCTATCGGCTCCCAAACTGCATCCGTTATACCAGAATGTTGACTAGCATTGACCCACTTGCAGGTGAAGGCAAGCGGGCCTTCACCTGCCCACTTGCTAAGTTTGGCTCATTATCAAAATTTAATGTGGACTATTCAAAAACCTTAAAGTTACTTCCAATAAAAGGAAATCTGGTAAAAATTTTAATATTCTGAGCTTAATTACCGCAGCCAATATGAGTAGTGGAACACAAAACTGATTTATAAAGTTGATTTTGTGCCATGTGCACTCTAAACTAAACTATAACCCTGAAATACAGCTTCAAATAATGTTGTGCTTCAAGTCATGGTTTTGGGAAGCTGTTTAACCCACATGCAGAATCAAACCAAGACTACAGGAAACTACAAGAAGGGAAACGTGCAATTCAGGAAATGTGGATGTTGAGCAGGATTAGCAGCTTCTGGGAGAAAGACAGCATTAGATTTGAAGATCATTACTCTAAGATAAGTTTTCTTGAATGTTGTTTTGGATGATTGATCTTGCGTTCTGCTGAAGAAGTAGGGGTCTTGGGAGGTTCTGCAGGAGGACACAGGGGACTTCTTGACTCGGGCTTGAGTAATGAGATGTGAAAAACAGTACAAATCTGCAGACTGTCTGGGACAATGAGACGAACAGGAACAGGACCAGTGAACCTGAGGGACAGTTTTTTGCAGGATCCTTTCAGATGTATATCTTTGGTAGAGAGTCAGAACTTCTGACAAGGATTGTATTCTTAGGCCGGGACTCTCTTACAGTTAGTTAGTCATTGATTCTGTTCAGACAGAATCAATCAAAGTTGGTTGAGGGCAGCGGAGATGGTTCGAGGTATATTTACATCTGCGGACTGAAACATCGGACTGAAGTGACACCCGTCTCCCTTTCCTCTGAAGGATAGAGTGGTGGTTGATATCCCAGGGAGGCCTCGAAAGGGGACAGAGCATTGCATAAAGCCTTCCAGACTCTGGTTGGGAATTTGGGGCCTTTCAGACAGGATTTCCCAGGGGATGCCATGGACCTGGAAAATGTATTTCAAGAGAAGCTGTGCAGTCAGAATGGTAACTTTTTGAGAGGGACGAGATGACAGGCCTTGGAAAACCGGTTGCCTATGGCGAGAATGGTGGTAAACCTCTTGAAAACTGGTAGGCCTGTGTTATTATGGAGCCGTCCACCTCCACAATAAACTGGACTTTGGGGTCTGGTTAAGATAGAATAGGAGCTTTAGAAAACTTTAGTTTGAGGAGTTCAAATGATTTATCTGCCTGGGGTGACCATTGAAACCATTGTTTAGGAGAGGGGAGTTGTGTGAGAGGAGCGACGGTTTGGCTGACGTTTTTTATAAAGTGGCGGTAGAAATTTGCGAAGCCCAGACTTGCCTTCACTTGTCCACTCTCAAGGACACTTCCATGTATCAGGAAGTTGATACATGGAACATGAAACTCGCACTTCTCAGCTTTGACAAATAGTTTGTTCTCTAACAGGCATTGGAGTACTTGATGTACATGTCTCTGATGTTCCTCTAACTACCAGAAAAATATCAGAATGTTTCTCAAGCAAGCAGAGAGTCTGAGCAGAGACTAAGTATGAGTGTAAGGAGAAGTTTTGAATACAATGTGTACAAGTTTTAAAAAGAAAGATATAAAGTCCTGCTTTCAAAAGAAAAACGTGGGGCGTGCTGTGGTGGCGCAGGGGTTAGCACACCCCACGTATGGAGGCCTCAGTCCTCGACGCGGACGTCGTGGGTTCGACTCCCAGGCCCGGCGACCTTTTCCGCATGTCTTCCCTTCTCCTCGCCCTCCTTCCTGTCAATCTACTGTCTAAAATGTGAGCCACTAGCGCCACAAAAACTCTTCGGAGGAAAAAAGCAAAAGTATAAAAAATTTTGAAAACAAAAGACATGCAATCCTGCTTTCAGACTGAAAATGTGTGCTCTTGGATTATGACTGAAAAATTCCTCCTTAAAGGGACAGGTGACGTCAAGAAAGGGTTACCTGTGCTCCATTGCTTTTCCTGGTGGTCAGCGGGCGCTCCCTAGTGGTCTGCTAGGTACTACATGTAAACAAATGTTTATTTACGAATTTACGAAATGATTGTTAAAAATAATGATGGACAACTAGCTTAAAACCAAGTCACTCATAAGAAAAGCTGCAGATACTGATGAGATGAAAACAACTCCAGGACTACTGTATTTTCCGGACGCAATTTTTTTAATAGTTTGGCCGGGAATGCAACTTATACTCCGGAGTGACTTATGTGTGGAAATGAACACATCGTCATATCATATCACATGTTATTTTCAGACTAAACCACAAGAGGGCGCTCTAGGTCTGTGCTATTATACCTTTGGAGTTAGCAGAGTTGTTTGCAAGCGCCACCCAAGATGAGGATTTCATTGCATTTAGTGATTTGGAGAGACACTGATGGTTTGGTAAACTTGTCAGCATGTTATTTATGCTAATATTATCTGAATAACTCTTAATATGTTAACATACCAGGCACGTTCTCAGTTCGTTGTTCATGTGTTGTGACGTTAGCATACCGTACAATTATTGCCTCTATTCTATTTTTATTGCCTTTCAAGATGACATGTCTGTTCTTGGTGTTGGATTTTATCAAATAAATTTCCCTCAAAAATGCGACTTGTACTCCGGTGCGACTTATAGTCCGGAAAATATGGTACATATATGATCAGAGGAAGCTTAGTCACAGTCATGCCTTTGCATAATAAGGTCTCATATAAAACAGCAAATATTTTAGTTCTTTAGAAGACAACTTTTTGCAACTGTTTCTGCCAGCATTCTTGAAAACAACTGGATGAAACTCAATGGAATCTTAAACACACATTGGTCTTATTGGCTCTATTAGCCTTTATTTGGAAATGGGTAATGAGAGAGAGAGAAGCAAAGATCACAGGCCGGGAGTTGAACCTGCGAAGACTGCGTCAATTACTAAGACCTCCATACGTGGGTTGTACTTTACCCCTGTGCTATCACGGCACACCATTAAGCACACTTTTAATTTAAAAAAAGAAAAAAAAACATGTTACAGCTGTCTATAGCACTCACTGGGTTTGGTGAGGTACAGACACATAAACACAGGACAACAACCATTCACACTCGCACCTAAGGGCAATTTTGGGTAACTTTGGCCTGTAAGAGAAAAGTGGGGTATGCAGAGAAAAACCCTGCAGTATGCACAGAGAACATGCAAATCTTGCACAGAAATGTATTATCCACACATAACACAATAATTGTCTCTTTATAATTTAATCAGTCATTTTGTCTGATGTTTAATTCAACTGACCTTGAAACAGAGATGAGAAAAAGAAACAAAAGAAGAAATCTATATGGGGGAAATAGTTTTTGATAGCACTGTGTGTAGGTGTTAACAGACAGGTTTTCTGCTGGTGGTTAATATCAAGTCACAGAAAAATTAACTAAGAAATATGAACAATCAACACGTTGGAAAATGGGAAGGTCCAAAACGCTTGTTTATATAAGTAAACAAATAATACTCAGAGACGAGTCCTTTATTGCCAGCCGCGGCGGGTCGGGAGATTTATTATCACTTCCACCACGGATGCATTAGTACAAAATCAAAGTTCCAAAAGTCTTCACCCAAAATCTCACCGTATGCTTGACCACAACCTCTTTTATACTTCCCGTTATCCCATTAGTGTGTGTTGGGAAGTCTTGACTGACCACGTATTGCTTCTAGTTTTTATCTCAACATTCTGGCAGCTCTTACACTGAGTGTATTGGATCTTTTAAGACCAATCGACCTCATGAACCTGAAGACATCCGTTCCATTTCAGATTTGCAAAACAAGTCAATTAATCACAAATTGTTGTTCTTATCCAACTAAACAGCTTCCTTCCCAAATCATATTTTGGTCCAACATTGTGCTTTGCATGCAAGGCAGGAAAGTTATCAGGTCATTACAACCCAGCTAGGCGCCAGAATCTTTCTGCAAAAACAAGTCCATAAAAAGTCTTTTTGCTCTTAAAACCTGCTTTATACCCTGACGAGTAAAATGCCTGGAAGTGGCTTGGTGAAAACAATATGGATTGCCCAAGGGTTGGGACTTCACTGCATTAATTTTGATTAATTAATTACATAGATTTTAACATGTTAAAACCGTTAATGCAATTAATCACTTTTTTGTCATAAAAAGCTGGTACATCCATAAATCTGATGCACAAGCTACAACATCAAATATGAAGCAACAGCTGCAGCAGCACAAGACAAAGCCGCTCCTGTTGGCCAACACACCTGTGTAACACGCAATGAAACAAATATTAAAGCATAATGAAAAGAATCATTCTGTCAGAACTATGAGAACAGAATGGAAGATGCAGAATAGAGAACGTGGAAATGTCACACAGGTAACACTGAATAAATGATCATGGAGATGACCAGGAAGCTGCTGTGCAAACATCCTCCTCAGACCTTTCCCAACCAGTGAGGAAGGACGCCTCACAGTGTTGTCTCTGAAACGCAACACAGTGGAGACATGTTCACCATGTAACATGAGAGCGTGCACATGGGCAGGGGAGATGAGATGCAGAATGGCAGACGGTTATACTGATTCTGGATCCCCTGGAAGAAGAAATGCAGATACTTCCAGTGCTTCAGGATGATGGGGACATGGAAATATGAGTCCTTTAAATCTATGGTGGTTTCCTGGTCGTCCTGGTGAATGTTTTCCAGCATTTGTCTGATAGTCAGCATGTGGAATGGCCGCTCCATGATCAAACTGTTGAACAGAGATCGATTGAGAATGGATTTTACTCCTCCTGGTTTTTGGGGACCAGAAAATAGCTGGAATAAAACCTCACATTTTCCTCTCCCTGGAAGAACCTTGGAAATGACACCTTTTACCGCCCGTTCCCACAGCTCTGACCTGAGAGCATTCTGCTCCGGAGACGATAGACCATTCCCACAATCCCCCTGAGTGGCAGAGAGCTGGCTCCACACTGCAGTGTGTAACCCCTGTTGATTAGACAATCCATCCACCTTTCCAGTGCACCGCCACTCTGAGTACCATTCTGAAAGTGTGCATGCATTTCTGTGAAGCGCTGTGGTCTGCATGGATTCCAGCCATGTCAGAGCCCCTACCGCCGTCTCCTGCCTCAGAGAATCTCTGGGATGACCCATGGGGGCTCAGGGAGAAGGGCTGGCTGTTAGCCTCCATGCTGCATGATGTGACTGTGCTCATGTCAGGGCAAGGGCAAACCTATGCGCTTCCTGGGTGCTTGAGACGCAGTTTTGGCACAGACCGCTGCCAACAGATGACGAGTCTTCGCCACTCACAAGGTGAGATGAGTGAGAAGCGGCAGTCACAATTTCAGTAGGCTCTGACAGTTCACAGAATGCACCCATAGATACAGACTGCTCAGAAGAGGCAGCCTTATCCACTGCTACTGACATAGAAAAATTCTGTGTACAGTAGAAACCACAGAGCTGTGGCACCTCCTAAACAGCTGTTTTGAGGCCGCTGGATCGTGGGGAATGTGTGCGAGGAAGCTGCTGTGAGATCAGCTGATCTGATTATTATCAGAATTATCACACATACTCTCCCCAGTTCGTCATTTCCTAGCTTGTCTGCTCCATGGTACCAGCGGTTGGCCAGTCCAGGATGGACTCCAGATCCTTCTGGAGCTTCTCAGTCATTGATCCAGGTGGTGTGATGGAGGATGCTGGGAAATGGGAAGCCCCTCAATGCTAGCCATCTCCTTGATCAAGCTAGGTACCTCGAGGAGGAGTGAACCCAAAGCTGGGAGAGGGGTAGAGCTGGACATACAGAGCCCAGTGTTGACTGAGTCCCCACTTAGCCACCTCTGCTCTGTGGCAGAGTTTCTCAGCTGGGAAGCAGCATTGGAACAGCTGTTGTTCTCGCTGTCGTCCTCTCCACCGTCCTCACTGCCAGAGTAAGCTTTCAATTCCCGCTCAATGCAGCCACCATCACCTCATGAAAGGTGACCTGACTTGGTGGGCCTGTCGTCCCGCCTAGCTCCAGCCTTGAGAAAGGCTAGGCTCCGCCTCCTCTCCTTCAGAGGGAGGAGAACGCAAGAGGATTGAAGTGTTAGGACTAGGTCAGTATGCCAGGGACCCAGGCATCCCTCGCAGGTCTAGTGTCCATTGAAGACATGATGTACCCCATCTGAATAGACGGGCAATAACAGACATAACTATCATGTTTGTACAATAAAATCATCATCTTAGTCCATTATAATTATCCCATTTATACAATATATTGTCACATTTTTACAATATAGCTGTCACCTTAGTATAACTATTACGTTACGTTGTAACTATTACGTTACAACGTAACATTATGTTAGCAAAATTGAAAAATTCAATTTTCAATTTTGCTCGAACAAAATTGTTTCTCCATGATACATATATGCTTCTGTACGAACCCACTTGATGGTGATGTGAGGTTCAGGTGAAGCAGAAAGCGAACACTAAGCAGGCAGCACCGGGGCGTTGTGGTGGCAGTCGCAGTGCTGTTTCTTTATGTCAGAATATTTGATTCTGACCGACTCACGGTGCCTGTAGCGAAAGTCAGAAGTTTTCTCTGCAGCCAAACCCCCTCTGAGTTGGAGGGGCAAGGATGGGGTTTTCTCGTTATTACAAGGAAAAATACAAAAATAAATTAAACCGATTTTTATAACGTCAACCTCAGACCTACATTATATTTACAAACATAATGTATATGTTGAAAAAAGTATACATTTGTGTCTATAATTTGATAGTTAGAGGGTACAGTTCCAGCTCCCTCCTTGTCACCCGGGGCCTGTGTCTTAACAACAATGAGGAAAGGGCAATGAGAATCGCTTCACATCGTTATTAGACTGAGGAAAACCAGATTCATTTATTTTGCTCAATTGTTATTGTGGAGGGGTATAAACAGGCCTCATGTTTGTGTCCCTCCAGATTAAAAATAAAATAAAATAAATAAAATAAAATATTGAAAAAAACAAAACAAAAGGAGACTCAATAGAGGGCAGTCCCCCATCCCCTGCACATGCCTAAATATAATTACCACTCTTATAAAAAATAGTAGGGGTGCACAGATTTACCGGCCAGCTGACTTGTTGATGCCAATTTCCTTATTTTTAAGAGATGGATGATCGACTGAATCTTACACGGCCAAATCTATTAAATTCTTAAATAGTATCTCAATGCTAAATATGTAGCAGCACAGACGTCCCCGATGCTAATTTCAGCATCCACTGTCCACGTTTCTAAGAAGCAGTAGGAGTTCCAGAAATGATCCAGGGTTCCTGAACACTTTGAAAGCTTCATAGCAATTTGTGCCAATCTGATGGTTGAATAACCTAAATAATTCATTAAAAACAAATACTTTTTGCTGTTGAGCGTGTATGTTTATCTGACATACGAGCTCAATATCCAGTAGCTCATCTTGACATTAAAAAATGAGCTCAGAATTTAATTGAAAAATTATTATTGTTATTGCAAATCATTTAAGAATTTTTAAGAATTTTGAAAATTTTTAATTTTCAATTGAAAATGATGTTTATGTTGTAGATATGTGGTTTTCAATTAAAATGTGATTAATTAAACATTAAACATTCCAGGCAATGGCTCTTGGAAGAGAGAGGATGAGTTTGACGACGATGCCAGGCAAGCCTATGCCTCCCTAAACACAGTGACTCTACTCAGAACAGTCAAGCCAGAGTATGAGAACTTCTCCATGGAGATGAAAAGATCCATAGAGGGACTTGGCCTTTATGACTGCAATGACTGTGGAAATGTATGTATCTCCATCTGTTCCAAATAAAACAAATGTTCACATTCTTGTACGTACAACTGATGCTCATGTCATGACCAAATTTGCAAAAATTTAGTTTTATTTTAATTATTATTACCCTTTGTCCTCATTTTGGGCAATTGGGTTTCTACTTCTTGAGATACTAATTTAGAAGTTGATTATTGTGATTCATCTTCCTGCTATACTTCAAGATCTATGGGGGTTTTTAATGTTGCATTTAATGTGGCTCACTAGTCCTTAGCCTCTGTTCCATAGCATGGAGTCTATGGGTGATGAAATTAGGTAGATGGGCGAGCAGTAAAAAGGACAGTCGGGAACAAGTTGAACTTAAAATAAAGGATTATTTTATTTAACTCTATTATTTAAGTTGTGTGATTGAACATTACTCCATCTGTGTGGCTGATACTGCAGCCATCACATAGAGAGATTCCTTCTCCTGTCATCATTGGCATCTTTCTACTCATTTGTTCGAGTTATTGTAACTCCATGTCATCTTGTGACTGGTAGCACAGATGTATTGATAACTTTGACTTTGTTTCATTGATGTACTTGTGTTATTTACGCTGAAACTTGGATGACCTTGGGGTATTATGGGGTAATGTACATTGAAGCCATAATAACAATCATAATAGGGTTTATTAACCTATAATAACAATCATATAGGTTTTACTTAATTATATACTTTAGTATATTTCAAATATACTTACATTTATGAAAGTATCTTTTAAGTATACTAAGTATTAAGTGTACTACAAAGTATACTAAAGGTATGCATGTACCAATTTTGACATTATAACTTTAAATTTGTTATATCAAAATACACTTTTAAGAAATACATTAAATAAAAGTAGACTTTAAGTGAACAAAATATGTATTTGCTTGAGTGAAACAATATGGTATTAAAGAAATTTAGTGTATATTTTAAAATATATTCTTAAAATGACATTTTTTAATATTCAGTTAATGCTTACTTGAAAAGCAAACTACTAAATTTACTGAAATTTTAGTCTGTTTTAAATTACATCTGAGTGTCTAATGTAGGCTAATAAAGTATGCCCTTTTAGGTGCCTTTTACTATTTTCAGTTTTTTTTAACTAAAAACACAGAAGCTGTCTTTATCCAATCCATTTTCAGATGTATAATGTAAGATCTATTAGTAAACAGCATTAGCTCCAGTTCACACTCCAGACCAGATGGCAGCAGTAATGCACACTTTCAGTTTTTTTGAAAAGCACCATAAAACAAACAGCCATGAAGCCGGATAAAGGTAACAAATGCTGTTCAAATTCACAATTTTTACTCAGATAATATTGCCTTAAAATTAGAGAGGACCTTGATAGTAGTCAGTAATTTTGGTCAACTCAAGCTCGCAACGTCCTTGTCGGAATTAGACGACAACACAACTGGACAAGAACTGGATGGAAATGAAGCCAGGGATCTGGAATTAGAAAAGCTAAAGACTTTCCTGTCCAGAAGAGGCCCTGGCTCCACCAGATCACCAACCAGTTCTGAGGATGAACCTCCACATCTTCTTCATGGTGTAAGTCTTTTTTTTTTTTTTTTACTGAGCAGTTGGTCACATTTTTAACAACAAAAACTGGTGTGTCAGCAACACTAAGTGCTTAATAAACATGATTTGATTTAACAATAATTGGACAGAAATGTTTACCCCTTGTTCATCTACCATTTCTCTTTCATGCATTTTATTTGTTGTTAGCTTTCAGGGACCTGAGATGGACCGGTGACCTGTCCAGGGTGAACCCCACCTCTCATCTGATGACTGCCAGAGATGGGCACCACCATGCAAGAATCAGCGTGTTCAGATCATGGATGGAAAGATTTTAAGGTAGTTTGTCTCCTTTAAATCCACACTTAAAACAGCTTCATAGTGGATGCCAGCATCAGCTGATTTTATTACATTGCTGACTAATTTTTTTATTTCTAACATAAACAGGCAAAGAAGACACGCAGAAATGTTTTTCCACCCCAGGCATCCGGTCCCAATCATCATCAATTCTGATGATGTCACATATATAGCAAGTCCACAACGACTTAAACTTGTAAGTCATATTTTTTGGGGTTTTTTAGCCGTTTTTCTGTACCCATTAAAATACAAGTGCTTTATCTATTTATTTGTTCTGTTGTTCTTTTTGTAGGTTTCTGTAAAGTGCACTGGTCCAGTGAATGGGAATGTTCTGCTGATCCTCATTGTTTTTAGGAAGGAGAAATGTCAGTTTGTCTGCAGTATTACTGGAAAACTGTGACATTAAATTAAAACAATACTCCTTGGTGAAATATTTTTTACATTTTCTCTAATGTATACCTCTTGTTTTATTGTACTAATTTTCATAAGCATGTTGTCTGTAAACTTTGACTATATTGACAATTTGTACAATTCTGGGATAGTGTATTGTCAATGTACTCTTGAAAAATGTGGTAACACTTTATTTGATGTGAATAAGACGGACATGATACTGTCATAAACACGTCATAACACCTGTTAGGAACATACTAACAGGTGTCATTCAGTAAATAATGAGACTTTTAGTAAGAAGTTGCTTGAAAAGTTGGATGGCAGGTGTCATGTTAGTCTTATGCACACTCCATCAAATAAAGGGTTACCAAAATGGTAATACCGTATATTGAAAGCACAATGTAATTACAATTTAAATACTATTAAAATACACTAAGCACAACATTAGTTGTTCCAAAATGTCACACTTTTAAGTTAACTAATCCTAAGTGAACTTGAAGTATACTCATGATTAGTGTGACTTAAAGTATGCTTAAGTATACTAAAATTTAACGTACTTAGTACATTAATTTTTCACCAGCGTATAATGCCCTTTATAACTTTAGATCTCAAAAGGGAGGAAAGAGGATCAAAAAAATCAATTGTAATGGATGAAAGTAGTTAAATAAATGAATAGATACATAAACAAGAGATTATCATCATCATATCGTTATTCGAATCACAAAAAAGGTCCATAGTAAAAGAATAAAACAAACAAAATAAGAAAAAGATAAAAATGAACATGACACATTATATTATTCACTGAGTCACAAATAAATTATGATTCCACAATCATGAAGAAAAATTCACTGTACTGAGTGTAGGGTTTACTAAAATTGCAATTATAATATTACATGACAGATAATCTATATGTGCATTTGTAGGTAAGATTCCTGAGCACAGCAGCACATGTGGATATAGCATTATGTTCAAACATATGGTAGCACTATTCCATCTAGGCACTTTGAGTAGTCGCCTCATACCATAATTGTACATTGCCACATAAACTTTCTGAAAGTTGCTTTTTTTATATCACAGATGGGCAACATATAGCAGAGTACAAAAAGCTTTATTAATAGCTGTCTTTACAGAGGATGAACTCATACCAAACTTTCTGATCAGAATATTAGCTTGTGCATACATCATATGATACTGACTATGTATGTCATGGTCATCATACAGTCATCATTTATGTAATGTCCCAAATATTTAACTTCATCACATATATTGAGAACAGCACCAGATAGATAGAAGTTAGGGATTATCACATGCTGCCACTAACTACATAGCCTGTTACAGCAATTCAGACACTTTTACAGTTCATCTATCTAGTAAAAGTAAGAGTAATAAAGGGAATGGTTATACTTCCCTGCCTTACTCCACTGCCAACATTAAATGAATCAGATCTAGTATTACCTCATTTCACATACATTGACTGATCTCCATATCAGTAGACAAGAATTCTTAGTAGGTATTTGGGTACACCTCCCTTTTCTAACTTGCAGAACAATTTTTGATGATTCACACAATCAAATGCTTTAGAGGCATCAATAAAACACACGAATACTGTAGTGTTGTGCATGTTATTCAAGTCTCAAAACTCCTTTAGCGCATTGTTTAGGTTTAAAACCAAATTGATCATCAGAGGTCAAGACAAACTCCTCCAGTCTATATAACAGGATTCTTTCTTAAACTTTTGACAGACTACTATCTAACGCTATGGATCAGTTATTCTCCAAAGAGCTAATCTTACCCAATTTGTCCTTATTTATGGGTACCAATAATCGATAGCATCGAGTTAGGTAACAAACCATGTACTTGAAAGTCAGTAAAACTCATATGAAGTAATGGACAGAGTTTCTTGCTTGGATTTTTCAGATGCTCAGTAGAAATGTTATCCATCCCACCGGTCTTGTCTTTCAGACAAGAAAATGAACCAAAGAAATTAGGTCTTTTTTAAAACAGTCAGTGTGGTGCCCTCCATAAAGGTGGAATGAAGGCCCTGGGTATGTGGGGACGGTCTTAGTGGGTGGAGCGGAGTGAGCAAGTTGTGTTAGCTTTTTGAGATAGCTGGGGGTAATTCTCTAGATGCATTGGTGTGTGAGGAGGGAAATCTTGAATTCAATCCTGGTGGAAATGAGAAACTAATGGAGAGAGTGGAAGATGAGAGTGGAAGCATCACCCCCACAATGATGTGGGGGTGATGCTGCACACGTTCCAAAAAACTAAAATTAAAATGTTGACTAAATAAAGTCACTTTTACTTACATAACTTCTAATGAAGTTTTTATTAACGACTTAATTAAATCAATGTTATTTTCATAATCAGTTTCTGGATAAACATAACAGATTATTGTTTAACCTCACACACAAACACACACATTCACAGTATTTTCTTGCACTGAATTAATCCAACTTATTATGTTTGGTGTTTGTTCTTTGATTATTGTTGAATGTTACTATAATTATTATGGTTGTTGCTGTTTTGTATTATTATTATTATTATTATTATTATTATTATTATTATTATTATTATTGATAATAATGTCAGCTCGACTATTTCATCCTATGGTGATGTCTGCTCTGGTGTAGGCTGCTGCAGAGAAGGAATAAAGGGAAATATTGGGGTGAGATCCCAGACCTCTCTCCACTGTGCTTTATCATTAATATTAATATTATTAATATTAAAGATATTAATAAAATATCATTAATAAAATAATATTTTATTACGTTTCTTTTTTCTTGTTTTATTTTCTTTTTCTTCAATGACATCATGAAAGAAAAACTTAAGATAAATACAAAAATAAATGAATGAATAAATATATATTTTAAAAAAAACAGAGGCGGAATATACAAATATTAGGGTAAGCATGGTCGAAGCCAGGATCACATCCCATTTTTCACATCCCATCAGAATATAGGCTGATGGGATGTGCCTCATACCATTATTGTACATTGTATATTGCCACAATGTAATGTTTAAACTACATTACACAAGCCTGGGGATGCATAGAATATCAAAAGGTTTAAAACACATCACACAAGGTGGATTTTTCATTCTTTGTCTGACATGGGCTGAGTGGTGACCTGTGGACTGATGGTTTGGTTTGGTTTGGTTTGGTTTGGTTTGGTTTGATTGTGGTCTGGGTTCACTGTGATATGTCTTCTGATCTTTGGTGTCAGGGGCAGAGAATCTCTATTTATTATACCTAACATTGTTATTACTTTTTTTTCTCTAGTAGCAGTAATTGTTCAGTAATTTTAACTGTCTTCCTTTCTCCTTTATCATATCAACAACACTAAAAGTACCTTGGTACCACACTGGACTCCTTTTTGCACACCCATTTCTAACACTTGTATTTGTCATATATATCACAATAAAAAAAAGTTAATTTGACAAAATAAGAATCAATCAAGTTTATTGTATTTCAGCATCAAGGCATTTCAAAGTGCTTTACATCATAACGAACTCAAAGTCATGCAACATAGACTCAAGAATCAAAACATTACATGAATCAGTGATATGGTCATTTTTGTGCTCTCTCATCAGGATCCTAGCAGCAGAGGTTTCAAATGTACTTAAGCCTCTGCAGGCTCTTGCTAGGAATCCCAATGAGAAGTGAATTATAGTCGTCCAGTCTGAAGCAGACAAAGGCATGGAACAGTTTCTCAGTGTCTGAGAAGAAGAGAATGGGACAGATTTTGGAAATGTTTTGTAGGGGATAGAAAGAAGTCTTGCTGAAATTGTTGATTCAAAAGTGAACTGGGATCACTTTGATACCAAGACTTGTGACTAGTGATGAAAGAGAAATACTGGTTTGATGAGAGGTGCCCACTATAGTAACTGTTTGCTACTAGCTGCAGTGGCTGTTGTTAATTCTGTCAAAACCAGTCCCTTGTTCTATGTTTCGCTTCAGACTGGATCATTGGCTCTTGAGAAACAATTGCTTATTGGAGGCATGGACTATGTTCAATCATTAATGTTTACTTGTGAGACATATGTATTGCATTGGTTTGATACTATGAAGCTTACCAGAAATTGCCTGCGCTGTAAAGAGCCATCCCCCAAAGCAAGGAGAAAAATGCTGAGCTGAACAAGGCAGGTGTTAATGTTAATCCAATATTTGGAAGTGTGGCCAACACAGACTGAAAGGCATTGTTCATTTCCTCTGCTGCCATTGCTAAAACTACAACAGAAAATCTACATGATCATTCACAACTTCTCCCTCTCTTCGCTGAGAAATTGAGCTGAAAGTGAATCTAGGTGAATAGTTAGATGAAAGGCAGGGAGGAGAGAGCGGAAACAGAGGGCTTCAGCTTCATGGTTGATCAGATAGTGCAATGAGGCTTGGAGAAGAGTGACAGAAAATGCTGGATGCTTGACATGAGTATGGACTTGGAATGGGCGCTGGAGTGAAGACATGTTGCTTGAAGGAAGATAAAGACGACAAAGAGGAGAGTAGAAGCAGACAGAAGTCACATGGATGACAATCATTAAATTGTTGAAAACTTCATCCAAGGATGTTCTGGTTTGATCTGAAAAATATGAAACTTTGAGTGAATGCAAATAGTGGCAGGTAGATGTAGATGAGCATCTGTGGAAATGATGGCTTCAATTTCATGAGGCTTGATGAAACGGGGAAGTTTTCTTGGAATGCATTAAAGAGGTAAGTCACGAGCAGAGAGACAAAACAATCATGTTAGATAATTTAACCCAATCATACTAATCCATTGGTTGGAGAGTAAACCAAAATTGCACATTGGAGACTTTATGTCTTGTTCCTGAATACTTCAAGTTTATTTAACTATATATATTTAATTTGTTATTTTTCTAATCATTTTAATATGCTTAGTGTTTGGCATAAACATATAGGGAATACTATAATATACTGAATACTGGCCATAAAATTAAATTATCATAAAATTTTTTTTATTTAAATCAGTTATTCCATTGAAATTTGTATGTTATATTCATTCATTACACACAGCCTGAGTTATTTCAAATGTTAATTTTGTTTAATGTTGATGATTATTCCTGACAACTAATGAAAAACCCAAATTTGATTTTAGAAAAGTAGAATATTATAAAAAGGTTTGATTTTGAAGACACCGGGTGCTAATTAATTCAAAACACCTTCAAACACATTGGACAAGGTGGTCAAGTCACAAAAGGGTCATTGCTAAAGAGGCTGATTATTCACAGACATTCATAGAGAATTGAAAGGAAGAAAAAGATGTGATAGGAAAAAAGTGAGATCCAAGGTCAACACACCCATCTTCCATGAAGTTTTAGAGCATTTCATGCTTCCTGCTGCTGGCCAACTTTATGGAGATGGAAATGTCACTTTCCAGCAGGTCTTGGCGCTACCAGTACCTGGTTTAAGGACCATGATATTCATGTTCTTAACCCTTTCATGCATTGCAGTCTCTACAGTGGACAGCTAGAAACACTTTCTTGTGTTTCTTGTGGAGTTTTATTTTATAAATGCATGCAGACTACTAAAGAGGACACTAGTGCAGTGACTTCCGCCTCTGAGTTGTTGACGAATGCTAAGTGTTAGCGGCATAACGTCCAATTTTCAAGTTGATTGATGATAATGCCCGTGTTTTCATCGTTTTTGGAGGACGAATAAGCATCCTTGAAATGACTGAGGCGATGCCTGAAGTACGGCAGCCTTTCTCCCCCATTAGCTGCTGGTTCAGGGCGAATGGCAGGAAGAGCGCTGGGGAGTATACAGGTGAGCGGATAGAATGAACACGGCGGACAACTGAGTAGTTGATGGAACTGAGCTTCCACATGCTGGAACCATGGTTCTGGATTGTGCTGCCAGAACTCTAGAAGCTTGATAACGGCAGCAAAAACGGAAATGGCAGTTGGAGTAACGGTTGTCTGGCAACAAACTGGGTCCAAAACCACAGCTGGCAGAGAAGGAGCGGCAGCATCTGGTGAGTTCTTGTTAAAAACACATGTTCAGATGTTCGCAGATATTCGGGGTCACTAATGTGAAATCAGCAGTAAAAGATGAAAATATAATGAGTCTTGTTTTATTCTCAATGTCTTCCAATCCAAACCAAAAATAGAATGAAGTACAACTGTTGGTGTCTTCTAACCTCACCTTCTCCCGTTCACAATAAGAGTATACATTCGGGTGTGAAATGTATACATGTATACACAATATTTACATTTTAATTAAAGCTTTTCACTGACCTGTGAAGTGTGATCTCCTTGGACCTTGTTATCTTGCTGTCCTAGTGTTGACAATTAATATCAAAACTTTGCGTCCCTTTTCAGATCATTCTTTACTTGATTGTGTCATTTCCCCAACCGCCAATATTCCTGATTCAATGCAAAGCATGAATCAGGAATTCATGATTCACTGACACACAGTAAGTCACATGATGTCCAATCCACTACATCGCTGAGCGGACCTGCCATTTATGTTTTACAAGGGAATTTTAAAAAGCATTACCTGTCTCTTAATGCTTTGAATACAGCGAGCAGCTACTGCCAAACATAGATGCAGGTATATGAAGAAAAAAAGGTTCAGGAAATATTGGTGGGGACTGTCCCCTTCATTCCAGAGTTGGTGGGGACATGTCCACACCGGTCCTTCAGGAAGTTATGCCTATGGCTCCGTTTAGGACTTGAGGTTTAAACAAAATAAACATTTGAAATATATCAGTCTGTGTGTATTGAATTAATGTAATGTACAAGTTCACTTTTTAAATGAAATTACTGATCTAAATAAACTTTTTCATGATTTTCTGATTTTCTAAAATAAACCAGCGTGTCTTTCCATTATTCATCAGGTTCCTGTGTTCGGTTAGGTTTCCATTAAAAGGAAGGCTAAGGTTACGTTTGTTCTTGCTTAAACAAGTTGCTCTTTGCTGTTGTCTTACCCAGCAGTAACAACTCTTACACTTTCATACATGGATGACAAATATAAACTCAGAACACAAATGCAGGAGCTCCACTAATGGCTGTATTTTTTATTTTTACTGTATTTACTTACAGTACAGTTAATTTGAAATAAAGTCTTAAACTAATCTATTTAGGTCGTCTCCTGTTTTTGACTTAGCACATCTTCTATCCTGTCAGGTTAACATGTTTGTTGAAGGATTCCATGATGCCATGGTGTTATATTCCATTGCGTTACATGAAGGCATGAAGAATGGATACTCAAAGACAAACGGTACTGAGATAACTTCACACATGTGGAACAGAACTTTTGAAGGTAAAGCACACTATTAATAAACTTTCAATAAAGCTGATACGTTTATACGTAATTCTATTTTAACAAAGTGTTCTTCTGATGTTATGCAAGTAACCTGGGATGTAGGAAGTAAAATAAGTATTTAATATGTCCACATTTTCTCAATTTGAATATGCTTTACTTGATGTTCCGGATACTATTTCTTTGCACACTGATCTGTAGCTCTTTCTATAGTTTTTCAGTTAAATATTTGTCAGGCAATTTGATTGGGCAATTCTAGGAATTTTACTTTCTTTCTCTGAAACCAAGTAAGATTGGCTGTGTGTTTGAGACTTTTTTCTTACTTGAAGAGTGAAACAATCATAATTCACATAACTTGTGAATTATTATTGTTATATGATTGAGTTTTTCTTAAGTCATGATCAGAAGTGAAAAAGAATTTTACATGTGAGGTTATTTTTCCAGTTGCCTTCTATTTAAGCTATAATGATGATCATGCCCTTAATGACAGGGAATCTACACTAACAGTACTGACCCTCATTGTTTTACTCTCATTTTTGTTTGGAACTTAAATAAAACAACATAACATCTTATGTGATATTTATGACGCAGGAGCTGATTTTAATGATTATTTAAGTGCAATCACTATGACGCTGTTAAAATGTGTTCATATGGATAAATCCCAATATATTTTTAAAAATTCTATGGAAAGTGAATCATCTTCCAAGATACATCATGTTTCACTTGATGGCAGGTAGTAGACATTGAATGAGTGCACTGGCTCCAGATAGTGTTATCTAAGTAGCATGAGTCTCACCCTCATTAAACACAATAGAAAGAATGATTTTTTTATTTGCTTTGCTTTGCTAAAAAAAACCTGTCATTAACACTATTTCATATTCCACTTCACTACATAATGATGAAGCGACTTCTGTGTTCTGGTTAATGTGCAAAAAGTGTGAAGACTGCCTTAAGGCTCTCCCATCTGCAGTATGGGAGTAACAGTATCATTCGATGCATGGTCATGTGGCTGGGGGACATTGGTATTTGCACACACTTTACATACACAAGCCACCTGAAATCACCTGAAATCACCTGAAATCACCTGGTGACACCTATCCTGCTTCAGAATGCATATCAAACCTTAAGCAAAGGTAACAAAAGAGTCATTGAGAGAGCACAAATGTAAGTTTCGTTTGAGTGAAGTGCACTATGTCGGTCACATCTTTACAAAGGAAGGTCTCAAGGCTGACCATTGCCATCACCAACATGTGTGTGTCAACATGTGTCACCAACATTTCCTTGGCATGGCCAATTACCTTGCCTTGTACATTCTCAGCTTCAGTGACATTGCAGCCCCTCTGTAGATATTGACCCACAAGGACACTGCATGGTGCTGTTTTCCCAACATCAAGCAGCTTTTGACCATCTCAAATAATGCCTGACCAGCCCACCTGTTTTTGCATATTACAATCTTGCGAGCCTGTCACTTTGACACGCAATGTATCCTGTTTTGGTATAGGAGCTGCCTGCATGCAAAATGGAAAACCTATTGCTTTTGCATCACGTGTTCTGATGGACACAGAGAGACGCTCAGACAGGACTATAAGTCCTATGCAGACTGTAAGTCGCACCGGAGTACAAGTCGCATTTTTGAGGGAAATTTATTTGATAAAATCCAACACCAAGAACAGACATGTCATCTTGAAAGGCAATAAAAATAGAATAGAGGCAATAATTGTACGGTATGCTAACGTCACAACACATGAACAACGAACTGAGAACGTGCCTGGTATGTTAACATATTAAGAGTTATTCAGATAATATTAGCATAAATAACATGCTGACAAGTTTACCAAACCATCAGTGTCTCTCCAAATCACTAAACGCAATGAAATCCTCATCTTGGGTGGCGCTTGCAAACAACTCTGCTAACTCCAAAGGTATAATAGCACAGACCTAGAGCGCCCTCTTGTGGTTTAGTCTGAAAATAACATGTGATATGATATAATGATGTGTTAATAATTTCACACATAAGTCGCTCCGGAGTATAAGTTGTATTCCCGGCCAAACTATGAAAAAAAACTGCGACTTAACAGCAGCAAGAACATATGGTTCTTGCTGTTGTGTTTCCATGTACTAAGTTCAAATACTATTTCTATGGAAAGTAAGTCATTGGGGAAACAGACCATCAGCCCCTGCTCAGCATCCTAAAAAAGCAAATTCACACATCACCAGTCCATCTCCAGAGAACGCTTCTCAGACTACAGAGTTATGACATCAGGTTAGTTTACAAAAAAGGAAAGCGATTGTACTTAGCTGACACACTATTGAGAGCTCCGAATCCTTACACTCTGCAGAATCCATTTGAAGATGAAACCTTCGATGTCATGTTGGTGAGCTACATTTCAACAGCCCAACTCTAAGAACTCAGGGAACACATGGCGACTGACAACATGTTTCCAGCACCGAGCCGTCGTCATACAGAAAGGATGGCCAAACAAAGAGAGACAATTTGAGTCTGCTCTTCGCCCATTCTTTCCCTGCTGAGATAAGCTAATTGTGGAAAATGGGATCATAATGAAAGGCCAGAAAGCTGTTATTCCTCATTCTCTGCACAATATATAAAGGACACCAAGGTGTTGACGCAACAAAGTGGTGTGCAAAAAGCATCTTCTGCTGGTTCACATTGTACAACGACATCACAAGAGAGATTCTGTGGTGTTCTGTCTGCAATAGCACCAATCCGCACCATCAAAAGGAGCCTCTGCACCTTCACCCAATTCCAGATCTGCCATAGTCTGTGGTTGCTGTTATAAATCCTCTGGCTTCAGTTCCTCGTCTGGCAAAGCTGCGCTCCTCTCACTCCTCATCGGCTTCTAGATCAATTCCACCCTCCAACAATCACTCACCCTGCAGCTCCTTGAAGACCACACCATGGAGCGGTTAACCCCCAGTTTATAGACGCTCCCACTCAAATCGTGCTCACCTCGCTTGGCAGACCTCTGTCACCAAGAACATTATTCACAAGATTTATTTTCAGTCTCCACCTTTTCACTGCTTCACTTTCAGTGCTCCAGTTACACCATTTCCTGAACCTCAAACAAGATACACAAACCATTATTCTTTTCTATTTTATAATGAACTTTATCATTCTTTCCCATCTGGTTTCCTTAAGTGCTCTGTGGGTGGGCAAAAAGTATTCCAAGAACCGTGACATATATTTTGAAGTAATTGTAAGTTTTGGCATATCATGAAGAGCAATATTTTAGCTAATAGGAAAACTACAAGATTGTTACACCAACATGTTCAACTAATCAATCAACTAAACAAGTGGTCAGAAACCCAAAATGTTGAAAGGGCCATTTTGTACCAAAAACACAAAAAAACAAATCTGTCTGGAGCTGTAAAAGATGTAAAGCCTTATGAGTCTAGTTAATATAATGAAGGCAACACAGGCTTTAAGTGTCTATATTAGCGTTATTAGCCTACTATCAAACTCACTAAAAATGACTTTTCAGCAGTTTAATCCATTGTTAGCACATCGTAACCTGTTTTCCGAGCCACCTTTGAACACAACATGAACACTAAGTCGCTCGCGCTGGGTTTACGCCTGTGCGGCAGCAAGGACACACATAGATTTGTGGTATAATTATGACAGCAAACTAGCAAAAGGCAAAGAACTTTGCACAGTTTTTCCCCCAAACTAACCGAGTGAGTTGAGTAAAGCAGTTGGATGGAGGTAATGTTAGCTAAAAGATGAGGAGCCAATATCAGTACTGTACAGCACATTCAGCTTGTTGACAAGTGCAGGCTACTGATCTTGTCTGTGTTCAAAAGTGTACTTGTTACATTCACTTGAGTAACTTTTTTTGGACAAGGAGTACTTATAAGAGTACTGCACAGTACCTTTGCTTTTACTTGAATAATATTATTATTGCTACTTAGACTGATTTTGTCCCCCCAAAATAAGCAGATGCCCCTCTTGTTAAAGAGGGGCATCCCTGATGTGGCTCCCTGAAGCCCCGTCTGGAGCCGGGGCTTCAGGGAGCCACTACGGCTGCGCTAAAGAGCCACATCCGGCTCTTGGGGCCCATATTGCAGACCCCGCCCTAACCCAAGGCCTGTACATTAGGTGCTTCAAAAAACTGATGAAGTGTTGCACTTTGTCAAATTTTAAAACTTCCTTTTCACAGGAAAATGCAAAGATTGTTTGTTTTAAAGATTGCAATTATATTTTGAACAGAAATCATTGTGTTTTGTTTAGAAATGTTCAAATCTAATAAACTTAAGGTAAAACTGTCATGATGAGTGTAGAAGTTGACCCAAACGCAGCAAACTGCAGATTGTAGAAAATGAATCAACATAAAATCCAAAGTCCAGGGGAAACAAGGAAATCTAAAACACTAAGCAAACTGGAAACCGAAGGAAATAACAGGTAATCCAGGGAGGGTAACAAGGGTAGTGACGAAAAAAGTGACAAGCATAGTGATGGCGGGTTGTGACTGACATAGAGGAGCATAAGTACTGAGAGGTAGGAAAAGGAACAATGGGCCTAGCTACATGAGACAACTGATTGCAAGTGTGAGCAGGTGATATAAGGTGTATTTAATTTTAACACTAAGGTATTTCATATCATTTTTTTTATGATGATGAATAGGAATTGCTGGCCAGGTATCCATAGATGTCAATGGTGATAGAGTCGGCGATTTCTCTTTGATGGCTATGACCAACATTGAAGCAGGTAGCTATGAGGTAATTAAATTATTAAAAGTTCCCTAAAAAGTAAAGTACCTTGTCCTGAGATATAAAAGATTGTAAAGGTTTGTGAAAGTAATATAGATATCTGATTTACAGGTGGTAGTCAACTACTTTGGGGAAAATAAAACTTTTCAGCTGTTGCCTGCCTTCAACAGTGATCATTTCACTCTGAAAAGAAGAAAGGAAGAGCCAAAAAAAGAAAAAGAAGTGGAAAATCATTCATGTAAACATATTTCCCTGTTTGAAGAACTCATAGAACTTTCAGCTTCATTGACTTCATAATGTGTATGTTTGCATTTTTCTCAACTTCTCATGATTAGGTGGACTGGGAGTATCTGCCTTGACTGGAGTCACGGTTGGAGCTGTTCTTGGAGCTCTAATGCTGATAGCATTCTACTTTTTCAGGTAACAATACTTCAGTGCTTCCAGCTCTCCCAGCCTTTTCTTTTTTTGTTTTTTAATCACTGTAGTAACCAAAGAACATTTGTCTTCCTTCAAATCAACAAGTTAATGTGTGACAATAGTTTTGGTTTGGCTATGAATAGCTATTAATACATGCCATCTGCAGTTATTTGTGTCAGACTGGCGACCTGTCCAGGTGACCCGCCTCTCGCCCGGAAAGTTAGCTGGAGAGGCACCAGCACCTCCTGACCCCACTAGGGACAAAGGTGTAAGAAAATGGATGGCTGGATGGATGGATAGTTTTCTCGGTTATTGTTTATGAATACCTGCCTGATAAGAATTGGGTATTAGATAACAATAGATGGCGAGTTAAGTTCAGTACTGATGTTGTCAAACTTCATGGTTCTGAGCTCATATGCAGAATAAACAAAGAACTTTTCTCTAATACACAAGTTTATGAGCAAAATTGCTCCAACCATCCAGTTAAAATACTTTCATTATTTTTCAGTTTTACTTAGTAGTGTGATTGACTATTACATGCTTAGTGGGTTTGCTGATTAAAGTAATAAACTACCAAAAAGTGAAACAGAAATAAACAAATAAGAATAGATCAAATTCAATGATGCAATGATGTCACAGTTCAGTATGAGCTTTGAATTTTTAAAATTTAGTATGAGCTAATTTTTATAGTTGTTTATATCAATGAATTGTGATAGTTCTAGCTGTGTTTAAAGAAAAGCAGGTTTTGCACAGTGGTATCATGTAGTGATGATTTGTGGTGTGTGCAGTTAAGGCTGTTTCGAGTCTCAACTGGAAGCAGTTAAGACAGGATCATTTTGTATGTATGCACACCATGTGGTTTTACAGCATTGTATATGTTTGGATGTTCAACACAAGCATCGGTAACGCGGCCATCTGCCAATATTATTTTGACAATAATGATGATGTGCGGGTTAAACTTTAACATGTCACTGTTGGAACTTAACATAAATTGTCAGTATAAATGTAAATAATTCACAGACTTAGAGGTTAAATGCTAAATTCAAATAGCATTTAGACATGTTTTATACTTACCTCTATGTGGTGCTAACCGGACATCTGGTGGTGAATTAATCACTAATTACCCCAGTGAGCCTGTTCTCATTCCCTGAAACTTAAAATCTTCAAGAGCAAAAGACAAAGCAAGTATAGAGAACAGATGGCTTCCTCCTCCATCTTCACTAGAAGATGGAGGAGGAAGCCATGAAAGCCATGAAATGATCACTGTCACACTAAAGTCCCAAAAGTGTTGAAAGTATTTTGAAAAACAAGATTATCCATAAAATACAAAGGGATTATTTGTTTGTAAATATGGTGGATGTATGCACAACCTGGTGTCAAAAAGAGCCAGCTTGCATTTAAACTGTCACTAGTTGCCATGGTTACCCATCATTTTCTTTGCTGTCTTAACGTTAGCCATCATGTTGTCAACATGCTACAACTGTTTACCAGAACAGAGATTCTGGTAGAATCCAATATTCTGACTCTACTAGAATCAGAATTCCTTTTGTTGTCATTGTCCACAAACAAAATGTTAAAAATAGCCACTCTCGAAGGCAAGTTAAATAATTGAATAAAATAATAAGCAAGACTACAGCAGAAAAACACAGAAACAACTGGCATGTTAAGGAAAACAAACAAATACGTAAAATAAATAAATTTGCTGTATTCAGAAGAACAACAGCTCTTCGTTAGAAACTGTGTTTTCATCTGTTTATCCTTGACTTTATTGCCCTGAAACACCTCCCTAAGGGCAGGAGTTTGAGGATTTGGTGGCCAGCGTGTGAGGGGTCCTTCATGATGCTGCAGGCTGTCTGGAAGCAGTGAGTCCAGAGATGGAAGAGGGCAGCCACAGAGGGCAGTGTTTATGACCCTCTGGAGCTGCTTCCTCTCTGCTCTCTGCAGTGTACCTGAAGAACCACAGCGAGATGCAACGGCTCAACACTGACTAACCAGAGCAGCAACAGATGGACACCAAGAGCTTAGTTCTCATGTGGTACTGAGGATTCTCAGGAAGTACAGTCTCTGTTTCTGAGGAAGGCACCACAGAGACTGTAGTGGAGTTAGCATTCCAGCTCAGGTCTTCACTTGAAGACTTGAGTCTCATTGTTATTTCATCACAATGAATCTGAGAGACGGAGGAAGCCCAGGAAATTATGGAAATAACTGGTTTGGGGAAGAAATAAGAGAATCAGGTGGAGCTTTAGGGTGTCAGATAAGATATAAAAATCATATTAATAATAAGTAGAAAAGACAACAGGCACGACATGAGTCAGAAAGGATTTCAGGTTGATTTTTTTTTTCTTTTTTACTTTTGAATTTTTTTATTATTATTTCCACACTATTTAGTTATGATTAGGTTATTAGCTGCCCTTGAAGACACCACTAGTGTTCTGTACATTTACATGGTGAAATGTTTCTCCACATGGAAGTGGATTTTGTTTTCCTGTTTGGCTCTAAACAGGAAAACAAAATCCTGGATGTCATGTATAGTGATTTTTGCTTTCTTTGCAAGTGATTATGTTACTATTTATTTAAGAATGCAGAGGTTTCAGTTTAAATATCTGTGACATAGCTGTATGATTTATTTTGTTTAAAGGGGGTTAGGGTTATAGTGAAATATCTTTATAAATACATAGACGCCTCATTGAAAACTGAATCCTACGTTACATCACTGCCATTTTCTACACTGTTAAAAGTTTACAATGTACTCTAAAATACTGATTGTGGAGTATATTCACAAAAAGACTGAGTTGATCAAGAGTAACTCAATTCAATTCAAATTCAAAAATACAAGTCAAAGAAGTCACTGAGTACAGATTTGTTTCAGTGCTACATGGCCATGGTCTACCAATCAATCAGATGTTCACTAGAAGATCCTCTCTACCGCTGGAAAACAGAAACAAAGCAAAAGTCAGAATGATGCACTGCATGAACATCATGTAAACAGTAGTTTATACAATGTTCAGAATCATCTTAAACATGCCTCTGTCAGACCTGGATCCGGTTCATGGTTTTAAGCTACTACACCATGAGCGCAGTTAGAAAATACTATGCCATTCCAGTTGGTGGCATTTCACAGATAAAACTAAAATACAATCTCAAAAATGTGGAATACTATGCTGTCCCCCCAGGAGACATGGAGGATGTTTCTGTCTTTTCTATTACCTCGCAAAAGCATTTCATTCCCTTTCAAAACTTTTGCATTACATCAGTCTGGACAGGTCGCCAGGTAATCTTAATGGTTGATAAAGGACTGTTTTCATGTGCAGTTTCATCTCACACAAACATAAACATGTACTGAATAAATCAGTTTTCAATTAGTTTTTTGCATCAAAGAGTTAAGAAAATAAAAAGTTGTTTTCACTGAGGCTTTTTAATGACCAAGGTGTATTTGCTAATTTATTGCAAGGGAATGCAATACTTTTGTGAGGTAATGCAAAAGAAAAAATTTTTTTCATGTGTCTCACGTTGCACAAATCAGAAACATTCAAATAAAGGTAAACAGAAATACTTCTGTTTCTAAAGATGTTTTCATGATGCCTGCAGCCATTTGTTCCAAGTTATCTGGATTCCATCCCACAGCCACGTATTTTATAAAGGATAGAGCCACCCTGATCAAGGTTTTTATTGTTCGGCACGAGTCCCTTTGGACTTTTCTTTTTAATAATGTATGTCCCCAAACATAGAGAATCTTTGTAACATGTTGAACAATCTTGTGTCCAAATTTCAAAACACAAATCGACTTTAAAAGTTGGGCATTTCTCAAAATAGGTACTCACCTTTTAAATGGCTGTCAGATAAACGGTGAAGACAAAATGTTGTCTTCACCATATATTTAAGTTACAATAAAATGCTCTCATTGACTAGAATGAAAGCTGCAACACTTTGAAATGCCGTGGAATTTGAAGCAATATTTACAATTAAAAGCTTATGTGTAGACAGAATGAAAGCACAATGTTTAAACTTTTTAAATTATGTCTTCATATTGTTGTGCTAAAAGCAAAGCAGCCAAGTTACACACAGAGTGCAGATTTTGTAAAAGCACAGCATTGCACCACTTTGTTTTTCAACACTTTGTGGACAGTGGCCTCTCAAACAAAGACCAACTGAAGCAAAAACCTTTTTTACCTTGTGACTTTAGCTTGAATGGGTTTTTTTAAAAACGCATTTCACTACATCATGGTTATATGGAGTCCCCTAGGGGACATGGGGACACGGGGACATTTTTTTGCTTTTGCATTACCTCACAAACCTCACAATACTGTATTGATCAATTATGCGGCATAATTGAATACTGTAAGCCTTTCTTACGGTGGTCGCCGTACTTTCTGCTTTAATATAAGGTTATGTGAGGTTTTTTCATAAATTATGTCTCTTTGTGAAATATCTGACATTTTATATCTTTTTCTTTAGTATGGAAAGGCACCACAAACCTATGATATGAACCTATGATCTGTTTATGATATATAATATCAGAAGTTTTCCTTAAGTAGGAAAGAAATAAAAATACATCCAAACTATTTGGACTATTTCTGAGTTATCGTGGGATAACCAGTCATCTGACAGTTTTAATTGTGTCTCTGTTGTGTTCAGAGTCTGAATGGTTTATAGAGCTGCTTTCAGTGCCGTTCCATCTTAAACATGCAGTAAATCAATAGATTTTCAATCAGTGGTTTGCACCAAAGAGTTAATATTAATAAACATATTTTCACTGTTAGGGTTAGGGTTAGAGCTTTATGAATGAAATAAGTAATGATTGATATGACAGGAGCACGCAGCTTTGACACCTGGTGGTGTGTGTGTCGATGTGGGCGTGACGTCATCAAGTATGAATTGAAGGTTACTGGCCTGCTGCCTTTGTGTGCGTGAGGAAGCGGTGAGCTGGGAGGTCAGTCCTTGCAAAGTTTGGAGCCTGATAATCAAAATGGATTAAATCGATAATTGTGACAGAACAAAGAAATGGTTTGGAGTTGATTGATACATGGACAGATGGACAGATGAGATCCCCCAAGTTAACCCAGTGTGGCCCTCGACCACCATTAGTTTACCATGTTTTATAATAATAAAACCTGTTTATTATTATTAACTCTTTGGTGCAAACCACTGATTGAAAATTGATTGATTTACTGCATGTTTAAGATGGAACGGCACTGAAAGCAGCTCTATAAACCATTCAGACTCTGAACACAACAGAGACACAATCAAAACTGTCAGATGACTGATTCCCCTGCGATAATAACTCAGAAATAATCCAAATTAGAATGTATTTTTATTTATTTCCTACTTTCGGAACGTTTCTGTTCAATTATTTTTTTATAATAAACTATCAAATTTGTTTTGCCTGGCTCTGCAGAAAAAACTACAGGATAACTATTCAGCGGCGTACACATGTTGAAGAGCCTGAATCCATGAAGCACCATCAGTTACGAGAGGACTCCATAAGATCAAACTTCTCAGCAGCTTAATTTACATTAAGGACGAGTTCCTGACAGAAGATTATACATTTGAATGTGGATAAAGTTTTTACTTTATTTTTCAGTGATTCTGTATCTGCTGCAATTTGACATTTCTTGTTTTAGTACAGATTTACTTCTTAGAACACGGGACTGTTTTTTCAGTACACACCACAGTCACCTTAGACTTTCCTTAAACACACAAAGATAAAGTTTGTGAACTGAAGAGTGCTCTATGAAAAAATGTTTTCCTTTTGTGTGTGTGTGTTTTCCTTTGCTCAGGTTTTCAGTTTATGATCTTATTAGAATTTCTTTCTCTCTCTTATTCTGGTGTATTGCTCCTGAAATATATTTTATAATACACAGATTTATCCTCTTCAAACTGACTGTTTATTAAATTAAAATTACACTGTCTGTTTAAAAACAACAAAACATCTATATTTATTTATTTATAGTAAAACTGTATTGGAACTAACTTGGTTACTTCATTGTCATCAAGCAAGGAACAAGTTATTTCTTTTCTTTTTTTTTTTTTTTTGCTTGGCTGATGCAACAGGTAGACAGATGTCCTAGACTACAAATATAGAAGTACAAAAATTGGTATTCTAGAAATAAAAATTTAGGAAATTGTGTTTTGTACAAAGAGAAAATTATGCAGCTGTTGTGCGGCCTCACAGTGAGAGCGTTTTTAGCTTCAATTTCAGAGAGTGGCAGGTGCTCCTGTAAAACTATGATTCACTTACAGTTAAAATGACTGCAGTCACCTAAATCCCAGCCTTAACAAATCTCTCTGAAGAGTTATTTTTGAGTCACACATAATAAATTTGTGACTCAAAAATGTGGTGAAAACAGGCTAAATGATGGAGGAATTGTATAAGTAATCAAATATAGCATTTTGCATATAACTGTGTATTGTGTGTAAATTACTGAGTTTTCTTTGTGGTTTGCAAAAGTATTCAAACCCCTTGAACCTTTCTATATTTTGTCACATTACAACTACAAACATAAATATAATTCATAAACTTATACATGATTTAAGACATTTTGTTTTACAAATAAAAAACTGAAAAGTGTGGTATGTAAAAGTTTTCAGTGCTCCTGAGTCAATACTTTGTGGAATCATGTTTTGCTGCTAATACAGCAGAAGGTCTTAATAGGGTTTGTCTCTACCAGCTTTGCTTATTCTTTGTTTACAAATAAGTTCCAAGTTAGTCAGATTAAATGAAGAATGTTTGTGTTCAGCAGTTTTAAGATGTTTCCACAGATTGTCGATTGAGTTTAGGTCTGGACTATGACTGGGCCATTCTAACACATGCACAAGTGTTAGAATAACTCTAAAGTTATTGTTTTAAATAACTCTAAAGTTGTGGCTTTATGTTTAAGGTGACCCTTCAAACAAGGCTCAAATCTTTTACACAATGTCATGGAATACATTTTTTTAACAAGAGTCTGGATGAGAAAAAATTAGAACTTTATTAAAACCTTGCAAGGTGACAACAAAAATACAGAGTCAAAAGACTGTATTTTTACGAGAGTACATTTTTGTCTGTGGATTTGCTCTTTTACTTAAGTACACTGTTTGAATACTTTCTCCACCACTCACAACTTTACGGACTCATTCATTCCAGTTTCACATTTATAATTTTCACGTTTATTGCTCTGTTCATATGAGTCTCGATATTTGCGGTTTTCTGGAGTGCAAAGCGAAGCTCGACGTCATTCAGAGGTAAAATATTAACTTGACATGAACAAAGACAGCAGGACGGATCATCCGGAAAATGACAGGCTGGTGAGTTTGACTAAAACTAACTTGATGTCAGACAAATTCTGAGGGTGATGTCTGCTTATTTCCAAGCCCAAAACCTGCAACCTGAGACTCATTAAATCTGCAAGCGGCATTAGGAAAAAAAACAAGCCCAAAGCTGCTTATAACAATTGGACTTGTTGAGCAAAACTCAAAATAGTTTCTGTTTTTCCAGCAATAAAATGCGCTTCTCCCTCTTCCTCAATTGTATATGTTTCTGTCACTGCTGATACTGTCACATGCTGGTGACTTCCCAATATGTGTAGAGGAAATAAAATTAAATTACAAAAGAAAATAGTAATGCACAGTGATTTGGACAAGTAACTGTCGTCTGACTGCTGGATTTGAAAAAGCAAATCCAGCGGCTGCTGGATTTGCTTTTTCAAATCCAGCAGCCACTTTTTTCGTTTCTGAAAAAAGTGGTCCGACGTCAGTAACGTGTTATTGACAACACTGCAGGTGGCAGTGACACATAAACATGATTATGTAAGCTGCAGCGTGTGTGTGGCAGCAGTTAAAAGAGGCTAGAAGGAAAATACATTAATGCTGAGTTGTAGTAGGACGTTGGATTCAGATCTACAGATAGATCTAGCGCATCAAGATAACATATCTTACCTGACATATGAGTGCTTATCTTTCTAAGTAACTGTCCAATAAAATATCTGAAAATACAATTTAAACAATATCATCGATACCTGTTAGAAAGTGGGTCCTGCAAACTCTGGCATCATTTTAGCTGTAAATTCCTGATCCATTGTTTTTTTTTTTTGTTTTTTTTTTTTTAATTAACTCCCTTATGACCAGCTACTTTCTTAGAAAGAAAGAAAGAAAGAAAGAAAGAAAGAAAGAAAGAAAGAAAGAAAGAAAGAAAGAAAGAAAGAAAGAAAGAAAGAAAGAAAGAAAGAAAGAAAGAAAGAAAGAAAGAAAGAAAGAAAGAAAGAGCTTCCTTCTAGATCTCGGTTCCTCCAGGAGCAACTGATCTGCAGACCTGAGAGACCGATAAGGTATGTAAGGGTGAAGAAGCTCAGTGAGGTAAACTGGGGCAAGATTATGTAGCGACTGGACATCTTTCTGCTTCAGGGGCAAATAAATCTGGCAATCGTCAACATAACAGTGAAATGAAATCCCATGTTTCCTAAGGATAGATCCCAGAGGCAGTAAATAAAGACAAAAAAGCAGTGGGCCCAGAATTTAGCCTTGTGGTACACCATGTGGCATTGAAGCAGTAGATGATTCAGAGTCTCTAATATTTACTGAAAATGTTCTATCCTCCAGGTCGGACCTGAACCAATTACGAACAGTGTCACCAATACCTACAATGTGCTGTAATCGTGATATTAAAATGTCGTGGTCGACTGTATGAAAGGTCAGCAGGGAGGTCAAGTAAAATCAGAACAACATGATTACCAGAATCACCTGCTAGAAGGATGTCATTAAAAATTCTTATTAAAGCAGATTCTGTGCTATGAAGAGTTTTAAAACCTGATTGAAAAACCTCCAGAATACAATCGTCATCTAAAAACTGTTTCAGCTGATGGTATACAATTATTTCTAAAACCATGGAAAGAAAAGGCAGCTTCGAAATAGGCCGATAATTTGCCAGAACATTAGGATCAATGCCAGGTTTTTTAAGCAATGGCTGCACTACTGCAAGTTTAAAACTAGCAGGGACCACACCTGAGGACAGACTGCTATTTATAATTGTACAAACAGGCTGCACTATGCTAGATAACACATCATGTGGCCAACCACATCCTCTATAAGTGAGACAGTCACCAGCTCAAACTGAGTGAAAGCAGCGGAGCAAGGGACCGAAACAGAGCAAGGGACTGAAACAGAGGCAAGAGCCCGAAACAGAGGAAGGGACCGAAACAGAGCAAGGGACTGAAACAGAGGCAAGGGCCCGAAACAGAGCAAGGGACAGAAACAGAGGCAAGGGACCGAAACAGAGCAAGGGACCGAAACAGAGCAAGGGACCGAAACATAGCAAGGGACCGAAACAGAGCAAGGGACCCGAAACAGAGGCAAGGGACCAAACAGAGCAAGGGACCCAAACAGAGCAAGGGACCAAACAGAGGCAAGGGAGAAACACGAAAACAGAGGCAAAGGGACCGAAACAGAGGCAAGGGACCGAAGAGAGCAAGGGAGGGCAAGGAACCGAAACAGAGGCAAGGGACCGAAACAGAGGCAAGGGACCGAAACAGAGCAAGGGTCCAAAACAGAGCAAGGGACCGAAACAGAGGCAAGGGACCGAAACAGAGGCAAGGGACCGAAACAGAGGCAAGGGACCGAAACAGAGGCATGGGACCGAGCAAGGGACCGAAACAGAGGCAAGGGACCGAAACAGAGGCAAGGGACTAAACAGAGCAAGGGACCGAAACAGAGCAAGGGACCGAAACAGAGGCAAGGGACCGAAACAGAGAAAGGGACTGAAACAGAGGCAAGGGACCGAAACAGAGCAAGGGACTGAAACAGAGGCAAGGGATCGAAACAGAGCAAGGGGGCAAGGGATCGAAACAGAGGCAAGGGGGCAAGGGACCGAAACAGAGCAAGGGACCGAAACAGAGGCAAGGGACCGAAACAGGCAAGGGACCGAAACAGAGGCAAGGGACCGAAACAGAGCAAGGGACCGAAACAGAGCAAGGGACCGGAAACAGAGCAAGGGACCGAAACAGGCAAGGGACCGAAACAGAGGCAAGGGACCGAAACAGAGCAAGGGACCGAAACAGAGGCAAGGGACCGAAACAGAGCAAGGGACCGAAACAGAGCAAGGCACCGAAACAGAGGCAAGGGACCGAAACAGAGCAAGGGACCGAAACAGAGGGGTCAGAGTCAGGAGCTATGATAAAAGCCCTGGCACTGCCAACTTTCTCAATAAAGAAACCCAGAAAATTATCACACATGTCAGGAGAAGCTTCCAAACCGGCATTCTGTGGAGTATTAAGCATAGAGTCAGTGGTGTTGAATAAGACACGTGGGTTATGGCTATTTGAAGAGATGATATTTGCCAAATATTCCCTTTTTGTCTTTTTTAACTGTGCTCTGGTAGAGTCGCCAACAGTCTTTAAAGATTTGAAAAGTAACCTGCAGTTTATCCTTTTTCCACCTGCGTCAACACGGCAACATTCCTTCCTTACAGCACGACTTCTGTCATTAAACCAAGGCTCAGGTTTAATCTTTGCCTCCCGAGTTTTTAATGGAGGAACCGAGTCCAGGATTGTTTGACAGGAGGAATAGAACCAGGACCAGAGCTCTTCAGTTTCAAAGTGGAGGAAGTCAGATGATCCATGAAGTTGAAGAAAAGCAGTAGAGAACTGAGTGGCCGTTGTAGGGTTAATAATCCGACAGCGCTGAGCCGCAGCGAGGGTTTTAACTGCAGTAGGTGTCAAACTAACACTGAATAAAACAGGCAGGTGATCTGAGAACACAGAGTCACAGATTTCCTGATTGAGGAGATAATATTAGCCAAATATTCCCTTTTTGCCTCTTTAGCTGTGCTCTGGTAGAGTCGCCAACAGTCAACAATCAGACGCAGGTTGTATAAATGTTGGGAGTTGGTTGGGTGAACACATGTCTGCCTAAAATAGGTTGTTAGCGACACTGATGGCGGATGTTTAGTGTAACATGGAGCAAAAAGCTGAGGCAGTTGTTTTTTCCTACATCCGCTGGGTGGGGTAGGTTGCTACAATGGATAGTAGCCACACAGGCACACCCGCTAGAAGGAAACAAACGCACCCAGTACAACACTTTCATTCTATTGGCTGAGAGGTTGCCAGGAGATGGTTTGTTTATTTTGTTCCAGAAGCAAGCAGGAAATGTTTCATAAGTGAGCAGAGAATCTGAACAGAGACTATGTCTGAGGGTGAAGAGAAGTTTTGAAAAGAAAGACATGAAGTCCTGCTCTCAAAATAAAAATGTAAACAAAAGTATTAAAAGTTTTGAGAACAAAAGACATGAAATCCTGCTTTCAGAATGACGATGTGTGGTCTTGGATTATGGTAGAAAGATTCCCCCATAGTTCTCTGATTTACATTGCTATTGGTGTAATACTCTGCATTCCTTAACATGCAGTGGAACACCTGCATGTCGCTTTGTCAATTTTATTTTTCGGAGGTGATTGTGACCGGTGGACTTCTGCGTTGTGTGTGTGTGGTGATCGGACAAACCACAAAGCACCAAGTCTGGGTTTGGAGGCGGTCTCCGTTTATTGATCTGTCAATCGGGAGATATTAGCATCAGCACATAGCATGTGCTCCAGTTCTCCAGCTCGATCTCTCCCCAGTGGAACGAATGATAAAAGGGAAGAGGAAATGAATAACTCAACATTTATAACAGTCCTGGAGGACCCCGAACAAGAGAAGAAGAAAGTAAGGCAGAGCTGGAGGACCAAACCCCCCATAGCAGACACAGAAGAACACAAGAACAGCCAGAAGCAGATGGACAAATACATTAAAGAAAAACATCCATCCATCCATCCATCCATCCATCCATTTTTCCGTCACCCTCTCCCTAACGGGTCGTGGAGTTGCTGGTGCCTATCTCCAGCCGCGTTCCCGGGCGAGAGGCGGGGCACACCCTGGACAGGTCGCCAGTCTGTCGCAATTAAAGAAAACATTTTTTGTGTAAATATACAACTATTAAAATAGTCCCAGTTACATGATGGTTGTTGGGTTAAAAAAACAATTGCATCTCATAATCTGGATGCAACATACAACCCCTAGTAGCTGCTAATTCATGTACTTCAGGCTTACCTGCCGTTTCTTCAAGGATTTTTTGCCAAGAGCTGGCACAAAGCGCTGATTATGGTAATTTTTTATAATTCAGTTGAGTTCTTTGAATTAAATAAAATCTTCAGCAAAAGCATGCATGTACCTTTAAACGATTACCTTTAACCTTTTCACATAGATTGAAAATCACAAAATAAAATGGCCTTTTCCACAAAATAACAAGCAAATGACAGATCTGTTCACTTCACAATGTTGTTACATGGAAAAACAGAAAGAGCAAGAGGATGTGAAAGCAGTCACTTAGAGTCCGTATCCAGATGTTTTATAATCCTTCTACTCTTATTTTTTTTTTTTGTTTAGCCATAATTTCTATAAAGCAAATATTTTTTTATATAACTTCATGTGTAACATACCATACATATTATGTTTTGAACCAGATTTCACCAATGACATATTATGCTAGAAAATGCTCCACTGAACTCTCATCATCCAGTAGACCTAAGCAATGAAGTAATCCATATGTAAGACAGACATGCAGCCTTAAAAAAGGCATAAATCACACAATTTACATATTTTATTTTCCCAACTTGCCCAACTCTGGAGGATACATACTTGAAAAAGGTTAACACTTTTTCTACTGGTTATATCCAGTCTAGCACTGGGTTTACTACACATGTAGTAATGCACATTTGTAGAAATGCACATTACTATAAATTTGATAGTAATGTGCATTCTCAGCATTAGGAATTGCTGCAAAGTCTACCACTCATACATGCTGATCCAGGAGAAAGAATCCTAAAAGTTAGTAACCCAATCTGAGACTTTTCTGCTAATTTGATAGTAACTTGACCTGTACTGCATTGTTTGATAAATAGGCTCAGTTGGAATGCACATATATTTGAATGTGTCTAAATGATTGAATTGATTACCTTTCTCAAAATTTATTTTTGAAAAAAAACCCACAATTTTATTTGTAAGTGACATTTGTAGCTGACATTAATTGTCCATTCGCACGATATAAAAAAATGAATTGGTGTCATGAAGTGAGTGGTGATTGGAGGTGGTGAGGCAGACGCTGGAGGCCCAGGTAAAGTGAATAGTGAGAATTTATTACAAAAATAGTCCAAAAAGCGACAAAAACAGTCCGCGGCCAGGCAGCACGGTTGAGCGGAAGCCAGGGCTCAGCACCGGTAGCAACTGGTCATAAAAGCGGTGAACACAAACAAATGGCAGACTGACTGTGCAGCAATGACAACTTACGACAAGGACCCGACGAGGAACAAAGGACACAGGAGGGACTAAATACACTGAGGGTAATCATGGGAACAAGACACACCTGGGGGGCAATCAAGGGGAAGACAGGACAACGAGGAGACTCAGGACACAGAAAACTCAAATAAACACAACAGAAAAAACACAGAACATGACAGTACCCCCCTTCAAGGGGCGGCTACCAGACGCCCCAAAGGAAAAACACAGAACAAAAACCAGGGTGAGTGGAGGGGCGACGGTAGGAGGGCCAGAGTCCAGAAAAACAGAAAACTACCCACAAAAGGTGGGCGGGAACACAAAAGGAGTCCAAGGGTCCAAAACTAAACAAAAAGCTACCCACCAAGTGGGCGGAGGCGTCGAGGGAGGTCCGGTGGGCGTCCCATGACGCCAGAAGAAGGCCCCCACGGAGGAGGTCAGGAGGGCGCCCACGGCGCCAAGGAAAGCTAGGGGACTCTGGAGGACGGCTAGGGGGACTCTGGAGGACGGCTAGGGGGCACTGGAGAAGCACTAGGGGGCACTGGAGGAGCACTAGGGGGCACTGGAGAAGCACTAGGGGGCACTGGAGAAGCACTAGGGGGGACTGGAGGAGCACTAGGGGGCTCGAGAGGAGCACTAGGGGGCACGAGAGCACGGCTGGAGCAGGGCGACAGGAGAGCCGGCTGGAGCGGCGACAGGAGAGCCGGCTGAGCGGCGACAGGAGAGCCGGCTGGAGCGGCGACTGGAGAGCCGGCTGGAGCGGGCGACTGGAGAGCCGGGCTGGAGCGGCGAGAAGCCGGGCTGGTGGAGCTGAAGTCCTGCTTGGGAGATCATGCAGGGCAAATGCACTCTCCAGCACGAGCGAGTCTGCCGTCTGAGAACTTTGCCACTCTGCCTCCTGTTGCAAAATCTGACAAACTGGCCCGCGAGAGCCGGGAATTGGTGCGATGGCATCCGGGACGTGTCCAGCTATTCGCAGGAGGCGAGTCCGGCCATAGCCCCAAACGCTCGGCAGCAGCGAGAAGGCAGGCCTTACATCCTCCGTCAGATAGATCCTTCCAGCCAGTGTCCCAACTGCTACTAGATCCAGTCCTCTGGGTCCATCTGGCCTAGATAGTCGCGAGCCTCACCTTATTCTTGTGGTCGGGTCCTTCTGTCATGAAGTGGTGGTGATTGGAGGTGGTGAGGCAGACGCTGGAGGCCCAGGTAAAGTGAATAGTGAGATATTTATTACAAAAATAGTCCAAAAAGCGACAAAAACAGTCCGCGGCCAGGCAGCACGGTTGAGCGGAAGCCAGGGCTCAGCACCGGTAGCAACTGGTCATAAAAGCGGTGAACACAAACAAATGGCAGACTGACTGTGCAGCAATGACAACTTACGACAAGGACCCGACGAGGAACAAAGGACACAGGAGGGACTAAATACACTGAGGGTAATCATGGGAACAAGACACACCTGGGGGCAATCAAGGGGAAGACAGGACAACGAGGAGACTCAGGACACAGAAAAACTCAAATAAACACAACAGAAAAACACAGAACATGACAATTGGATTGACAGTGAGGCAGTTCAACTGAGTTTTGTATCTAGCCTCAAAGGAAGATGTACTGAAACCCTGATATCATTATTAGACATCTTTAAAAAAGTAATATGAATAATTGTTTCAATAAGTTCTTTACATCCCTGCTGTTATTTGAGGTTTTTCAGTAAGTGCAGGTTTTTTATGCATAAACAGACATACATATTTTTAATTATCCTACATGGTCAGAAATTTATTTTTATCTGTGTATGCTGTTTTTAATAACTATGTTGTATTTCTTTTTATGTAGAAAATGTGACCTTGCTTTTTTATATTTTTACCATTGTGTGAATCATGCTTACATTTGTCACTTTGGCGCTGGCACTTATGAATTTCTCCAATACAGTACAATAAAAAATATTTCTGCTTTATTCTACACTGTACTAAATGCTCAGCTATTCACCCAAGACAAATGAAAGACATGCAGCAGACCTGAAGACCTGCGATAAACATTATAACTCATACAGGTACAGAATTAAGTAACATGACACAATGTTTTATGTAACTATTACTAAAATATTTCAAATGCACTTTGTTACTCCCTACTTTCATCAATTAACTTCTTTGATTTTCTGAATCAATATATTGAAAAACCAAAAAAGTTAAGGTGATAAATATACAGCTGTGAATTTTTCCCAAATGTCAGCACTTTTCTGAAACATTTCTTGTAAACAAACCATGTTGAGTTTTGGAGAAATAAATAATAATGTTGAACTTGTACTGTTGCATGAGAGGAAAGCAGCGTCCTCAGAGGATTTGGGGGTATCTGATGTAAGACTGTTGTAAACATCACAAAAGGAAGTCACTCAATCTCAGCTTTGACAAAGAAAGCTGAGTACAGTCATTTCCTCACTACCGTGTTATGATGCTGATTTGGACATTATCCACATAGTCATCAACGGCTGATCTGACTGACGTCAAAAACTTATCAGATCTCTTACTGTTCATGGTCAAGCTGCAATGGAATGCATCCTCTTTCAGCTTTGGGAAAAATGTCTTCCTTCCATCTTTGCTTTACTCTTCCTTGCTTTAAGTCCTTTACATACTTTAGCGTTTCATACCTTCATTCTGCCTATCGCAACATGCCTGATATATTTGTTCATAAATTTGAGCATTGATAAGGCAGATGTGACAAATTCTTGTCTTGCTTCTATAGTTATTTAAAACATACTAATATTGCAAGCTCTAATCAGCAAAATAGACCTGTGGTCATTAATCACCGTAGGCGTATGTTACGACATGTTGTTGTAATCTTTTGTGCTTTGATCAACCCAGCAATCCTGTTTATATTCACCAAATGATGTTAAATCAATTTAAAACAAAGGAAACCTTTGATGCCGCCAAACTAATGGAAAACAGACATCTGCCTCTGCTCGTTGAAATGAGAGGACACTAAGAGGGAAAAACAAACCGGATGAAAGAAAAAGAGACAACAAAAACCAATAAACAGTTCTCGGGCCAGTAACTGCAGAGTACACATGCTGCTTTGGAGCCAGAGATACCTGGCAGAAGATACAGAGAAAGACAAACACAAACAAGAGAAAACACTGTCATGCAATCAAAATATCAAAAGGTGCAAGAGACAGCTGGTAAAAAACAGAGTGAAAATATAGAAGAGCAAAACGTTCTGCTGAGCCCTGTGTTTGGCATTCATGAGTTTTCTAATAGTGGAAACCACCATCTCTTAGGTTAATTAGCTACTTTAAATTGCTCTCTGATATGCTTTCTGTGTTATGAGAGAGCAAGTCTGTGATGAAGTAATGAGCTGTTGCAGGGTGTGCCTCACAGCTCACCCAGTGCATGCTGGATGTATACAACCCTACTGGTCTCGTATCTCATAGCAACAGTGATAAACAAGAAGGAAGGAGATAAAACATGATCATCTGACGAGCAGAATCAGCAAGAGGCTTGGATTTTAGATAATACAGTCAGAGGTCAGAGTTTGATAGGTGTTAGTTATTTAACAAAGATCAGTGCTTTATTCAAACATCAGAAAATTTTGATATCTACTTAAATCCCCTTCTATAGAAAGCAGTGGCCCCTACAATAAAATCATAAGAGAACATACCATACTAGCTGATTTCAGAAGTAATAAAACCTTTTTCCCTAAGATGGAGTAGACAAATGATCATTTTTGTGGCATTTATGGTTATGATATTCCATCGTCCAACAGTTGGCTTCAGGTAATTAGAAAGGAGTTGGGCCTGAAAGTGAGGTAATTTAATTGAACAAAAAGGTTGTTGGTTGTCGAGCCAGCCTTTTTGATGCTCTAAGTGCCCATTTTAAGTCTCCCCTTTTTTTCCCTTTTTCAATAAACTCTTGATTTTTATTTTATTTTATTTTTTTATCTAGAGGGGCACAAACAGGCTTCAAAAATAGTATTTAGCTAAAAATAACAATTTATCTAAATGAATGAGTCTCTCTCCCCTTGGTCTAATAATGACTGAACAGATTCTCAGTACCCTTGCCTCTGTATGTTGCGAAGACATCAGGGCCATGGCGAGGAGGAGGGGGACGGAACTCTAACTTTCAAATTATGAGCAAGAATATTTGGTTTGTGAATAAAACCGTAGGTCTGGTGTGGAAGCTAGAAAAACTTTTTCTATTTATTTTTGTAATTGTCCTCATAATAGCAAGTTCTGCAACACAGAGATCATTTGACTGCAGAGAAAACTTCTGACTTGAATTTTATCAGGCAGCCACAGTACTGGACTAAATGCCCAGTTTGCTGCAGGCAGCATGAGTCGGTCCCATTGCTGCAGGTCAGAATCAAATGTCCTGATATAGAGAAACGGTGCACTGCCTGTTACCATGACGCACCTCAAAGCCCCGGTACCGCCTGCTCACTGTTCGCTCTCTGCTTCTCCTTAACCTAACCAGGAGAGTTCGCACCGCTGCTGATTGATCAGGGGAAAAAAACAAGAAACCCTGGCAACCAAAACAGCCTCTGTGGCTCAACAGTCACAAAACAAAAAAGCCTCATAGTCTTTCCCTAATACTGCCACATAAATTAAATCTCCCTATTGGTCTCTCGCATCCAGGAGATAAGTGCACAGCGCAGGGGAGCAGCTCTAACTCAGGGCAGGCCCAAGGTAATATGGGACCTTAGGCAGAATCTGATTTAGAGCCCCCCCCCCCTTCCTACTAAGAACATCCACGTCACTAGCAGTGATTAAATATAGATTTAGTGAACTCTGACAGTGGGCCCAGGTTAATTGGCCAGCTTAAAATCAATCATCAGTTACTGGGTATTATTTACTGTGACGTATTTGTGAACAAACCCAGCTCAAATACAAATATTACACATGGCATCAGATTGTAGCCAAGTTTGATAGATTTTTGAGGCAGATCTATGAAGACACTGTCACAGTAATCAACTGAGCTTAAATGCATGGATTTTTCTCAAGATTTTCTAGAATGACAAAATCTAATGAAAAATAATTTATCTCTCAACCTTACAATTCTAAATCTATCTGAGGTGCTAACATTAAAAAAGGATTTGCAGTTAACCCCTCTAAGCTTTTTTGATCTTTAGAGCAATCTGCAGCCAAGTTTCTATGGAGGCTAAACAGTCAGATATTATGAGGGTTTATTTAGCAAAACAGCAACAAATTTGCTTATTTCATAACTTCATAACCAGCGACCTCCTCTCCTATGGTTTGTTTAAAAACTACAGTCTCAGATCAACACATATGCTTTGCATTGCCCACACATGATGACATTGATAAAATATGATACAGTTAAATGTTAGAGTCTAGCTTAATATGGATTGTTGCTATGTTTCTGTACAGTGTTTTAAGATCTTGTTCAATGTGCCCCTTTACCCCCTGCCTCTTTAAAAGTCTCTGCACTGCCAAAATGGAAGTACAGAAACAATCAAAAATGTAATTTGGAATAATAGTGGACTTTAAGGGGGCATTCATTAAGCTTTTATTTTTAGAACTTATTTGAACTCTTTAAATAATATCAGGCTGTAAAAGAAGAGAAGGTATTGCTAACTTCCTGCACCTTCTTTGCCATCCTCAACATTTGCTCTGATCAGATGATGTAATTTAAAAAAAACCTTTTGCAAAAGACAAACCACTCCATTTCCCTGAAGCATTCAGATGTGCAGACTGAGTAAAGTTCACATCATCATGCCTACTGGGAATAAAACTTCTTCCAACCCAGTAACTGTTTGAACAAAACTGACTGCATAATGGTGGGCTGTCTTGTTAGGGAGGGGATGTTGAGGATTTGTTGACATTTCCCATACACTTGGTGATGTGTGTTCTGTATGTGTCTCTAATAAGATTGACACTTAAAGCCAGTCATGTGTAACTTGTGCTTGACTGCTCTGCTCATTGTTTTTACGTAAACACTCAACTGTTAAAGGGGCAGTATTGTGTATTTTCCAGGCTCAGTCCCATTTCATAGCACAATCCAGTAATTATTCAGTTACTATAAAAATGTTGTATATATCAAACATGACTTAAAAGAAATTTGACTGAAGAAAGTACCAAATCTCTGAATCACCTGACAACTATAAGGAAACGAATATAACGGAATTGTGAGCGGCCAGGTTAGTAACTTCCTTTGGAAACTACGACAAAAGAATTTTGAGCTTGGAGATAAGCCTGGTAAACTGTTAACCCTAAAACGTAAGGATGCCCAAGCCACACGATCCATTTATAGCATCAAGTCAAAAACTGGCACTATAATAGCTAGTTTCAGTACTGCACTAGCTTAGTGTTGTTTGTTGTGACGCGCTGAGTGGCTAACATTGTACCTGTTGATCAAATGTATATTTAATCCCAAGATTCTTCGTTTATCTGATGATGCTATAGACAGAAGAACCGTTTGTGAAGTTTCTATTTATTCCATGCTATACACGGCAACACCATCAACAATGACTCCACTCTAGCGGTCAAAACTGATATACCCTTCTGAGTTCAATGCATGTCAGCCATTTGTCACCTCATGGTTTATATACTGGAGGCCACAGCCCCACCTAGCGACCAAAACCCCAAAATACACATATTTGGCTTCAATACACCATCCCCTAATTGGCATAATAAACAAATTCTCAACAGTAATAATACAGGAGACAATATGTGACACAAATGTGACACTAACATGTTAAATTAGACACCATACACCAGGGGTTCCCAAAGTGGGTCCTCGAGGGCCGGCATCATGCATGTTTTATTTCTCTCCCTGATTTAACACACCTGATTCAAATGATGGCTCGTTAGAGGCCTAGGAGGAACATTGACATTCTGAAAAGGTTGTCACTACCACCAAGGAGAGAACTAAAACTTGCAGGATGCTGGCCCTTGAGGACCGTCTTTGAGGACCCCTGCATTACACCACGCAAAGTTTGGAAAGTGGTCTCTCAATAATATTGGACTTAGTTTTCAATTTTACTGACCTCACAAATCCATGACCATCTGGAAACAGAGGCCAGGATCCTCAAGGTGCAGAGGGATCCATTATGACCACGATATCTCCAAGACGTTTGGAGACGATGTGACACAAATGTAACACTAACATATTAAATCAGACTTTTCCTATTCTTGTTTCATTTCTGCCTTTTTTGAAGCAAGGGTAAATATTTTCGAACCTTCATCATTCAAGATGGCTTCTGCTTTGTACAATACTGTACTCAGCCCTTCATCATCAAGATTTTGCTGACGCAGCACCTGTGCCAAAAATGACTTTATTGTGTCCTGATCTAGATTAGTAAGAGCTTCTTTCAGTTCTCTCTCAGCACCAACAAAGTTTGTTCCATTATCAGACCGCAACTGTTTAACTTGTCCTCTTCTGCTGATAAATCTCCTCAATGCATTGATGCAGGAATCTGTATCAAGTGTAGCTGCAACCTCCACATGGATGGCTCACCTTGCCAGGCAGGTAAATAAAATACCATATCTCCTGCAGCATGTTCGTCCTCTTTTAACTTCAAACGGCCCAAAATAATCAACCCCAGTATTAAAAAAGGGAGGATGATCTGGGAGAATCCGTGCAACAGCTAAGTCAGCCATTTTTTGATTAATGGCTGACTTAGCTGTTGTACAACAGTCAGCACCTGCAGACTGTTGTACCGCCTGCAGGTGCTGCACTCACCAATAACCTTTCTCACTGCAGAATTTCCCTTTGTAATCCAAAACCTTTCTCTTACAATCAACAGTCCTGGTGTCCAAGAACTTGATGAAAATGCCTGAGGATTAACCTCAAAAAAGATGTGTTGTTCTCTGGCCAGAATTATTAGATGTTTTACTTCCTCTGGCATTGCACTTCTATGAAGCCGACCTCCAACTCTTAAAATTCTATCTTCCAAAACAGGATCCAACATATAGATAGAAGTCATATGGCTTACTTTAGAGTTGTTTGACAGAGCTTCGATCTCATGCTGGAAATTTTGCTGTGACAGTACAAAATGATGACGAACTCTGCTCTCAGTGGTCCTTTTGCGCCCTCTTGTGTTCATCTGATATACAATTGGATTCTTGTCCGTTAAAGAGTCAAGTGTTTTCTCCTACATTTCTCCTTTAAGACACACTTTAGCCTTAGGTACCAGGCCGCTGCTCTTTTAAGTCTTCTCCAATCCGAAAAATGTGCAATAAACTGGTCAGTAGGTGCCGGAATGTCAAAACCAATGATGTTAACCGCAACCTCCTTTTTCAATCTTTGTTGCCGACATCCATTTCTACCGTTTAGGCCACCTTTCCACAAGAACTCTCGTCCATTCAACCACATCCTGGTTTTTAGGAAGTTTGAAACTTTCAATCCACGAGACACATAATCAGCCGAATTTTCTTTTGTGTTGACATGATTCCACTGAGTAGGTACAGACAAATTTGTGATGGTTGCAATTCTATTTGCCACAAATGTGTGGAAGCATCTGTCTTCATTATTGATGTATTTTAACACAGATGTATATTCAGCTCTGCTTTAATAATAGCATCCACCTTCACAGCTAAGACAGCAACTAAAAGTTCAAGCCTGGGAATGGTGATAACTTTCAGTGGTGTTACTCTGGCCTTCCCCATAAGGAAAGCAACATGAATGATGTTTTTATAATTTACCATACGAATGTACACAACAGTTCCATATCCAGTTTCACTAGCATCTGAAAAATTGTGTAATTGTGCATGCTTTATGTAGGCCGGTCGCGATAAATAATAAATCAATTAATCGCACAATAAATTAAAACAATCAACCTAATTTTAATTGTCGGCTTTATCGTTTCTTCCAGCCTTTTTCTCCCATTAATTTTCATTCAGTGTTGGAGACACTGAGACACTGAATAAAAAAAGGCTCAACTTCGGTGCTCTCCACTGACCCTCCCTTCCTCATTTCCTTACTGTGATGCTCCAGCGCACACCACAATCTTAGAGCTGTCTACCGATAACTGTTCGATTGGGTTCAGTTGTGTCGTGTGGTGTCCAACAATGGGCACAAAATAATGGCTACAAGTCTGGTTAACTAATTTTAAAACCAGGCATTCATCAATGCTTTACTACAATCTACCTGCAATGCATGTGACTAGTGTCAGCCACATGCTACATGAATGATATTCATTCAGTTCTTACTGAATGAATATTCAGTGGTAGCAATTTCGCTCCAACTCTATATTCTATATTGTCATTTCTATATTTTTGCACGACATGTTGAATAAACATTAATGTCGTTTCATCTCCGGTGTCCGCTGGACTTCGGGTTGCGCAGTGTCAGCAGTTTGGGATTCCTCTCCGTAATTTCCCCTCAGAAAACACGAGGGGAATCCGGCTTTCTGATTGGCTACCTGTCACATTCAACAGGCTGTGTTAACAGTCGGGGAAAACCCTTTAGAACTACAATGATGCTGGAACTCTGAGTTACTACAAGGCTGCCATGTCTAGAACTTCAGACATGGCAGAATGTTTTGGGTATTACATAACTGATTTAACCTAACTACTGCTACTCACAGGACTAGTGTAGCCTTTCAAAATACAGCTCACTGAAAATGTATCTTTTTCTTTCAGGTTAGTGCAGAGAGAGCTACAGATGTAAATCGCAAACGATAAATGGCAATATGCTTCAAATGGTTTTCGAATATACATCTCACAGTTCCTGAACGGGAAGGAGTTGTTCAGTCTGCTTTTTTCAGAAAAACTGACTGGGTGTCTCACAAAGACAGAATTGTTTCTCCACCTGTCACACACACACACACAACAGTTGGCTGAAAGCTGAGCTCCACTTTAGAACTACAATGATGAAATGTCAGAACAACAGAGACGGTGGAACTCTCACTGACTACAGAGGAGGGCTGGGTTGGCAGTTAAAAACTACAATGATGGTGGAACTCAGAGTTGCTGCAGAAGGAGGCTGAGCAGAATGTTAGAACTACAGACACTGCAGAATGTTTTGGGCATTGTATAACTGATTTAACCCAACCACTGTTATACATTGGATTAGTGTGGCCATTTAAAGATTACTGAAAATTTCAAAATAAAAGCCTCAATTATCTTCTCTGGTTAGTGCACCATCATACACGGTGCAATAATATTAGCCAGTATTATCTTGTTCTCTCCGGTTAATGCACTAACATTAGCATTTCCCCCCCCCCCCCCCCCCTCGTACATTAGCATTAGCCATTTTCCTACAATAAGCTATTTGATATTTTAGACATGTTTAGTGCACTAAATGAACATGTCCATGTAGGACAACATGCTATTGATACGCCACATGCTACTGACAGCATTCACACTAACATTACCATTTTGGCTAATTTTAGCTGATTCATTCATTTTAACATAGTGAATGGTGCAAGTCCAGGTTAGTTAACATTCTTGTGATTCTCCACATACTATTTTGTAATTGTCAGCTAAACTTAGCATTGATGTTAATTTTTAGCATCACAACGCTGGGTCCAAACTGACGCGCACAATTTATCCTGCCCCAGTTAAATTTCTTCAGGAATTTTCAAGTTTATTACCAATGTGTGCCTTGCCATGCTATTTGCTTTTGTCAAGAAAATCTGAGATCATCCCACTTCCCCATGCTGGAGATTTTAGTTAACAGTAACAATAAATAAAGTTACCTTTAAAATAAGTCACACAAATCACATCTAGACCCAACAGTTGACCCAGACTGCAATAAAATAAACCTGGTTGTGTGTGTTGTTTTTGTCTCCTGCAAACTTTGCTTTAATTAAACTTATTTTTTCTATCTAATCATAAGAAATCATAGTCAGAGAGAGAGATGAGTCAGGAAGAGCAGGTTTCCTGAAAAAAAGAGGAAGTAAGGTTTCCAGCTTGCAGCTGTATAAAAAATAGCTGAGACCAGTCCTTGTTTAAAAGCATAAAAGTTTTTAAAGGATGAAATCTAAACATTTTGAGTAATTAGATAAGATTTAAAGTAAAGTACTTATATTAATATTGGGTTACTTATAACAGTACTTACTTACACTCGTGAGAAAACTTACAAGTAAAACAAGTAACTAACTTTGGTATCAAATAATAATAAAAGAGTAATAAGTTGTGGTTATCATAAAATTATAAATGAATGCTAAATCAGAGAAACTAAAAGGGTTATGAATGTGATTCTAACATTGAACTTGAAATGTTGTAAAACATGTAACTGCTATTAAAGATCAATGCGTTAGAGGATGATCAAGGCCTGATTTGGACATAGATTGGGGAAGTAGGGGAAGGGTTAGGGGTAGAATGGGGACTAACGGAAAGCAGAGATGATCAAGGCCTTATTTGGGCATAGAAGGACATGGGAGGAACATTGAGCAACCCTGAGACATTAGCCAAGACATCAGGACAAGATGTCTCTAAGACAGTGATGGAGATGAGTTCATCTGTCCAAACAAGTTACCCAATAAAGCAAGCACAGCAACAGTGTTAGCCAATGAAAATGCACCGAAAGCGGGTATAAACCCTATATAAGGGGAGAGCAAAAGAGGAATCTTTGGTTGGATCCTCCAGGCAGCTTCGAGTCAAGACCGAGATGGACAAAGAACTCTGCAGCTGAAGAAGAGCCGGGGCCACGGAGCCGAAGACTGTCTGCGCATGGGGACCAATCCATCAGCCCCGCAACATGTGGCTTCAAATCGCACTTCTCTCATCGGCTGGGTTCAGACCCCAAAGACAAAGATGAAGACCAAGGAAAGGATGAAGACAAAGGCAAAGATAAAGACCCAAGTCCTGTGTGACTTCACCATCCCGGCAGAGATGACAGCTCATCAGACCGACAGAGATCCCTGCCTTCATCGATCAACCTCCTCCTCCTCCTGCGGCAACACCTTCTTCATCATCAGACCAGTTCTGGGGTTCGAAACACCAAACTCCGTCCGTCTCTCTCAAAGGTTCCCTTTTTAATTCTTAGTATCAGCGTTAGGGAAAGATAGGCTAGATGATTGATTTTACTTATTTGATTATTTCTGCTACTGAATTAAGCTGTACTGATCCTTGCAAAATTGCTTTACTAATACATATTTAGCATTAAGAAAATCTAAAAGATGTTGTGGACATTCAATTAATGAGTCACCTCAAAGTTCTTTGATGGTAGTAAAATAGCTGTGATGTTTGATTCTGGGGAAGAAAAGTAGGTAATGTTTTATAGGTTGCTTTAGCCCAAATTTAAAACAACATCCTTGGGACTCGCCCGAGTCACTAAAACCAACCTGATTCAGTAACAAGTGCAAGTTGCAAAACAGAGAAGAAGCGACCGTTAACAGATGTGCTCTGTGGAACTAGTTGAATGTATGCTGCTCAGTCTGGCTAATTCACAGAGGGAAGAAGGGTGGGACATCTGGATGTAGGCCGTAGAAATCAGGCGAATTCTTTCTCGAAACCAGCTTAAACAGAATTTACTTTAGTTCTGGATAGGGTAAATCCCAGCAGATTTAGGAAACTCAATTGACCCGTTAGATGGAGAGCTGGTAGCACATCTCCCCTCTCAGAAGAGGAAGTAGTGACTGAGAGAGTAGAGAGTGAATGAAAGGGGGGGGGGTGTAGCGGCAACAACACTTTGAATTTTCTATAAAGACTGGAAGAAAGAACAAAACATTGCCACTGTATGTGACATTTTTAACTCAAAATGTCACATGCAGCAATGAATTTTCGGTGACATACTTTCCTGAAATCTGGAAAAATGTGGAATTCGCACAAGGGCGGAATTAGTACCCAAAATGGGCGGGGGGAAGATGTGGAGAATGTGGGACCCACTACGCACTCAAACCAGTGGAAAAGGGGCATTAGTCTTAAGTTTTCCAAAGCAATATATCACATTAAACCATGTCTTGCAACTTTTTGCTCTAAGAGAGATGTCAATAGGAACAACAAATTAAGCTAGTTGTTGCTTTCATTGTTTTTATTAATCAATACAAAAACATGACTGTAGTCACTGAATTGGTGCACTATTCCCAACAAAGTATAATGATTATCCACCTCCTCCTCCCTCCACAACTCACAAGAATAGCTCAAAATAACTTTCACACAAAGTCAAGGTTTGCACATAACTAAACCTAAAAGTTACAAATTAGGAAATAAATCCAAAGGCTTTTCAAAACTACCTAATAAACATGCCCAATTAGATCAACAGGTAAAGATGAAAGGAATATTTATAATCTCTTGACTGCGTCATCGATTTCTGAAATTTGTTCTTTTAGTTGGTTCCACTGTTCAGGATTCAAGGAGATGCCTAAAAGCCAAAAACAAAACAAAGGAGAATAATTATGCGTGCAAAAGCCATACTAACATCCCATGGCAATTCATCTGTAACATAACCGAAACTTCCTGATGGGATTACCTTTTTTCCCTGGCTTCATCTCCCCATCTTGGTTCATCCAGTATTCCCTGATGTCAATCAGAACTTTGCCCTTAAAATCTCGAACGCTGACATATCTCATCTTCCCGATCTGCAAGAACAAGAATAGTCAATCCAGCTACAGAACTTAAAACCCACTTTCTTTTTTAAGTCCAGGACCAAAAAAGGGCATTGTATGTTCTGCATGAGCAGTTTGTGATCATGTTAGAGGCCAGGAGTCATAGACATAGATTTCTGTGGAATTATCAGGAAACATTAAAATCAGCAGGAATCAGCCATCCTCCTGACCATCCATCTCCAAGTGTTTGTTCTCTTGTGTTGATCTGCCTCAAAAACTTTGGACTGCATCTCTTCAGGAAAATATCAATCTCCACCATACATCTATTAAAACAGGGATAGATGACTCTGGGTCTAACTTATTTGGAGTTGATGTACAGCTCACAAAATACATCATCTCCCCAAATCAGGGTGTTGTCCTTATTTTGTTTTTTTTCTTATGTCTATTTTAGGTGTCTAGCATAAACCGATGGCCAGACAGAAAACTAAAAAGAATTGTATTATTATTCAGTCAGTCATACACAACACAAATAATAAACAGAGAACCTCAAAGTGTCACTCGTACAAAAACACTTGCATGATTTAAAATGATGGACTACTGTGTTTTCATTCTATGTACACAAAAGCTGTTAATAAGAAATATTTCACACAGACTGATATAAATTCCACAACATTTCAGACTCGTGTTGTTTCCGCCTGTGGTAATCAGGTCAAACTCTGGTGCCATCTTGTCTTGTAATGAGGGTAAGTCAAAACATGAACAATTAAAGCTGAGCACACAGAAGCGGAGGATGTTGTGAGAGTTTCAGCAAAGACTTGAGCAACTTATGTGCAGTTTTGGAGGAAGAGGCTGGATGAAGTGATGGAGAAAAGGAGCTGGTTCTAATGAAGGACTGCAACCTTGGTTATTTGAGCCATATAGTTCAGGAAGAAACAATGACTCTGTTTATGGGGAGGAAGGGTTGGAGCTGGGCATCTGTCGCCTCCAAATCACACAAGAGTAATAAACAAATCTGTGTATAAAATGATTATTCATACTTAACTCTGGTTTAATTCAAGTAATCCAGTTACTTTAAAGTAATTGGTAAAAGTTCTGCATGTGTTCCAACATGCAGAACTCACTGAACTCATGGCGTTCAGTGACCAGCCCTGTAATTCCTCTTGATCTAAACTCTATCGCACATTTCTGTGAGGCTGAGTGTGGGGGATCCACTGTTATGGATCTATTGTAATACTGTGCAGGTTTTAGAACTTCTGTAAACAAGTTTTCTCTCTGATTACAAGTTGAATAACAAACCATGGACCATCACAAAATTTACAATCCACAACCTGAAAGAATGTATGCATGCTGATGTATTTTTTCAAACCTTTATTCTTCTGACCTTAGCATGTAGGACAAACTTTAAAAGAATAAGGAGGATCAAATCACCACTTACTACCCTGATTGTGTCAATCCAGCAGTTTCAGTAGCCATCTTCTTGTGTGTATCAGCTAATATTTGTGTTTAGTAACTTGTGATCTTACTGCAGCTCACCTGGAACATGTTATCTCCATCACCACTGCCTTTGGAGGAGCTACCAGGTTTTGAGCTCTCTCCGCTTTTTTGTTTCTTGGCTGGTTTTTCTGGTGCACTTGGCTTCTTTCTTTTTGCCTAGGAACAGATGTTACTTGTCATTATATCCAAACATAGGAACTACACAGAAATTATTTTAAGCTTATGGTTTAACTTGTGCACATTGGCTGGGAAAAGATTTGTCTAAAAAAATAAGAACAGTTAAGGTAATAGAAACTACAAAAACACACTAAACCAAATGTATATAGATGTCACATCAGTTATATACATATATATATACATATATATATATATATTATATATATATACATATATATATATATATATGTATATATATATATCAAACTCCACCATACATCTTGTCTATCAGACAAGTTAACAAATAAGTTTGCATTTGCGATCAAACCTTAGTCTCTACTTCACTGTCAGAGTCACTTCCAGATGTGGACGACAGCACTTCCTTTGATTTGGGCATTCTGCTGAAATAAATGTTAAAGTTCAGATCTATTGTATAGAGAAACGCACTTCAGATAGGATTGGTACAATTAACGTAACCTCTTAATGTACAATCATATTTAACCATGAGTTATATTATGATAATAATCATCCTTTTCAGTAGCAGTGGCCTTGTTTTATAGATGAGCCGAGTCCAACTCTGCTCTCTGTTGTTGGCTCAAGGTGCTTGGCTTTAATGTGATCTATGCCTGACAAACTGCTAGGATGTACCAACTTATCTGAATTCTGAAAATATTGGAGAATAAAAAAATATGAAGGTAGTTGGGGAAAAGAAACATTGTGTTTTTAGACAAGTCAATTTCCCTTTGTTCACCTTGTTCTTGAGGTCAGCCATATCCTCAGCCTAGCTCTGTGTGTGTGTTTATAATACCTTGGGGTACCATTTTCCTGATACATACTACGTTGTGGGGACTGAAGCATGGTTTCGACATGGAGACCATGCTTCGGTTTGATCCTCAGCCTGGGTGAGGATCAAACTGTGAGCACTGGCTCACAGTCTGAGCCAGTGCTCAGACTGTGAGCCAGTGCTCCTGGCTCAGACTGATCATAAGCCTGAGTTTGGCTGCGTGATAGTGAGCTCAACCTGGACCTGGCTGGCTGCCTCAACCCTGTGATTCTGAGATGGTGCTTTGTTGTAGTTCAAACTACATCCGGTGACCGTTTGTCTGTCTTGGATTCGAGTCCTCTTCCGCTTCAGATCCTACAGATACATTAAAGTGACTTCAACGACAAAATGACTGCCGGGCAGAGAGGGCACACGGCTGCCAGTTCCCCCCGTAACAAAACACATGCAACTGCCATTGTGCTAGCCCTGGCAGCTAAATTTACAGCTAGCTTATTGGGTATTTCACATTAGCTTTCTATCCTTCTTCCTAGTTTTACGTATAAAACTGGGAAGCCGTTTATTTATCTGCTAAACCTAAAACAACTCAAAGATATGTGGGGGAGAAAAATCAAAATGTAGAAGCTTACATGATGAGGTGTTGTAGCGCGGATCTTTTAACAGGAAACGGAAGTCTGACTTGTTCTTCTTCTTTGCCTTAGCTGCATCTGCGCAGCTATGCCGCCCCCAATCTAGATGGTGACAATCATTACATATTCTGCCACGTTTCTCATTTAAACTAAGCCTATAAATGTTTACAATCTGTTTTAGTTAGTTTAGATGAATCAAACTTTTACTGATTTAAAATGTCAGGTGTTCCCTATTTGTTTTCCAGTACAAAACTAATAAACAAGGGTGGGCCATAATCCTCCCTAACTTGGAAAAGTCTAGAATTGTCCCCACTCAAAGAAATAATAAAAAAAACCTTTATACAATACAATATAAATATGAAGCGCCAACAGAAACAAAGAGCAAAAATAAATCCAAGTAACCAATATTAGCTTCTTTTTTTTTCCATTGAAGGTAGCAAATATTTCAATCATATTTAGCTCTCTAACTCTTAATAAAAAGAGTTTGAAACTGGAGGAACGGGCTGAACGTTATGAATGGCCAACAGCTCGGGGTGTGAGAGCCGAGAGCAGATAGAGCAGAGCAGCTGACAGTAAAAAAAAAAAAGAAAGTATGAATGTTTCCCAGATGGCACACAATGGTAATTCAACATTGAATTATAGTCAGAATGGTTGATTTTTGGTTGAGGTCAACACCTGATGGTGGATCAACCATCAAACAATCCAGTTCTAGCCAAGAAACCAATGTTGAAAATATGTAATTGAATCAATGTTGTTTTGTGGTTGAAATCTAAAAATAAATGCCTATGTCTGATCAACATCTGATCAGTGCTGAATCAACGTAGGCTGTTTGGTGCCACCTTTTCCCCTCCTCATCAGAGCTCTGGGTGAGAGCATTTTATTATTGAGGTGGGGTTATCATGTTTTAAATTAAGCACTGTTGAGAATAGTGGGTTGCGATTCCTTTCTGTACATTTTCATACTTGTAAGAAAATGTACAAGTACATGTACATGTTAATTCAATGTTGAATGATCACAAAGGTTGAATTTATGGTTAAGGATGACGATTGATGATGGATAAACCATCATCCAATTCTAGCCAATTAACTGATGTTGAAAAGATGTAATTGAATCAATGTTGTTTTGTGGTCAAATTTTAATAGTTGAAACAACCATGTTGAATCCAGTCTTTTTCAACTCTGGTCCTCAAGGCACACTGACCTGCAAGTTTTAGATATTAACCCAATTCAGCACACATAATTTTAATTTATGGCTGATTGACAGGGTTTTGCTGAATTGAAAACATGCAGGTCAGCTTTCCTTGAGGACTAGTGTCTAATCAATTTTGAATCCAAGTATGCTGTTTATTGCACCCCTCCTCATCTCCTTCTCATCTCCCCCAATCCCCCCAACCTTGCCCTGTTTATTCCCCCTTACTTCCTCTCTTCACCATTAGATGTGCCTCTATTCTGGAACAGCTGAGTTAGATGATTGCATGATCTCTTCTGTAGCCATTAAGAGCTGCAGAAGGCTGTTAGTCATCCACACCACTTACACACAAATCTGAAGCTGTTGGATATATGGAGTGAAAACAGTCTCAAAATCCTTGTGCACTTGAAACCTGATGTATGCGTAAATGCAGTTTTGTGTGTATCAGGCAATTCGGGCAAACTTATTTAATATTTGTAGGCGCAGAAAAAGGTTTTCGTTCGTAATTATGAGATTTGTGAGTTTGAAGTAAAAAATTTTGTGTAGAAATTTTTTTTATAGAAGATGTAACTTTGTGTTTGTACTTTTATTTCACATTCATAATTTATTCATATTTGTGTAGGCATATGCCCACATACTTACAAGTACCCAGAGTTAAAAAAACAAAAAAGTCTTACAGGTTAAAGTCAGGTTTCAAAGATAAAACTATCCAAATTATTTTGAGACTATTTTCTCTCACCCAGGGTAACATGGAGTCCATCAGTCTGTGGCACTGCCCAGGTGTTATGAGAGTCCGGAGTACCACATCTTCCTCTTCACAGTACCCCATCTCCATGTCTATGGAGGTCAGACAAGTTTGCTGGCAAAGTAAGAACAGGGATGGCATGGTCCTTCAACCAGGTACTGGTAGCTTTGACACTGTGTGTGGGTGCCAAGTCCTGCCAGAAAATTAAATCTGCACCTACATAAAGTTGGTCAGCAGCAGGAAGCGTGAAGTGCTCTGAAACTTCCTGGAGGGGTAGGATTAGGTGGCTGTGTTGACCTTGAGCCCCAGAAAACACAGTTGACCAACACCAGCAGATGACATGGCACTCAAACCGTCACAGACAGGAAACTTTGAATGGACCTCAAGCTACAGGGATTCTGTGCCTCTGCTCTCTTCCTCCAGACTCTGAGACCTTGAGTTCTAAAGAAAATGCAAAATTCGTTTTCATCAGAGAACATAACTTTGGACCACTGAGCAGCAGCCTAGTCATTTCTCTCTTCGGCTCAGGTGAAACACTGCTGATGTCATTTCTTGCTCAGGAGTGGCTTGACAAAGAATGCAACAGCTGAAACCCATGTCTTGAAACACTGACTCCAGCCGCATTCCACTTTGTGAATCTTCCCCACATTTTTAAATGGATTTTGTTTCACAATTTCTAAGATGTGGGTATCCCTATAGCTTGTACACTTTTTCTCTTCCACAGCTTTTCCTTCCTTTGACCTCTGTGAATGACTTTGGACACAGAGCTCTGAACAGCCAGCCTCTTTAATAATGACCTTTTGTGACTTGCTCTCCTCGTGCTAATGGTCATCTTTTGGGTAACTGTCAAGTCAACAGTTTTCCCCAGGATTGTGTAGCCTACAGCACTAGACTGAGGGACTATTTAAAGACCTTTAAAGGTGCTTTGAATTAGTTTAATGATTAGAGTGTAGCACCAGGCGTCTTCAATATTGAACATTTCACAATGTGCTGAATTTAGGGTTTTCATTAGTTGTCAGTACTGATCATCCATACCAAAAGAAAAACATTTGAAATATAACAGTCTATCTAATAAATTAATATGATAAAATTGAACATTTTAAATGGAACTGATTTAAATGAACTTTTTACTAATATTCTAATTTTGTGGCCAGCAACTATACATTAGGAAGGTCTAAAATACTTAAGACTTACAAGTCATTTTGTATCTGACTCTATCTGTAAACCAGCTAATGGAAAACCTCTGTGAAGCCAAACATCAGAAAGACCAACTTTCACATGCAGACATAATTTGACAACGTAATTCTGTTAAAGGGCATTTTAAAATAATACCCAACAATGTCGGAATTTAAGATTGTGGAGATTATTTTTAATCAGTGTATTGCAAAATGTAGTCTTGGGGAGTAGATGAATTGCTCACCCACCAACTACAGGAATATGCTTCCAACTCTTCAAAGCTCCAAAGAAGGAAAACTGGAAATAAATAGACATGCAATAAATTTTACAAGTCACCAATAATGTTACAATCTCGGAAGTAAAACCAAAAACATTTTTGCTTTGGACACGTTAACATTGAGTGGTAGTTTTCTGCAAACACAGTTCAGACTGACAAACAGGAACATGATATGGCATCTAAATAAAGAGCAAGAATACAAATATGACTGGTCTTTTAAAATGGAAAACCAATCATTCATTTAGAAAAATGAATGAGAAACACTTCAGTTGAAAGAGCTTTAATCAAACAGCTCAGTGTAATGTACAGAATTGCTTGCTAGCCAATGGCTTCTGTGCATTCCAACAGTATCCATTTTTATGATTCATTTGTGGCTCTTCATATAAGGAGTGCTAAACAGCCAGAAATGAACAGAGAGAGGTGTGTCTACTTTCCAGGTCCTAATCCTCTTGCAAGGTTGTCGCTAGTTTCAGCAGCATCCTTTAAGACTTGCATCAGCATGGCATTTCTCTGCCTCGTCTCTTCCATCCTCACTGGGTTCGATTCAGGGAGGTTCTGGTAGGTGGTGGACAGAAAAGAACCCAAGTAATTCATAATAAATTGAGCTGGAAAATGTTATTAAAAAAAAAAAAAAAAAAAAAAAAAAAAAAAAAAAACGGAACAAAATATTTTTATTGCTAATATAAAAGGGGTGTAAATTGTAAGAAAAAAAAATTAAATGACAGATCTTTGTACATGAGACTCATGTTCACTGATAGAAAATTCCAATCTAACATTTTAAACAAGAACTTGAAAACCTTTACAAATAGTTAGAGATCATTTCACTTCATAAATGTGTGTAGGTGACAGTCATTAAACAAGTAAATAAGACAGAAACTCATTTACTGTTCTGTATTTGTCCTGAACTAATGTAGTCCATTCTACAGTTGAGCTCAAAATGTTTCACAACCCTGGCAGCTCACGTAAATGATAAAATGAAAACATATAGAATACAAACAAAACATAATGTCAAAGGAGTATCAATGTTTTGTACAATTTCTCTTTGTTTTCTTAAAATGGCAAGACATATGATCAGTACCCATCCCATTAGTTAATAGAAAAAACTTCATAAGCATTAGCACAAATAAACCTTTCCTTTACTTACTGACCGCCTTTTTGTATGTTTTCACAGGTATTTTTAAAGATTTTGGTGATCAATCAATCAAATTTACTTGAAAAGAACATTTTAGAAACAAGGCACTTCAAATGGTGAAAAGCTGCAAGGTGTTGCCTTGTTCTCACTCTTATCTTTGACTTCAGTCAGGACTCTGGCTTTGGAACTTCAAAACCTTAAGACTAGCTGTAGTCAGAAAAAATATGTTGGCCAAGTTAAAGGATTAGTTTGAACCCAAAGCTGCCAGCAGTATGAATCACACTGGGTTTTTCTGTTGTGATCTTATGTCACCTGCTGACATAAGAATGTACATACATTGTACCTTTGCTAAAATTATTTTAAATGCAGCATTTGTAAGCCACCAGACACAAAAACTGATTTACTGCTTTCAAAAATATTAAGAAAGCCAATTTTAGAAGAGGGAAGGATTGCCCTGTTTAAATTTCACAGTGATCCAGTATGTCACTTTGTGTTTCTTTCTTCTTCTCTTTACGTAAAATAAGAATTTAAGGGATAAGTAATAAATCAGCCTTTTGTTAAAAGGTTTACCTGTAAAGGTAAATGGGACAGAATCAATTGTGAATCTTACTAAGCTAAAACAAGTCACTGAATTAAATTGTCTTCTTTCACACTGGTTTTGAGTTAATGGGGCACACAACCTATGAGCCATTAACAAAAACATTACATTATTTAATACTAAAATTATTTAAAATGTTGACAGGAATCATGACTGGCAGCTGTTGGTGTACCTGCAGATTTACAGCAAACACTTTATACAAGGTAAGAAGATCAATGTTCATATACTATACAAGTATGAGTAGAAAGATATAATAATATAGAAAGATTAAATATCGCATTAAGGAGAATGCGATAACAGTGGAAACAGTGTCACGCCGTCATGTAGTCTAGAAGAATGTATGGAAAAATGATAAGCATCTCGTCTTCTGTAGGTTTTTAAGGGAAAACGCTGTTTATGACATCGTGACATAAATCATTTGGTGTGAATTCAGTCAGTCAGTCATTTGATCAACGCGTCAGCAGGGAGGCGGTTCGGGTTCGGCGGTTCGGTTCGGTTTCTAAGCGAGCTGTAAACACCGCCGTCTGAACCCAACCAGGTGCGCGACGTTCACAGACACATTAGCTCGATTCCAGCAAGAAGAAACCATGAATAAACTGACAAAAACAACTTTAGCCGCTCAGTTCAATTCTTCCGATTCTCACTTCCGATCTACATCATGGCGCTTCCAATGATTAAGTGACGAAGTTGCAAAGGGTCAATACTTGATATCTCCTTGGTCATGAATGGTGTTTGAACCTAAACAATGTAATATTATCTGGAAGCCATCTGCTAATGGCTCGAGGCTGACGTCCAAGCACCAAATAAATGCAAATCAGTCGGAAAAATAACAATATTAATGTGTGTGTTGATAACTATAGGGGAAAAAAGATCCTTAGCTCCCCCTTAGCACCTGCAGATAAAACATTCTGGAGCCGCCACTGCGAGGGAGCGGTCGAGAACGGCTGGCCGACATTAGCGTTCATAATTCGGATCAACATTGAGCTAAACGCTGCTTCGTCCGCGGAGCGAGAATATCGAATATCCAACTTGAATCTCCCTCCGTGCTCCCGTATTACCATTTTCCCGTAAATAATACCTTGAGATCCTGAGCTCTAAGCTGAGCCTGAAACAGAAACTCCAGATAGGAGAAAGGCAAGGTTGAGTTTACATGAAATCAATCACCTTCAACATCTCTTTCCTTCGCTCTTCTCCTGGAGATATCACAGACCACATTCCATATCCGAGCCCCATAGAAGCAATCGCCGCGGTGGAGGTCAGAATAGTCCGCATCCCGCTCATCCTGAACGGTCACTTTTTGTGGCGTCTGAGCCGCTGAACTCACTTATACTGTGGCTCCCTGTCTGCTCGCTTTCATAATGTCCGAAAGAAGCAGCGGCGCTGGAAACTTGACTTGTTTCTTCCTCTTCTGCTTTCTGTGGATGATGTCGCTAAAAGTCTTGATACAATACTGCCCCCAACAGGAATGGAGTGTAAATTGTATTGACTAAACCTGTAATCCTTATGGCTAATTACAGTCGATGTACTTGTCGTCATTAACCCGGAGGTCATTGTGTTTGTGAACTCTCCAATAACACAGATCGGAGATTTCACAAAGTACAACCATAACGGGAGTATTACTCCAGGTATTATCTGGAGTACACCTTCGCAAAGTACAACCTTTATGTGTGGCGTCAATGGTGTGCATGGTTAAAAACTACAAATGACCACCGGTGATGACATCATAAAAGAGCATCAGGCTCAGGTAGTCCAGGTGATGCTGATTGTTATGAAGCCCATGCTGAAAGTTTGGTGATCCCGAATAAACCGATAACGATGTGACTCGCGCACTCTTCTTAATAATAGGACATGGTGTCAGGAGTCGTGACTTACAGCTCTATTGGGGTACCGGAAACATGGCTGATGACAGAGTCGCTTCTGCTGGTCCATGTGCAACGTTCAGTATCCAGCCGCCAGAGTCTTTCGTCTTCATAAAGCCGCAGGAGTGGGCCAAGTGGATACGACAATTTGAACGGTTTCGTCTGGCAACTAACTTGAACTCTAGTTCTGAGGACAACCAGGTCAGCACGCTCATTTATTGGACGGAAAATGAGGCAGATGATGTTCTGCAGTGACAAGGTTACCAGATGAGCAAAGAAATACGTACCAAGGAGTTCATGATGGGTTTCGAGCTTTCTTCATTGTCAAGAAAAATGTCATTTATGAGCGAGCCAGGTTTAAAATACGCAAATAAGGAGTATGAAACTGTGGATGCCTTTGTTACTTCACTGTATGCGTTCGCAGAACATTGCAGTTATGGAGCGCTACATGATGAACTGATTCGTGACAGGCTAGTGGTGGGACTGCAGGATAAAAGGTTATCTGAATGTATGCAGCGACCCAGATTTGACACTAGAAAAGGCCATCAATTCGGCAACACATAGTGAAGAGGTGAAATGACAGTATAACAGACAGCAAAGTGTATGTAAATATTCATATTTACCCAAAATAATAATAATCGTATCTATTCTATTGAGATGGCACTAGGAGCAGTTGGTAGCACTGTTGCCTTGCAGAAAGAAGGTCCTGGGTTCGATTCCTGGCCCGGGAATCGAACCCAGGAGTTTACATGTTCTCCCTGTGCATGCGTGGGTTCTCTCCGGGTACTCCGGCTTCCTCCCACCATCCAAAAACATGACTGTCAGGTTAATTGGTCTCTCTAAATTCTCCCTAGGCATGAGTGTGTGTGTGTGCATGGTTGTTTGTTCTGTTTGTCTCTGTGTTGCCCTGTGACAGACTGGTGACCTGTCCAGGTGACCCCACCTCTCGCCCGGAACGTAGCTGGAGAGGCACCAGCAACTCCCGACCCCACTAGGGACATTTGTCCCTAGTGGGGTCCATGGATGGATCTAAAGAGATTTTTAATTGATGCAAATGTTTAGAGCCACCTAGTGGTGTGATGACAGACTGCATGCAACGGGTCCTTCAGGCGCTCTGGCGGGTTCCGCACCACAATTCTGAGTACTGGTGGAGGTCAGTGCGAGAGAGGCAGTTCTTCGTTACTTTTTTACTTGGGGTCATATTTTTCTAGTTCAACAATTAACCAAATGCTATAAGAACATTTAACATCTACAAATATAATTTGTAAAGTTTTATTGTGGTTGGGCTGGAAAAATATGACCCTATGACAGGGTTGGGCACTCCTGGTCCTCGAGGGCCGGTCTCCTGCAACTTTTAGATGTACCTCTAAATCAACACACCTGAGTCAAATAATGAGGTCATTAGCAGGACTCTGGAGAACTTGACTGCATTTAGCAGGTGATTCAGCTGTTGGATTCAGGTGTGTTGGACCAGGGAGACATCTAAGAGTTGCAGGACACCGGCCCTCGAGGACCAGGATTGCCCACCCCTGCCCTATGAGTTGGTGTTCCTGGCTGATCACTCAGTCACAACACTGTTTTTTATTTTTCAGCTGAGGGGCCACTTGCAGGCAGTCACATTGTGAAGAATTGGCATTCTTTATCGTACTAGGTGGGTTCTAATTATAAATTTATGAATGTATGTATTAGGTGTTGCACGCTCCACAGCCAGAGCTTCCATCAAAGGGAAGCTGGAAGGGTGGTGGCCAGGTATAAATTTCTTGTGTGCCAGACCAACTGTGTGTTGGGTCCACGCTGTTTGCTGGCTGTGGTAGGTTGGGTAAAATCTGTTTTAAAGTGATTCTCTTAAGTAAATGGTGCTGATGTGGTGTTTTTCTACAGAACTGCATTGTTGATGGTGTTCGTAGGGTTGCACCAGATCGGCTACACCAAGGTTTAATCTGAGAGTGTTGCTTTATGCGATGCAGGTAAGCAGTGTTTTTAATGTGTTTTAGATTGATTTGATTAAAATGATTTAACAAGCATTTAGTAATTTTTGTTTTACAATTCTTGCACTGCCTCCTGTTGTCCTTTTAGCATTTAGTTTCTTTTTTTTTTGTTTAGTCCGCCCAGTTAGGATTGTTTTCTTCTTGTAGTGCTTGTGAGGGCGGGCTAACAACTCTTCATTTATTTGATTTGTTTGAGTTTGTTTGTTTTGGGACACTTCCCTGAATTTCTACATCCTGTTTGGTGTGATCCCCATGACAGGTTGACAACTAATGGATAAATTAGTATATATATATATATATATATATATATATATATATAATTCTGAGGAGTGCTGGTGGAGCTGAAGAGCCACTTGCAGGCAGTCAGTCGCATTGTGAAGAATTGCCGTTCTTTACTGTGCTAGGTGACAAGCAAGCTAATGGGGAAGGTTACACTGGTGCCATGACTCCATGATCCCTGACCAGCTTGATGATGTTCGCCTGGGTTGCTGTGTCATCTACCTACAAGCTACTACTTCACTTCAAGACATGTCAACACACCTGGGTCACAAGGTTAAAGGACTGAAGGGAAAATATTGGCTTTATTGCCAATAATGGCAATAATCTCCCTTCCATTTTGAAATGGAAGGGAGATTCCAACCTAATGTTGAAAATGTGAATGGTCAACCCTCCTTTGGGAGAGGTAGAGGTGTAATGGGTCTCACTTTTCAGTCAGGAGTGGCAGTTGGGTCAGATTTTTGTGCCTCACCCATGTTACCTGCTAGTAATGGGCCTCAGGGATTAGTTTTCTATCTAGCTATGGGGAAGATGAGCCACTCTTCATTTAATGCTGCCCATGACTTACACCTATTAAGTGACATGATTTATCAGTTAGGTTCACAGATTGGAGAGTCCATTCCAATAAATTGTCTTCTGGTGTTGCTAAGGAAATGGAAACCCAAAATGCCACCTGTTTGAAACAAAATGGTGCACATATTGAAGACACTTCGGTCTTTGATAGTCAAAAATTCATAAATGGCCTCAGATGATCCAGTCTGACTTTTGAACTGCACAGTTCATGAGACCACTGGCTTTCCACCATTCTATCTGATGTTTGGGAGGATGCCCAGACTGCCTGTTGACCTTGTTTTTCAGAACGTTCTTCACGATGATGCTATTTGTGACTTACCACACTTTCTCACGGAGTATGCTGCTGTAATGAGCCCTGTCGCCCAGGCAACCAACATACTGCAAGCAGAAACCAATGCACAAATGGGTTGGCTACTTCTGACAATTCACCTGCTACAGATTAAGCTCGACAAAGTCAAGTTGCAGCTGAAGTACTGCAGGCCTCTTGTTGATTTTTTTACAGTCTGGAATTCAGAACCGATTTGGGCACATGTTCAAGGATGCCGAGCTGGTTGCAGCTGCAATTCTTCTTCCCAAATTCCGAACAACATGGACGAAGGACAATGCTGTCATTAAAATGGGTAAGCTTATACATTAATGAGTACACGCATCTGCTTCAGTAGTGATGGTACATGTTGACATGCATGTTGACTGCATTCATGCAGCTCAAAACCATGTCAGTCCCACTACCGGGCGTTACTGTGAGCGTGGGACACTTTTCTTTTCACAATCTAAAACAAATGTGTTTATCTTGGTGCTATCAGACCACATGACATGCTTCCAGCAATCCATAGTCTTTCTGTCTTCTGAGACCATGATAAACAAATTTGCTTTAGATGGTGTCAAGCATGTGATGGTGCCCAAATGAGAAGTACAAAGAAGTGTCATGCTTAGTCAGGAATGATGATGGGACTGACTTGGTTTGGGATTGCATGAATGCCGTCAACACATTGGGAAGCGTTCATGCATCAATAGATTTGCTTGTTAGTTGGTACACGAAATAATTTAAAAAATCAAATGCTTTATTTCACTACTTTAGACTATGGCCACAACATGGCAGAAAGCTGCATCGTTTAAGTGCTACAACTCATCTATATTTCTGTATTTCAGATATTGATTACATCAAGCAGCATCTCGAGGATCCCTCCATGCAGCCTGGTGATGTGACCAGGTCGAGTTCTTCGGGTGAAGATGACTTCTTCTCTTCTCTGCGAGCATTAAAGACCCAAGATGGCGCCAAACAATTTGATGCCTACCTGTCCTGCTCAGCTGACCACATGGATTTGCTTAGGTCCTTTCCTTCTGTCTGCAAGCTGTCTATCAAACTCAACACGCCCCTCCCAGCATCTGCAGCATGCAAACGGCTGTTCACCATAGCAGGTCTTGTGTTCAGCACACGAAGAGTACGGCTAAATTCTAAGCACTTTGAAAGCCAGCTACTTTTTAAGATGAACAGAAGGTTTTACAGTTTCAACTGATGATGGTGTTTTGTGCAAGGATGACCACAAGGGAGGTTGTGATTTGGAGAGGAAGAAAAAAAGTCAAGGGCAAAAATGGAGAGGAGATGGAATAAGGGGCTTGTGCTTGCAAAGTGTTTAAGATTTAGATAATTTTCTTAACTAAATGATGCCTGCAGGTATATGTTACCAGGTTTAATTTTGCATGCACTTGGTTGTGTAGTGTATTTGACAAATTATACTAAAATATAAAAAAATGTCACTCAAACTGCATTTGCCTTGTTTTACTTCTTACTTATACTTGTCATTACATTACTTGAGTACATTCATTTTTTTACAGTAATTTCCATACTTGAGTACAAGACGTTTCAGATACTTTAAGACTTTAACTGAAGTAACATTTCAGTCAGTGGCTTGGACTTTTACCAAAGTCATATTTTGGAGTGGTACCGATACTTTTACTTGACTGAGATTTCAGTACTTTATACAACACTGGGTGAGACAGCCTGATGCCATCAAACTGAAACCAGGAACTCAACCATTTTCATTAAAGACACCCAGAAGGATTCCACTTCCTTTGATGAACAAAGTCGAGCAAGAATTGTCCCATATGGAAAGTTTGGGTGTGATCAGCAGAATTGAGCCAACTGAGTGGTGTTCAGAAATGGTGGTTGTTCCCAAAAAGACAGCGGCTGTACGCATATGTGTTCATGTCACAAAGCTGAACGAGTCTGTTTGCAGAGAGAAGTATATTCTTCCTTCTGTAGATGAAACGCTCAGTAAGCTAGCAGGAACAAAAATTTTCAGTAAATTAGATGCTAATATGGGTTTCTGGCAGATTCCTTTAACTGAAGATACTGCAAAATATACAACTTTCATTACACCTTTTGGATGTTATTTTAAACGGCTACCCTTTGGTATAACTTCTGCCCTGAGCATTTCCAGAACAGAATGGTAACAGAGGTTACAGAGGGACTAGCTGGTGTTGTGTCCCACATGGATGATGTGTTAGTGTGGGGGAGAACACAGGAGGAGCATGATGCTCGTCTGCATACTGTTCTTGGAAAGATTCAAGAAGCCGGTATTACACTGAACGTTGATAAATGTGATCTTTCAAAGCAGAGTGTAACATTTTTGAGCCACATTATTTCCATTAATGGAGTTAGTCCTGACCCAAATAAAACAGAAGCTGTGAGAAAGATGAAGAAACCAAAAAATGTGAGAACTAAGAAGCTTCCTTGCAATGTTAACCAGCTGGGGAAGTTTATTCCACAGTTAGCAGAGCAAGACAAGCCTTTGAGGGATCTTTTGTGAAAGGAAAACTGTTGGATATGGGGAGTTGATCAGGCCAGAGCATTTAAAGAACTGAAAGAGATTCTTTCATCCCTGCCAGTGTTTTTTTTTTCCCCCCCAATATATTTTATTGAATTTTTTCTTTTTTGACAACACATTTACAAATAACAAACTTAACATTGTAATATGTTAGTTTTTCCAGTCTGAGCGAATTTGCAATTTCTTTCCTCCAGAGTCCCAGAGAGGGGCCATCCATGCTCCTCTAGCATAATGCTATAGATCTTCTGGCTCGAAGAAGTCTGTAGTCTTATCAATTTAGTTTTCATCTGTGATTGTTTAAATTCCACTGGGTATATTCCTAGTACACAGATTTTGACCTCCAATGGGACTTTCACAATTCAGATAGACACCGAATAACATCCCTCCAAAACTTCTGAATCTTAAGACGTTCCCACAAACAATGGAGAAGAGTTCCTTTTTCAAACAAGCATTTAGTGCAAGTATCTGGAAAATCACTGGACATATGATGAAGCTTAACAGGTGTTATATAGGTTCTGATAAGCCATTTATATTGCAAAAGTTTAAATTGTGTGTTTATCGTTTGTTGTGCTTTTAAACAGGCCTGATTCCAGTGTTTTGTATGTGTGATACTAACCTGGAATGTAAAGTTTCAGCAGATGCGTCAGCTTATGGTCTGGGGCAGGGGTGTTCAAGTCCAGTCCTCGAGAGCTACCATCCTGCAACTATGAGATGCATCCCTGCTCCAACACACCTGAATTAAATGAATGGCTCCTTACCAGGCCTGATCATAGCTGAGCCTGGTCTACTGGAGTCAGGCTGCAACTAAAAGTTGCAGGACGGTGGCTCTCGAGGACTGGACTTGAGCACCCCTGGTCTGGGGAGTGTACTGCTTTCCTCGCCTGTATTCCCTCAGTTTAGACTGGTTTTACTGATAGGAATAAGATTACTTAGTTTAGAAGTTTTTACTTTTTCTTTGGGTTCGATGGGACTGTAAATAACATGGTGAAAAAATAATGTTGAAAAATTAGTTATCTTATTTATTTAGTTAAATAAGAGATCTAAATAACTTCTCTTATTAAATAAGATTAGTTAGTCATAAGAGAACTTTTTTAGTTCTCTTATTTGACTAAATAAGCGAAATGATTGATTTTAATTTTTAGCCAGCTCTCTATATAAATGTCTGTAGCGGTTTGGTGACCAATCAATGGATTAAAACCGAGGTTAAAAGTAGGTCCAAAAAGCACACTACTTTTGTTTATTTCCTCTCCATAGTCGCTTTGCTACGTTGATGTATGAATGACAATGCAACTGGTCGTCCCGATGAACTAAAATATGACTGGCGCAGTATCAGGCGCTAGACCGCACCCTGCCTTCTTGTGGCGCATGTGCGAAGGCAGCATTTCCGGGTACGACATGTAATATGAAGAGGCTGGTGTACTAGTGAGGCATCGTTAGAACGCATAAAAAACCCCAATGATTCCTATATGTCCAGTGGTCTCCTTCACCTATGGTGAGTATCATTAAGAGTTGGACATTATTTAGACTGATTTCTTCTGACCTTTGGTTGTTTAAAAGCTACTGAGCATGACGAATAAACAAGCTAATGGCTAGTCCTTGAAATGCGCTCATCAGAGCCTGGTGTGTCTGTCCTCTGCAGTGCCCAGCCGGCTTGGTGAAGATGCCAAAATGGCTACCGGCAATTATTTCGGATTTACGCATGGCGCCGCAGCTCAGTACAGGTAAGGAACTTGTACATTTTTAGCTGTTTGACACCAGCACACCTGTTTGTGGTATTAACTACATGATTTATGTAACCTGGGCGATTTATCCCCAGTGCTGCCATTGTTCCAACTGGGGGAGGGGGCGGTTGTCCTTCTGCGAATTTGGATGAAAGCCAAAGTTGAGATTTGAATTGTACTCTCCGTTAACTAATATATTGCACCCTCCGATTGAATCCAAAATGCATGTTTGCAGGCCAGAGACTAAATAAATCGGAGAGTCCCGTTTATATAGCTGTTGCATAGCTGTCAATAGGAATCCAGCTCATCAAAGCATGTTAGAGTGAAGGATCTGGCTCTGCAAACAGCATCCTGATAAAGATGAATTGCATCTGTAATTCATCTTTACAAAAGGAAATGTTCTCATACAGATGAGAACATCTAAAACCTAATTCTGCAAAAGTGCAAAGCTTTTAATAATGCTCAGTTAAAAATTGAGAAGGTGACGGAAAAAGGTCTTGACTAGTTTCATGTCCCAAAGTTTTATATTAAAACCATATTCAAAATAATTTTCAAAAAGTGGTCATTTCTGAGAAGAGGGACAGAACATTTCTGTTGGATAAAGCACAAAATTTGAATACAATGTACACAAATCAGTTATACAATTTCTTCAAATAACTGAAGAAATTAAGCTGGGGAATGTCAGCATAATGGTGTTCAATAAATATTCCTTATTTTAAACTATGTTGTAGGTGGATGGTGTCTGTAAAAGCCCTTATCATACTTGAATACACAAGCTTGTGGGTTAATTAGAATTTCTTTGGGAAAATCTGAACCCATTCTGTTTTTTATCTCTAGAATCAATCATAGATATTACTATTAAATGTTGAACAGACTTTTTTAGTGTGTAGAATAAGTGTTGGTTCAGCTTGAAGGGCGTGATTACTACATCTCACAAAAGATGTAATAATCTTAAAAACAGCAACTGAATATTTTGCCTTAATACATTTTCTCCGGGTCGAGGGAGATGTCCTGCTCCAAGTGGAGGAGTTAAGTGTTTCGGGATCTTGCTCACAAATGGGAGTGGGAGATCGACAGGCGGACTGGTGCAGAGTCCGCCGTGAAGTGGGTGCTGTGCCGGTCCGTTGTGGTGAAGAGAGAGCTGAGTCAAAAAGCGAAGCTCTCAATTTACCGGTCGATCTACGTTCCTACCCTCATCTATGGTCATGAGCCTTGGGTCATGATTGAAAGAATGAGATCGCGGATACAAGCGGCCCTAATGGGTTTTCTCCGTAGGGTGGCTGGGCTCTCCCTTAGAGATAGGGTGAGAAGCTCGGTCATCCGGGAGGGACTCAGAGTAGAGCCGCTGCTCCTCCACATCGAGAGGAGCCAGTTGAGGTGGCTCGGGCATATGGTCAGGATACCTCCTGGACGCCTACCTGGTGAGGTGTATCGGGCACGTCCCACCTTGAGGAGGCCCCGGGGAAGACCAGGACATGCTGGAGAGACTACGTCTCTCGGCTGGCTTGGGAACACCTTGGGATTCCCCCGGAGGAGCTGGAGGAAGTGGCTGGGGAGAGGGAAGTCTGGGCCTCCCTTCTGAAGCTGCTACCCCCGCGACCCGACCCCGGATAAGCGGCAGAAGACAACGACAACATTTTGTTTACATTCTTGTCCAAATAAAATGTTAAATCAGGGAATGCATTAGTGAAATAAACAGATTAATATTCCTAGTTCTTTAAACCTTAGAGATCAGCAGCCTTTTTCTGAACATAGTCCACCTTTATCACGAGCCTTTACCTTCCTTTCTTCTGAAATGGACCCAGGGGAGGCCTAGGTTAGCATCCTTATTGTGCCTTGTGTAAAGAGATGTTGTAATTCCCAACTAAAAGCATTATGTATACATTTTATTATATCAAATCTCTTATGTTAATACTGATTTTGTAACATAAAATCTTTTGAATCCTTTTTACTTTTACCCATAGAATAAAAGTTTCACAAGTCATAGAATATGTCGTAAGTTTAAAATGATCCAGTTTCACTTGGACAACTACTTCTATGAACTTATTCAGGGTTAGGAAGATTTCTTAGAATGACTCATAACCTCTTAGTCAAGCTCATGCCAACATCTGACATGCTTGGCCTAAGAGAGATGGAGAAAAGGAACCCAACATAGCTAAGTATGTGATTTACAAAAGATCTGGCACTGACTTTAAACAAAGACGGTTCTGCAATTTATTCTTGCATGTGAGAAGTGAGACATCAACATATTAACATCCTGGTCTGTGTCAAACACAATCAGACCTATGTTGACCTTAACCATCCAACAAGAGACATTGATTTCTCACTGAAGTTTTTTAATCACCTTTGTGACCAAATTACTAACAACATTTGTGTCTTGACCTGCTGAAAACTAGACCTTTAGTTATAGTCTAGGTTAGCTGGGTGTAGGAAACTACATGGGCCAGAAGAAGGCAGTGACATTGACGCTTGTCGTGGATTTAGTGTTTTTGGGTCAAGGAAGTCTAAAAGCAACCAAAAAATTTCAAGGTTCAAAATTGTGTGAGCCTGATTGGAGAGGAAGACTAAATGTATGAAAGGTTGCTGAAAACAGAGGAAATGTTCGCATGCACAAAATGGACATTTGACTGTAGGAACAGGATGGATGTGCTCGGTCATCTAAAAGCTGCAGTACCCAGGTACTTCAGTGCCTGACTTGGAAAGCCCAGTTGTTGGAAAAATGAAAGATTGAGAATTTTAATAAGTGTGCAAACAACTCTGAGATGTCTATCAGCTCCATTATGAGCAGTCTGCTTCCTGGTGACACTTAAAGCACCAAATGGTCCAAAGTTGGTAACACTCTTTTATCTCCCTGTTGTTATGGAACAGCTGAGGTAAACTGGAGATCTCTGTCAGCAATGGCTCTTTTAGCATTACGTGGTTCTCCATTTGAAGCTAACCTTTGATTCTGTTGTCCTTCCAGCCAGCAGCCAGCCGCAGGGGTAGCATACACTCATCCCACCACTGTGGCCAGTTACACAGTTCATCAGGCACCGGTGGCAGCACACACTGTTGCAGCAGCCTATGCACCCACTGCAGCTGCCGTTGCCGTGGCAAGACCTGCGCCTGTTGCCGTGGCAGCTGCAACTGCTGCTGCTTATGGAGGATACCAGCCAACCCACACTACCAATGATTATGGCTACCCACAACGCCAGGCGGAGGTCCCTCCACCCCCTCCACCAGTCACCTCACAGAACTACCAGGTACCCAACACACACGTCCTCTTTCTGGGACGCCTGTGTTGTTGATGTAATGGATACTAGAGGAATGAAATTATTGAGCTTTTAAATTGACAAAATACAAGAACTGCATTTAAGTTTGATGCATTTGCATAAATGTTTTGTCTTTTATGTTTTCAGATATTCAAATACAGTAGGTTCACCCCCAGATAGGTCACTCTTCCACTGGGTTTCAGTTGTCCTTTTTGAGGTTGCTTTAATGCAATCACCAGATTTTCCAATTAGGAACTTTTTATATTCAGATTTGGATATGGCTAACAACAACCTATTGGAACAAGAAAATAAGCAACCAGACTTAAAAAATTCAGGATTTTCTTTGCAGGACTCTTACTCATATGTCCGATCCACGGCTTCAGCTGTAGCATATGACAGTAAGCAGTACTACCAGCAGCCTTCTGTTACAGCAGCTGTTGCTGCTGCACAGCCGCAGCCCAGTGTTGCAGACTCTTACTACCAGACAGGTACGTTTTAAGATGCTCATTATGCACATTTCTCTATATTTAATGATTGTTTGATCACCCCTGAAAATGTACATTCAGCAATGTCTTCATGTTAGCTACACACTTGTTCTCTTTGCTGACCAGAGATGATTGTTTGAGCTTCCATTACTGTAGTTGAATCTAAGTAACAAGAACTATAGCATAGCTGGGACAGTTTCTTTCCAATCATTTTGCATATTGTGAGCTTTTATTTCAGTAATACTCTGCAATTTGCTCTTTCTAAAAGAGAAAGCAACAGTCTCTGGTTTTAGTTTTTTACTAGCTGCACTTCCATTACAAAATGTGCACAAATCTTTGTCTCTTTTCTGCCAATGTTGAAAAACACAATTTTGCAATTGTGGTTTTTCTATTAAATAAGACATGAAACTAAAATCACACATGAATAAGTTTTATTTGATAAGTCATTAATAATCATAACAGCGATGAATGTAATCAGTTACATGAAATATATTCATAATTCAGCTATGGGGCTAAAGATTAAAGCTGATCTGATAATCTTGACTTCAGGTATACATTAAACTTGTATTACTTTTTTTGTGTAGCTCCCAAAGCTGTATATAGTCAAGGTGTAACATCCTACACCCAGAGCCAACAGAATCGCCAAGTTACTGTCATCAAGCCAGCTGCTGCCAGTCCAGCTTCATCCACCTTCTCCATCTTCCCGGTGACCTCCACTGTTCAGCCAGTGGCAGCGGCTGCAGCCTCAGTTGTTCCCTCTTACTCTCAAAGCCCAACATACAGCACCAATGCTGTCACCTACTCTGGTAAATGATTGTCAGTTTGGATTTTATGCAATTTGCCTGGGTAAAGATGATTCTCTGACCTGGTTTTCTACAGCCATAAGACCCTAAGAAAAAGACGGTCAGGGACCGTATAGAATAGACTACTGTACTATAGCTGCACCTCATCAGGAAAACATGCAAGTGGGATATTTAATGACTGTTGCACCGATGATACTGATTCTGATTAACTTGCCTTTTCTTGTCTTATGTTTTCTTTATTTTCCATCAACACAGTTTGATGCTCTCAGTGAGGTCGTCATCTCAATCACTAAAGAGGACAACGAATCTGGGTGTCAAATTCAGTGAAAGTTGATTGAAGAAGCCAAACCTAAAATCATTGGCATGATGACAGGAAGTTAGTGTTAAAAACATAATATGCAATGGGTGTTTTTAATATCTTTGGACAATTGGAATATTTCACATACTTATTTGGATGACAACTATAATTTGATATACTGTATGACTCTACATTCAGCTTAAGGGAAATGTGTATTGTTTAAATTGACTAAGCTTTGTCGAGTGCAGTAGTTTTTGGCTTTAATACAGTGTATCACAGTGAGTACGCCCCTCACATTTCTGCAGATATTTAATACTATCTTTTTATGGGACAATAATGACACTTGCAACACTTCGTTACTGGTGGTTAAGACATTAACAGCTGAATATAGAGTTATTTTGAGGGAAGAATAAATTTACACTGTAATATGAACTGCACACAGACTACTTTTCATTGTGTCAAAGTGTTATTTTGTCATTGTTTCCTTTGAAAAAAATATACTTCAATATCTTCAGAAATGTGAGTAATACAGTACAGTGCATCAGTTTAGTGATGCACTGTATATCCAGGGCATTGGAACCTGTTGGTATTAAAAAAATGCAAATGCATTGGAAACCGTACTGTTTTCCACTTTTCTTTCAGTAGCTATTTCCAATTTCAGTATAATCAAAAATGTAACTTCTTCTGGATACTAATTTAAATCAAAGTCAATGGTAACTGAGGTCTTCATCTCTCTCTACATTAGCTCATAACTTTACACAGCATCCCTTTCACTGAGCATCCAAATAGTGAAGTGCAGCTGGAACTTTAAAAATTGCAAATATTCTAACAATAAAATCTGAAGCATGGTACTAACTGCTTCAGAGTTTGAGTAACATTACAACCCTGGCAAAGCATCTTAAAGCCAAAAACTAAATTATGAGTGAAGCTGCTATATCGGCAGTGGTGAGGTACTAAACGTGTTAAATGGCATACGCCCACTTTATCGCAATTACACATTTTTCTGATATCATGCAGCCTTAGATGAGTCTTGAGTAGTTTTTGAAATTATCACAACCACTGAATCTCATTTACACACTTCAAACTATGAAATCAATACAACCAACTCTTCCTGTCACCTGAATAGGTGCTGAAATAGCTAATGGACCTTACCACAGTGGCCACTGTGGCTGATGTCTATTCTACGTGGTAGCGCAGCAACCAAGTGTGTGGCCGTCTCACAAACATAAGCTAATGTACATGCATTAGTAAACACATGCTAATGTACTGCCAGACTACATTGTGGACTAGCAGACCAGCAGAAAGTTTTTGCATCAACAGTGGAAACAGAATGATTCTCCATTGCCAGTGGGGAATCTGTTCTGGTGATGTCAGGTATCCTGACCATATTTGTGGTAGTAAAATACACAGATTTCCAAAATCAGAAACAGAATGCCTTGCTTGGATCAAAGCTTGTGCAAAACTGCATGAGCAACCTTTGTACGATCAACAAGAACATAGGAGTGTGTACTGGTGTAAGTATTATTGATTTTCTTTTTTTCTGTCTGAAAAAAAAAAAATCAATAATAAACACATCCATCATGAACACCTTTTAGCTAACTACAGCATAACGGCTTGGTAAGGTCCATTGGTTCTACCTCTAAGTTTTATAATGATTATTAATTGTCACAATATAAATGTTTTTTTTTTATGTTTGTGAAAGAGAACATTATATCCAAATTTACCTTCAAAGTTTTTCTTACTACTGCTTTTCTGAAATTTTACCAGAGGTAGTTTTGGTATAATAAAATGAATTTGACTTCATTGTATCACAATCGGAACAAATTGGAATGAATGTAATTGAATTGGAGTCTGTATTGTAGAATCTGAATTGTAAATAACTGATGAAATGCTTATATGTGACATTTTAAGTGAATTTGTGCATTAAAAAACATTGCATCCTACATCAAATGAAAAGACTTCAAGATGTTTTTTATTTTACTAGGAACGTCGTACTCAGGCTATGAAGCAGCTGTGTACTCAGCAGCCTCCAGCTACTACCAGCAGCAGCAGCAGCAACAGCAGAAGCAGGCAGTTGCAGCAGTGGCAGCAACAGCTGCCTGGTCAGGAAACCCATTCCCTAAGAAACCCACATTCCAGAGTAAGCAGCTTCGACCCAAGCAGCCACCCAAACCCACTCAGATACACTACTGTGATGTCTGCAAGATCAGCTGTGCTGGCCCACAGGTAAGCTCACTGAAAACAGGCTCTATGGACCTTACCACAGGGGCCGCGTTTCATTGGCTGATGCCTATTCTACGTAGTAGCTTGGCCACTACGTGTGTGCCCGTCTCACAAACACAAGCTAATGTACATGCATTAGTAAACACATGCTAATGTAGTGCCAGGCTACATTGCAGACTGGCAGAAAGTTTTTGCATCAACAATGGAAACAGAATGGTTCTCTATTGCCAGTGGGGAATCTGTACTGGTGATGTCAGGTTTCCTGATTGTATTTGTGGTAGTAAAATTTACAGATTTCCAAAATCAGAAGAAGAATGGCTTGCTTGGATCAAAGCTTGTGCAAAACCGCATGAGCAGCTCAACCTTCCTAGAACCAACAAGAACAAAAGAGTGTGTGCTGGTGTTACTATTATTGATTTGCTTTTTTTCATACAGAAAAAAGCAAATCAATAATAAACACATCATCATAAACACCTTTCAGCTAAGAGCAGCATAACAGCAGTACTGATACAACTTCTACTCCTTGACGCCTGTCTGCTACAGTCTTACGTTAGCTAAACAGATCAATATGCAACCTTTACATACAGTAAAGGTTTTATTTTAGCAGAAACTGCTTTTGACTAAACTGTTACCCATGTTAGCCACTCTAATACAGAGTACAGTGTATCAGGCCAAGACACACTCAAAACATTTGCCTACAAACAATAGGAATCACCCGCTGATTTCAAAAGTAACCTACAAACGATGAAGCCCGACTTACCCAGCCTTCCAAGAACAATAAGCATCAGTGATCTAGTCCACAGCTATATTGGTGCTGAGGGTGTGAGGATCTGCCGTTTTCCTCATCGACCGAAAGCATTTTGCTGTTCCGTGCATAATGATGGAGGCATCGCGGCTCAAACACCTTGATGTCATCCAAAAAAGATGACATGAACTTGTTAGTTCCTCTGTCTATTGTTGTAGCTGATATTTGGTGAAAATCTGGCAGAAATGATACATCAATAGACTCAGAAATACTCTATCAGTCCAAGTGGAAGACCCCAGGTTTACATAGAAACAAAGCGCCCCGAGGCTTTGTATGTGAGACTTGCGTCCACGCGGGATTTTCTAGATCGGTTGTGGGCAGAGCTTACAACTCTCACCGTGACTTTGCGGTACAGATTTCTTTACTCTCTTACAAGCCTCCTTTTATTCCCTTTTATACCATTATTGTGCTACTTACAATAATGGCAAGTAGCACAAAAAACCTACACTAGTTCGAGGAGCGGGCTTGTGTAGCTTTTTTTTTTTTTTTTTTCTTCCTCCGAAGAGGTTTTGCAGCGCTAGTGGCTCGTATTTTTTACAGTAGACTGACAGGAAAGAGGGCAAGAAGAGGGGGGAATACATGTGGCAAAGGTCGCCGGGACCGGGAGTCGATCCCGCGACGTCTGCGTTGAGGACTGAGGCCTCCAAACGTGGGGCATGCTTAACCCCTGCGCCACCACAGCACGCCCTGGGCTTGTGTAGCTTGAACAGATTTTGTTCTTATTTTTTTTATTTGTAGCAGTTCACTTCGGGTTCCTAAGTGCCCAAGTAGAAGGCAGTTAGACTTTTTAAATTTCACCTCTGATCCAAAAGGCTTCTTCAGTTCTGAATATGATTGGAAGTAACAGGTGTAAAATCAGAATAATCACATAATAATGACAATGATATTAGTGACTTTGATAAAGTCACTTACGAAGCAATTGGGAAATGGGAGTGGATGTTGGACAATTAAATCTCATCCTCAGCCAACATCCTCTTTAATATCTGAAGCACTTTGGTGGCTGAGAATCTTCTCCAGCATTCCACTCTGGTAAGATCATAGTTGATGAAATACTGAAGTTAATGTTTGAGTTTAGAAGACTTATTTTATTTAGAACAAAATAGTTTTTTTTTTGTTTTTTTTTAATAATTCTATTTACGCATGTTTGAATGTCTGACTTTTGTTTATTTCATAGAAGTTTTATTCATTATTACCTTTGTAACTTGTCGGATTCAAGTTATTTCTGTGACGATTGTGGGTTTTTCTTTCATTAACTGAGGGCTACCAGTAATTTTGTCCACGTGCTAATCCCACAAGGGACATTTATTGAACTGACATTTATTGAACAAACTGTGGAGAAAGTTGTACATATTAGGCCTGTCACAATAACAAATTCTGCAGAGCGATTGTTCCAAAAATTATTGTGATAAATGGTCATATATCGTTTTAAACTGATTTAATGGAAATGACATGATAATGTAATGTAAATAAGGTCAGTAGTTTTAATTTATTGTTTATCGTGACAGGCCTAGTAAATATAAAATTTTTGGTAATATTGTGAGTCTTATTTACATTAATTGAAATTTATTGATACATTGATAAATCTCTGGTCACAACTAAAAACTTTTAACCATATGTGCACATACCTAGTTAACAGTGTTGTCAATATGCTAATATAAAAAAACAAAAACAAAAAAATTTGGTATTTTCTCCATACCACCATTAGACTTACAAAGAGCATTTGGAAGGCCAGAAGCATAAGAAGAAGGAAGCAGCACTGAAAGTGTCGCAGGGGAACAGCAGCAGCACTGCAGGAGGGGCGCTGGCCCGGAACGCTCAGAACCAGCTTCGCTGTGAACTTTGTGATGTTTCGTGCACTGGAGCTGACGCTTATGCCGCCCATATTCGAGGAGCCAAGCACCAGAAGGTTTGGATGTTGGGACATTAACCAACACTTTGTCTGCTTGGAACTTGGAAAAGGTTTCACACAGAGCTTAATTTCTCATTTCAAATGCTAAATTCTTCTTGCAGGTTGTGAAACTTCATACCAAACTTGGAAAGCCCATTCCTTCCACAGAGCCCAGTATGATCGCTCAGACATCAGCCTCAGGTGCTTCTGCTACTGGCAAGACCTCCCTTAGCAGTTCCAGCACTTCCAGCGCTTTGTGTCTGTCTTCCAACTCTTCCTCCAGCTCTAGCGCCCCCTATCTGAAAGCTGTCAACATAACCAGCAGCAGTGTGGTTACCAAGAATCCACTGGCCAGCAGTCTCTCTGTTGCCAGTTCTGCAGCACCTGGCAAGAAAGTCAACACTCCAAAGATTAATTTTGTTGGTAGGTAAACGTTCTTCATTTTGCCTTTAATTATAAAATATTTACACTTCAGGAGAACCAATGAATATAGATTCTATTGCCTTTAAAACAGTGTTTCTCAGCCTTTTTTGGGCCAGTGCTCCCTGTCCATTATCCAGGTCCCTCACCAACCCCAATCAAAAAATTTGTAGGATTCTTTGCACTGAATATAATTTTATTATTTATATTAATGTCACTATTGTTGATGTTTTCATTTTTATGGCTGTTTCTGTATTTATTATCAAAAATAATTTCCCAGATAGCAAAAAATCCATGTGAATAGAAATTATTTTTACAGACATTTGTGAAAAATGCAATGAATGGATATTCAGGTTAAAGTAGGTAGGGTTAGTGTCCTTTTAATTCCATACAGATATGGGATAGCAATATGGATTATGTCTTCATATAGACCTGACTTTTGATTTATATATTAATAGTTTTGCTGGACAGAAATTACAAAGAACAAGGCTGGTTCTTAATGAAATCCTAATGAGTGAACTTGAAAGTGTCATGGAGTCATCAGCCTCATGACATTAAAACCGACATGAAATAAATTCTAATGAAAAACATAAATAAGTGATAAGGTCCTTACTGTTATTGTCTGTAAAATATATTTCTTTTTAGTAATAGATGTAGTCTCAAAAAACTCATGGCACTTTAAGAATATTATTTTACCTTTTATCTGAAAATAGTGTCTGTTTGTTTTTGCCATACTGTCCTCTCTGTATTAATTATTGCATGAAAGGCCTTGCCATACTAGCTTTTTCCACTGTATTTACTTTAGTTTCTTAGTTTATTCTTCAACTTTGTTCTTCATTCATTTCCATTGATTACTAATATCCTCTCTTGGTTTATTGTTATGTCCTCTTTAGTCTCTTTTCTGTTACTAGTTTTATTTTATCGATTTTTTAATTAATACTCACCACCAGTAAACTTGACTCGTTAAGCCATTCATCTGCTGCGCCGCCTCATGAACATGCGTTTCAGATCATGTTTGGATTTTCCACTCATATTGACTCTTCACTGTTTAGCGTCAGATTCTATGTGTTTATGTCCTGATTCACATCTAGTTCGTTGCTCCACTCTACGTTCTTGTTCTGATGTTTCAGAATTTTGCGCAATGTGTGCAATACTTGAGAATCAGACACCACACAAGTGAATCACAGCAACATCATTAGCCGGTGTAACGTTGAACTGATGTGGTGACGCCAGCAGGAGCGCCGCGATGCGCCAAGAAGCTAACAGAAACACTGAAGAGAAGAAGAGCTGCATCGATATATTTGCAGCCAAACATGTTTTAGTATTGCACATTTTTAGCAAGTTGCTCAAAGTCTAAACTGGTATTGTTGGGCATATAAGGTGTAAAGTTTATCTTCGCACTATCGTGCTCCAAAGGAATCCAAGTGTCCCGCTTTTGTAAAAAAAATTTCCGCCAGCACCCCCTGCCGTCCTCTGAACGCCCCCCATGGGGTGGTACCGCCCCCATTGAGAAACTTTAAAACGATATTTGTGTGGAGAAGTTAGATGTAAAACAATATAAAACTAGAAAAACGCTGTTCCTTGCAAAAAAGCTATGTGAATTTAAATCTGTTTCATAAACACACTAGAAGATGCTGAAGAGTATGGAGCCCTCCACAGGACAAAGAAAATTATTTTTCTTTTGGATTCCCCCGCAAAACTTTAGCGTTCCTTTGCAATAATCTGCTGATCAGTTATGTGGCATAATTGAATACTGTAAGCTTTTCTTATGGGGCCACTGTATTTTCTGCCTTAATACTAGGCAGAAAGATATTGTGATATGATAATAGGAACTATGATAATACCTCCTGTGAAATATCTAGCATTTTATATCTTTTTCTTTAGTATGGAAAGGCACCACAAACCTATGATATGAACCTATGATCTGTTTATGATATATAATATCAGAAGTTTTCCTTAAGTAGGAAAGAAATAAAAATACATCCAAACTATTTGGACTATTTCTGAGTTATCGTGGGATAATCAGTCATCTGACAGTTTTAATTGTGTCTCTGTTGTGTTCAGAGTCTGAATGGTTTATAGAGCTGCTTTCAGTGCCGTTCCATCTTAAACATGCAGTAAATCAATAGATTTTCAATCAGTGGTTTGCACCAAAGAGTTAATATTAATAAACATATTTTCACTGTTAGGGTTAGAGCTTTATGAATGAAATAAGTAATGATTGATATGACAGGAGCACGCAGCTTTGACACCTGGTGGTGTGTGTGTCGATGTGGGCGTGACGTCATCAAGTATGAATTGAAGGTTACTGGCCTGCTGCCTTTGTGTGCGTGAGGAAGCGGTGAGCTGGGAGGTCAGTCCTTGCAAAGTTTGGAGCCTGATAATCAAAATGGATTAAATCGATAATTGTGACAGAACAAAGAAATGGTTTGGAGTTGATTGATACATGGACAGATGGACAGATGCGATCCCCCAAGTTAACCCAGTGTGGCCCTCGACCACCATTAGTTTACCATGTTTTATAATAATAAAACCTGTTTATTATTATTAACTCTTTGGTGCAAACCACTGATTGAAAATCGATTGATTTACTGCATGTTTAAGATGGAACGGCACTGAAAGCAGCTCTATAAACCATTCAGACTCTGAACACAACAGAGACACAATCAAAACTGTCAGATGACTGATTCCCCTGCGGTAATAACTCAGAAATAGTCCAAAGTAGGATGTATTCTCATTTATGGCTCCTAGAGATTCTCAAAATCCCGTTGTTTACCCTTGGCGATGTATGTTAGTTTTTCCAGTCTGAGCGAATTTGCAATTTCTTTCCTCCAGAGTCCCAGAGAGGGGCCGTCCATGCTCCTCTAGCATAATGCTATAGATCTTCTGGCTCGAAGAAGTCTGTAGTCTTATCAATTTAGTTTTCATCTGTGATTGTTTAAATTCCACTGGGTATATTCCTAGTACACAGATGGGACTTTCACAATTCAGATAGACACCCAATAACATCCCTCCAAAACTTCTGAATCTTAAGACGTTCCCACAAACAATGGAGAAGAGTTCCTTTTTCAAACAAGGATTTAGTGCAAGTATCTGGAAAATCACTGGACATATGATGAAGCTTAACAGGTGTTATATAGGTTCTGATAAGCCATTTATATTGCAAAAGTTTAAATTGTGTGTTTGTTGTGCTTTTAAACAGGCCTGATTCCAGTGTTCCTCATCTATATCTTCCAGGGTATCTCTTCTCCAAGCATCTAACTTGTCAATTGCTGAGTCCTTAGAGCAGTGGTGCCCAAAGTCGGTCCTCGAGGGCCGTCATCCTGCATGTTTTAGTTCTCTCCCTGGTTTAATGCACCTGGATCCAATGATAGCTTGTTAGAAGGCCTAAGAAGAACATTGACATACTGAAAAGGTTGTTAGTACCACCAGGGAGAGAACTAAAACATGCAGGATGCTGACCCTCGAGGACTGACTTTGGGCACCACTGCCTTAGAGGAAAGCATCAACAAATTATAGAACACTGAAAGGAAACCTTCCCCTTTTAAGTCCCCAACACACACCTCTTCTATTTTTAATGGTGGAATGTCAACTATTCGTTTCAGTTTTGATGACATGATTTTTCAACTGCAAGTATTTAAAAAAGAATGTTTTGAGGGTTTTAAATACTTGTTATATAACTGATCAAATGTAAGCAACATGCCATGGGCATATAAATCTTTAAATATCTGAATGCCTTTGGTTGTCCATAGTTTAAATCCTCAACAATTTTTCCCTGGGTTGAACCTTTCATTACCCCAAGCAGGAGTAAATTGTGATAGCTCTGGGCGGTCACGCATATGTTTATGTTCTGCATGCCAAGTTATAATTGTATTTTTTAAGAAAGGGTTCTTTGTGGGGTTTTTTTAGTGTCTTTATATCCAAAGAAAATAGGAAGGTGTTTAAGGAGAAATCTGGAACAGATTGCTGTTCAACGTCTACCCAGGCTGGAGGCGCCATTGGACAAAAGTAATGAGTAGCTGATGTTAGCCGGGCAGCCATATAATAACATCTGGGATTAGGGACTTGAAGCCCACCTCTATCATAGGGCAAATAAAGTAGCTTCAGACAGAGTCTTGCTGACAGAGTCAGAGTCTTACTCCAAATAAATTGATTAAATATTGTAGTTTAAGACTGTCATATCTTGAATCTGGCAGTGGCAATGGAATTGTTTGAAAATAGTGCAAACATTTGGGCAAGATTGTCATTTTTAATAAATTTATTTGGCCTATCATGGATTAAGGCGAATTTAACCTTCGATTTAACATTTCTGTGACTCTCCACAAGGAAATTATAATTTGCTGCGCTTATTTCATTGAGGGATGGGGTGATCTTGATGTCCAAGTATATCAAACAAGGAAATGGGATGATCTCTTTCTCCAATTCTAATACCTGATATTCCTGTATTTGCTCTAATAGCCATTGCCAGAGGTTCTATTGCTTCTGGTCTGGTTGACCGTTGTAAATTAAAAGGTTTTGACATGTTATTATTGGTTAAAACTTGTGCTGTGGGATCAGTATGTAGTAGTCATATCCATTTTAGAAAGATTTCACCAAGTCCATATTTGGGGAGCACTTCAAACAGATTGTTCCACTCTATTCTATCAAAAACTTGATGTGCATCCAATAATAACGTCGCTGTGTCATTACAATTATGTTTTTCAAGCAATACATTAAGAACCCGTCTTGTTTTATGGTAACTTTGTCTTGTTTTAAGAAATTCTTGTTGATAATCTATTATTAAATCGGGCAGGTATTTATGTAATCTCCGACAGAATGCTGTATCACATCCCATAAGACTGATTCCTCTATAAGAGGAGCACTCAGTGGAGGGTTTGTTTGGTTTTAGCAAAATAGTTATTGTGGCTAACCTCAGTGAGTCTGGGAGTATTCCAGCTTTATATGATTCCTCATACATGTTGAAGTGGTAGGATTCATTTATTTTTAAATGTTTTATAAAATTCTAGTGGAAGTCCATCAGGACCTAGAGTTTTACCGCTATTCGTGCTGTCTATTGCGTCAGAGCTTTTATTGTGAAAGGACTATCTAGAGTTGTTTTCTTCTCCTCTAAAAGGGTTTTGAATTTTAATTGATTAAAGAAACTCAATTAGTGCTTCTTCGTTTCCAGAATATTCGGATTTATACAAAGTTTTGTAGAATTCTCAAATTTTCATTTATTTTTGAAAGTCTGTGGTTAAAATGTCCAATTTTGATTTTATGTTATTAATTGTTCTTTCCGCTTGCATCTGTTTTATTCTCCAAGCCAGTAATTTACTGGCCTTTTCTCCTTGATCATAGTATGCTTATTTAGTCCACATGAAGCTTTTTGGCACTTTCTGTGTTGTTAATTTATCATATCTGGTTCTTAAAACAGTAAGTTTGTGTAATTTTGTATGATCATTGCTCTGATAAAGTTTTGCTTCGCTGGATTTAATTTGTCTCTCTAATGATTTTAATTCTTGGTTATATTGTTTATCTTTATTACTGGTACAGCTGTTAATTTTTCCTCTAATATAAGCTTAAAAAACTTCCCATCTAATACTAGCTGTAGTTTCATCTTTATTCATTTCAAAGTATTTGTCACTGCAAGTTTCTATAAATGTAATAAATTTTGAGTCTTTTAGCAGAAAGACTCAAAATTGATCAACCTTGATCAATCTTATTCATTTTCATTTCCAGGAACACTGCAGCATGATCACTAATTACGATACTATTATACCAGCAGTTCCCCACATGAGGCAATGACTCCACAGAGATGAGAAAATAATCAATATGCAAAAGGGATTGGTGTGAGCTTGAACAACAAGAAAATTCCCTGTTACTTGGATTCTTTGTTCTCCATACTTCATTTGTTCTTAAATCTTTTATATAGTTAAGGCATATTTTCCTGGTTTGTGTATGACTGGTATCAATTTGAGTAGATTTATCCAGACTTGGGTTTAGGGTGTGTAACCTTTTTAATTATAATGTATACAGAACATTATAATAACACCGGACCAGGACACAGGATGAGATAAAAATGTAGTTTATCTGTGTAGAACAGAATTTACAATAATCAGCGACCAGGTTCGCTACAGGACGTACAGTGCCCTCACGCCCATCTCTTGTGAACTGGCCAACGGCTGTATTTGATACATTAACATTAGACAGAATTATAAGGAAATAAAACAATAAATAAATAACACAATATGTAGCTGTGTAGAACAGAATTTACAATAATCAGCGACCAGGTTCGCTACAGGCCGTACAGCACCTACAAGGAAACAGTGTTTGGCGTTAGCAACAAACTAGCAGAACATCCCCCAGAACCGTTACAATGTTCCTAGTGAACCTACCTCGCGCAGATCTCTCGTGAACTGGCGACGAGATGTCTGGGTTCACTATATTTAATGTTGCCAACCACCAGGAGGGGGTGCTGTTTCACCCATTACAACCGAACCAAACTTGGAAGTAATGACAAGTGGAATTCTGTACAATATTAACTATGTTACACTTGCAATTAAAGTCCCCACCTCTTATATAAAGTCCCTCTAGGATTGACAAGATTAATAGTAAATTTTCATCAAAGGATGGGTTATCATTGTTAGGCCTGTAAATTGTTGGGTTATCATTGTTAGGCCTGTAAATATTTTGTCAAGTTTAGTTTTAATTTTAAAATGTGTCCCTGTACAATGATATATCTCCCATATTGGTATTTGATTGACCTTATAGTTTGAAATGGTATTAACTAATGTATAAGAATAACTCCTCTGGCGTGACTGGTAAAGGACGAGTGATGGACCTGACCCCGCCATCTTTTGGTTATCTGATGCATTTCTGGCCCAATTAAATAAGAGTCTTGTAGAAAAACTATTTTAGATTTCAAATATTTTAATCGGTCTAACACTTGTTTAGTCAGCTTCCTTATTCCTCTGACATTCCAGCTTGTAATTTTGATATTCAAAATATTTCCTTTGGTTGTCTTCCCCGTAGCAGATTATTTAATTTACTGCTAAACTAAAATAAAGTAAGTGTGAATGACTTGTCCAGTGCAAGCTCCAACCACTTCGGTAGGATGTTGCTAATAAAGTCAAAAAGTGGTTGTCTTCCGTCTGCTCCTTCTTGAATGCCAAAGACACACAGGTTCTTTCGCCTTCCTTGGTTTTCCAGGTCATTTGTTTTGGCCTCAAGGAGCAGGATTCGTTTCATAACTAAAGTCAATGTTTCTGCTTTTTTGAGCGAGCTTTCTGTTTCGGCAATGCGAGCCGCAGCCTCCTCCTGAGCCGCCTGGTTTAATAGGTCTTGTTTTGCCTCTGACACTTTAGCCTTAAGCTAGCTGTAGCGCTCACTGTTCCAGTCAGTCTTTCCTATCCAGCTTGACTCTGAAATCCGACCGGAGTTACTTTAGCTCTTCCAACACGTCAGCTATGCCAGCCATATTAGCATCCTCACCGCACGTTGGACTGTGTTGTTTTGGTGGCTGTCTTGTGTTGTCTTGAAAAAATGTCTTGCTGTTTCACAGACGAAACTTTAGACATATCAGTGTCATATCTTTCGTGCCTTACTTACAGCTTTTACAAGGATTTTAAAAGGAAATTTCAAACACTGTCCAAGGAGTTATTCACTGTGCTGCCATTCGGGATTTCGGTCACGTGATCCCCCCCAGAAGAAGCATGAATATTTTGATAAATTAATTGTTGAAATGGGTTGGAGAATGTCAAACTATTTAAGAAATGAAAAATGTAGCGAGAATTTTCAAAAGTGAGAATGCATTCTTTGTAAGGCAAAGTAGTGAAATCGGCTTTCATTGACGTAGTTGTGTGACGAAAACTGAGTCATTTTGTTCGCAGAGAGCCGACACCATGCCCTTGGTCAAACTATTTGCAACACAGCTCTGTGCAAAATGTTCTGTGATTAGTTAGAAGTTTGTTGCTGTGCTTTATGCAGAAGTGTGCTCAGACAGCAATGTTTATTTATTTTCTACTTCTCTCTTCCACTATCTGGTTTTTGTATCTGCAGGAGAAATGAATTTCTTTGAGGAACTTTTATCTGACTTGTTAAGAAATTATGTACATTTGTACAGTTCTTTCCTAAATAACTCCTATAAAAAAACACTGCTGAATGTGTAATATTTGCTGGACAGAAACTGTAACGTCATTGTTTAGAGAGGAGGCCGTCTGTAGAAAAGTGGCGCTTTCTCTGTGGATGTTTCATAACAGCAAAACAGAGGAAGCTGGGGGTTGGGACCCCTGGAGGTAGAGGTATGACACATACAGAACTGGGAGCGGTGCCACCCGGTTCTGTGGAACATACCGCAGCCACATTACCGAGTGTCAACTGTTGGGCTTTGGAAGGAGTATGCCGTGTCCTCTAAGAAGAATGCGCTTCATTGTCTTTCAAATAAAAAGAATGCAGTGAAAATGGATTCAATCAGTGTGAAGACATTATGCATTCTCACTGATTAAAAAATAATAATGCACACTTGTCCTGCCTCCTAATCATTTGCAATAATCCAGAAAAGGTCTGACTGAGCTGGTTCAAAATGTCCTGCTTCCCAATATATGTATCTTTCATTGTTTCAGTAAATTCATAATTTATGGAAATTCCATTTCTCACAACTCGGTATAAACATAACTAAAATAAAAAAGTGTAATGAAATACATTTTGAAAATGTTTCTTATGTCTTTGCATTGTATTCAGGTTTGGATATTCAGTTTCATATTTGATGTTTTGTAAATTTCAGCTGGAAGTAAATTACAGACAACAGGAAAGATGGAGGAGATGAGAGAAGAAATCAAAGGCGATACTTGTAAGCCGGCCGCACCCTCTTCTGCTTCCCCAGATGCTAAGGCTGATCTCTGTGATTCTCTATCCACATCGGCACTTATTGCTTTGCAGAGTGACGTCCAGCCTGTTGGTCATGACTATGTGGAAGAAGTAGGTGTTTATAAAGTAATACTGTAGGTTGGTTATGGATAACCAACCTGCACTTGTGGTTTTTATCTGGGTTGGCTTTGAGTGGATATTGTGACTGTTTTTTGCAGGTCAGAAACGATGAAGGCAAAGTCATTCGCTTTCACTGCAAGCTGTGTGAATGTAGCTTCAACGATCCCAATGCAAAGGAAATGCACCTGAAAGGACGGAGGCATCGCCTCCAGTATAAGGTTGGTGGCTGGCTAACTTTGCTGCAGTGACATTTTTTTTCAATCTCTGCAAAATCCAGGAGAATTAAAATTGAACTCAATGTCTGAAGATGATTAAGGACTACAAAAGCAATGCCTATTGATAGTTTGAAACTATTTTGTTCACATCAAACAAATTACAAGAACAGTAACTTAAGTTATTGGAACAGCAGGGCCATACCTCCCAAAACATTGAGTCTGCCTCAAAGTATGCTCATATCACAGCAGGGTTTCCACCAGAAAACTGAAGCCTGGTGATCGGGGTGCCGAAGCAGGGCATGCGGGACGCCAAGGTCGTCCATCATGTTTTTGTATTAAAAGATGTTAAGTAGACAGCAAAAGTAAAAATATTGCAGGGTACTTGTATGTTACTGGAAAACATAAAAAGTGAAATGCCATCTAAACCCACGACTAGTCTTAAAAACAACAAAGCATTTGATACAGTTTCATGCATTGTGTAACCAGAAAAAAAAATCAGAAAAAAACAAACTATAAAACCAGCATGAAGGCAAGCGCGAAAGCTCCTCACCGGGCAGAATCTGTGTGATGAGGTTAGTGCTGGTTCATTAATCACTAATGCGCCAGCCAAACGGGAACATACCTAAACTTTGCAGTGAAAACAGAACTACACAGTGGGCAGTGTGTTCAGATGTAACTCCCCACATAATTCTTTGCAGGGCGTTTACATTCTCACATCATTCTCACTGCTCCCTCAGCGCGCACCTCTGAAAGTGCGTCTAAGTCAAGCAACCAGAGGTAACACGGTGGAGTTTAAACTCCGACCTTGATTTCTTCAAAGAGACATAATTCCACACAGGGGTTGACGTAAATACCCATACAGGTCAGCCTGTGTCCAGTTTGAGTGAAAGGAGGAGCGCACGATCCGTACTGAGGTAAATTTCAAAGATCAAGCAGCGGCAGCTTGCAAGGCGGCCCACAAAGGCGCCAGCTGTGTGATTGGTCTGCCCTCCGGCTTGATATGCATAAACTTATTCATAAACTATCATTTGCTCTGCCAGTGAAACGCTTTGAGCAATTCAATCCAGATTTAATTTGGAGAAAAATCTATATTTTTTTTCATCATTATTAATGTTTCTAAAAACAAGCAGTGCTTGGCCTGGCAGGGGGCCATGGCGAGCTGCACTGGGGGAAACTTTGCACAACATTAAGCTCTTTTTTTTATTTATTTATTTTTTTATGTTTTGTAGAAGAAGGTAAATCCCGATCTGCAGGTAGAAGTCAAGCCCAGCATCCGAGCCCGAAAGATTCAGGAAGAAAAGATGAGAAAACAGATGCAGAAAGAAGAGTACTGGAGAAGAAGAGAAGAAGAAGAGCGCTGGAGGATGGAAATGAGGTATGAATTTGTTCTGCATTGGCTGTGAAACTTACTACATGCATATCATTGCACTTCACTTAGGTCTGAGGGATATAGCCTAATGTCCTGCCTAGATGTCATGACATCTTTAGTTGTTCACCTCAGTGATGATGAATGGATGATAAAACAAACCTTGAGTTGACAGAGTAACAAAATTATGATAGCCTCACAACAGCTGATCCATATCATCTGTTGTGGTATGGATCGTTTACCATATACATCGGTAAATGGTGAAAGCTGTAAACGGTGCATTCCACCTCACTGGTTTGGGTAGCACCATAAGATGAGTGCTATGACGCGAGATTCTGCAGGCTGTTTCTATACCATAGTGATGGTGCCAAATACACTGCAGTGTGATCCGATAAGTCCATATCTCCTATTGCTGGGTTGCAGATGACATAGTACCGATGTCACGCAATAGACTTAGACTTCCTTTATTATCATTGTACAAAGAGAACACAAGGTGAATCTTGACAACGAAATGTCGTCACTTGGCTACCAGTGCAACAGAGCTAAAACCTTATACTACACAATAAATACAATATGGCTGAAAAATATATAAGAGCTGAGAATAAATGCTATAGAATCCACAAGTTCAGTATTGTAAACAAATCTAAAGTGCGTGTGTTGACCATGTCCATGGGGGGGTGGTTTGGTTTGTGTGTGTGTGGGGGTGTGTGTGTGTGTGTGTGGGTGTGGGTGTGGGTGTGTGTGTGTGTGTGTGTGTGTGTGTGTGTGTGTGTGTGTGTGTGTGTGAGAGAGAGAGAGAAGGGGTGCTATATGGCGTTAAGCAGTCTGATGGCCCGGGGGAAGAAACTGTTCAGTAGTCTGGTTGTTCTGCACAAGTTGCTGCAGCACCTTCTGCCAGACGCCAGAGGGGAAAACAGTCCATGGTTGGGGTGGGTGGGGTCGGAGAGGATCTGGTGAGCGCGGGATAGGCAGCGCCTCTCTGCGATGTCCTTGATGCAGGGAAGCAGAGCCCCGTGATCTTCTCCCCTGTCCTCACCACCCTCTGTAGAGACTTCCAGTCAGAGGCCCTGCAGCTCCCAGACCAGATGGAGATGTAGCTGGTCAGTAGGCTCTCGATGGTCCCTCTGTAGAAGGTCTGAAGGATGGGGGGCGGAAGGGATGCTCTCTTCATCCGACGCAGGAAGTGCATGCGCTGCTGGCCCTTCTTCACCAGTGAGGAGATGTGAGGAGACCAGCTGAGGTTTTCGTTGATGTGCACCCCCAGGAACTTGGTGCTGCTGACGACCTCCACAGCTGAGTCGTTGATGAGGAGTGGTGTGTGGGTGGGTCTGGATTTCCTGAAGTCTTGATGATCTCCTTGGTCTTGTTGACATTCAGGATCAGGTTGTTTCCTCTGCACCAGTCCACTAGATGCCGCACCTCCTCCCTATAGGCCGTCTCGTTGTTGTGGGGGTAGAAAGTAAACGCAGCCTGTTTACTTCTGTTGTCCCAGCTTCAAAATTCCTAAGGTCTGTGTCATGTACGGAAGTTTCAACCATTCTAATAGAAAGATGAACTTTATTTTTGTGTTCTGAAAGTAGTTGGTCACAAGGGAGTTGATTTTAAAGAAAAGACTTACAGAAAAAAATTGGAAAAAAGACCACTTTCTAATAGGTAAGGTTCATACTGTTTAAATTGTATTTTCAAGTACTCTTATGTAAGGTAAGATATATTATTTTCACACCCTAGCTTGGTTGAACCATGTTTCTAACCAGCATGCACCAATCATATCTTGTGATTGGTGCACACTGTTGGCCACCGCACGCTATAGCGGTTTGATCTTTGGAGTTTACAATGGCGCAGATTGCACGCCTCACTTTTTCTTCAAAATTTACTTAGGCTGTCCTGTATGGACATTTATATGAACTCCCTGTGAGGAATTATTTTTGGAAATTCTTTAAGGTATAAGTCAAGTTCAAAGGCGACAGTGTTGTTCTGGTTAGCTCAATGTGAAGCACATTTATAGCCTGTAGTTGCACTTTTAGAGTGGTGCTTTGAGCATGCAGTGAGAATGATTTATCTTTGTGAACAAAGAACTATGTGTGGTGTCTGCAGGTACATCTCACACAGCTGCCCAGGGCATGGCCATGTGTCTGTGCTGATGAAGTTTATGTGTTCCTGGTTGACCAGTGCATCAGCAGACAAATCTAAAAGAAAGCAGCACTGCACCAATTGCAATTTTTTGATCACCGATCTTTAAAAAAACAGACTTGCTGATTTATTGTATGTGTGCACAAAATATTGTGGAACAGTCATTAGCTTGGAGTGGCGATTGTAAACCGTGCACAGAGAGAATTGACCTGGTTAGCCCTCTCTCAAAGCAGAGTGGAGGAGGCAGTGGCTGATTACTGTATAGGGCCAGCACATTGGCTCAAACTCAGGGGTCCACGCCCTCCCAAATCCAGCCCTGTTTCGCATGTACGACAATACTGTGACTAAAGACTGCAATATAGTGATATGACATTCGCGAACGAGCTGATTCTTCTGAATGGCTCTTTACTATGAGAAATATTGTAGTAAAGAGCCAGATCAAAACAAAAAAACGGTTCTCACTGAGAACTGGCTCTTTACTATTTCTCATAGTAAAGAGCCAGTTCTCAGTGAGAACCGTTTTTTTGTTTTGATCTGCGCACTCTGCATTTGCTATTATTATTCTGTTTTATGAACAATATATATTTATTTAATCATCAAATAAGCCTCCAATTAAAAACTAGTGGTGTTACGGTGTGTGTTCTCTGTTCTGAACTTTTGTAGAAGCAGTTAGTTCTATATACATATACAATCTTATTTGCATTACTGCTAATGTTTTTGTTTATGACATTATCATTGTATGATTCCTCAATTAAATTACACTTTTCAATTCATACTCATCTGTGCGGGCTTTATTTTCAGATTTTTGTCATTTGTATTTCCTTCCTATCTGCCTGCACTTTTACATGATCACTATAGTTTAACTTGTTGGGGTTCGGTCTTTCAATCGTACACTTTTCTTTATTAACCTGTTGTACCTGGGTCATGGAAAATTATACCGAAAGTCATGGAGAGTCATGGAAAAGTTATGGATTTTTTTTTATTTTTTTTAAATACCAGTAGTAACTGGTATAACTACCAGGGATGCGCCGATCAGGCTTTTTGCTACTGATTCCAATATTAATCATCCATGAGGCCGATCTTTACCGATCAATGCCGATCGCCTGGATTGGCTGTTAATTTTTCGCTTTAGGTACAAATGATACTATGTTACCTGGCAAAATGGGAAAATGATTTAGCTATGTGCGTGCGTGCGTATGTTCTATATACATACATATGTCTACCTACACAGCCTGGGACAAGCAACAGGCTGTGTAGGTGCAGGTCAATCAGAATAACATAGTATCACAAAAATTAACAGTTACAAGTCTTTGGGAAAAAATGGGATTGTTTTATAGCCAAAGTCTCTCTCCTTCTGTAGACATATCATAAGTCTGGCTCATGTCCTCAAACTTTTAATAACTCCCATTGTTAATTATTTGACGTGATTCCCTTTTTTGCCCATCTTCTGTATTTGTGGAAACTCGGGTGGTACGCAGGCCAACTCAATACTTCTATCTGTTTGTTGAGATTAAACTTTTTAGTGACTTTTGCCCACTTTTTCAAAGACAAACCTAAACACAGAGTTTGTAATTGGTATGCCTGGGGAAGCCCAGAACATACTGTATAGGGAAGTCCTACCAGGAAAGATAAATGCCCTTCCATTTAGCCTCACATCCTGGGTTACACCAGCACACTTGAGGTCTACGTTGGGCAGATGAAGAATTTTTGTGGGAGATTCAGGATGCTCTTTTATAAAGCCTAATGGTGTTTGAACGAATGTGAATGCAGTCAAATAAATACAAACATATCATTTACAGGCGATATGAAGAAGACATGTACTGGAGACGTATGGAGGAGGAGCAGCATCACTGGGACGATCGGCGTCGGATGTCTGATGGGGGGTACATACAGGGCCCCCCGGGCCCTCCTGGTCTTCTAGGAGTCCGACCAGGTCTGCCAGGTCTGCAACCACAAGGTCCCATGGTGGGTCTCCATAAATTGTTCTGCTTTGTATTTTACACTAAACCACAATGCAACATTTGCTTTACTGTCCAGTTGAACCATCAATTTGCTCAATAAACCTCTTAAATACAAACTCTCTGGCTGAAAGATTGCAAAAAGCGACACATTATAGGAGAAACCTCCTCACCTCCACGCAATGCACGAATCAGTAGCTGACTCCAAACCAACCCCGTGTGGCCAGCCCGATTGGAACCACAGCTCCCGGGACTCCAGGGATCAGAGTGTGACTGGGGTGGAAGTGCTAACGCCGGTTCTGAATTCGAAGCCAGACCAGGCCCTGCAGTTTGAAAGGGGCTAAAATATGTTGTTTTGGAGTGGTCTAGCCAAAGCCTAGACTTGTGTGTAATTCAGTGAAGGAATATTTTCACTGAGTATGAATGTCTTTTTGCTGAATGTTGGAGAAATATGTTTGCAAATCAAGGGTGTACTCACTCTCTCCAGGAAAATCCCAAAGCAGTTAATTGTTTCAGCCCTACTTTAGTGCACTTAAATGGATGAGAATAAACATTTATTTTGTCTATGTTTTCTTGCAATTTAAATAACTGAATCTACTTTAAAATCTGTTCCTTTCAGCCGCCCCGTCGTCCAGATTCTTCTGATGACCGATACATCATGACCAAGCATGCAGCCATTTACCCATCTGAAGAGGAGCTCCAGTCCATTCAGAAAATTGTGTCAATTACAGAGCGAGCCCTGAAACTTGTCTCTGACATAATCACAGATCAGGAACACGACAAAGAGGATGATAAGGAGAAGAAGGAACCGGCCAAAGACAGGTGCGGCATTTGTCTTAGACACAAGTGTTGTTCTTTGTCAGCCTGTTGAGACCAGATCTCTTGGTTGACTCTCACTGTCATTGTCTAAAACTGGAGATGAGTTTTTACCCCGCACTTTCAGTGTTACTCTTAATAAATGCTCGGCTCACAGTTAAGAGCTACTTGTTTGTTTTTTTTGTGCACATTTTCATTGTCCATGGTTTTTCTCCCCCAACTCTCCAGAGTCCTAAAGGGTGTGATGAGGGTTGGTGTCCTAGCTAAAGGCCTGCTGCTCCGTGGAGACAAGAATGTCAACCTAGTGCTGCTCTGCTCTGACAAGCCCACAGAAAGTCTGCTGGCCTGCATTGTGGAACACCTCCCCAAACAGCTAACGGTACTGTTTATATACATGTCTCCCAAATGAGTGTGCTAAATCTTACAGAAATAATAGATTTTATTTGTAGGTGACATTCTCGACACTCAAGGTCACCTTACAAAATCAGGGTTCTGCACGGTAGCCAAAGGTAATAAATTAAATAAGCTCAAATTAAAGCCAGTGAAAGGTAGTAAGAATGCAGGCCTGCAACTAAAGGTAGTAGAAGGTAGTACATTTTTAATCATCCCTTCAGAATATTTTTAATTTTCCATTGATGCTCACTTATTGTTTTAAGTTCGTTTTACTAAAATCTGTATAAATTATAACTAGCGTACTGGCAGGACTTTAGCTGTCACTGATGGACTCCAAGCTACTGTGCTTATGCATACTGTTGAGACGAGCTAGTCATTTTGTGTTTCGCCATAGAATATTAGTTTTCATAATTTTGGCTTGATGATCCAAGATTCAAAGACTTGGAATGACCAAAAGACATTTTGTAAAGTCCGCCAGTCCAAACTGGAAATGTATGACGAGGCCTGTCGCAATAAACAATAAATCAATTAATCGCACGATAAATTAAAACTATTGACCTTCGTTCCTTCCGGACTTTTGATGATACCGAATGAAAACCGGCTCAACTCCTTCCTTCCTCATTTCCTTACTGTGATGCCCAGCGCACACCACAATCTTAGAGCTGTCTGCCGATTGTCGGCCCATTTTCAAAACTTGAGAGAACACACATTAGCCGACAGAAATCCTAGGTATAACTGTTCGATTGGGTTCAGTTGTGTCGTGTGGTGTCCAACAATGGGCACAAAATAATGGCTATAAGTCCGGTTAACTAATTTTAAAACCAGGCATTCATCAATGCTTTACTACAATCTACCTGCAATGCATGTGACTAGTGTCAGCGTAAAGTCCTGACTCAATGAATGAAGAAGAGCTGAAAAGTTACCGAGTTTATCAACTGCGGTAGCAATTTTGCTCCAACCTCTCCCCTTGTTGTTTACATATTCTTTGCACGACATGTTGAATAAACAGTCATGTTGTTTCCACATATCATCACCGATGTCAGCTGGACTTGGGTTGCACCGTATCAGCTGTTTGGGATTTGCCTCCGTAATTTCCCCTCAGAAACCATGGAGGAGAATTTGTGCTTTCTGACTGGTTGGTACCTGTCACATTCAACAGGCTGCGTTGAATGTGACAGGTACCAACCGAAAACCTTGCACCTCCAGAACTCTACTCAAAGCAATGGAAGCAAGTAGTGTCAAAGTCAACTATCAACTTCACAGAAACTGAGAAAATATGCTGATGGCAAAACCGAACATTAGAGTTGGTGACATTGTGTAATTGAAAGACGCTCTCACTCACAAACAACTGATCCATGGGAAAGGTTGTGAGAACATGTGAGAGTAAGGACAACAAGGTTCGAAAAGCAGAAGCAAAAACTGTAAAAGACGAAAATCAAAGTGTTTTTCAGACCCATTACTGATACTGTTTTGTTTTCATCGGATGAAAATTTAAATTTTATAGCCCTAAACAGATCAAAATGTTTATTGGAAAAGATTGTTGGTAGTGGCAAAGTTAACAACAGAATATGAAGTTCGTTCATCTAAGGCAGGTGTGTCAAACTCATTTTAGTGCCAGAACATGTTGATAAAACCTGTTCACAAACTGTTAATATGTCAATGAATTCTTAAAATTACATATTATTATTGAAGGTCTTTTCAGTCCCTTCAGGAACTAATAATAAATGCAACTGTTTATTGCTGTATAAATAATGGACTATAATCATACATCAACTAAATTCTCAAGAAACTGGAGGGATTGATTGATATAAATTGGCAGTAAGCAGATAAAAACTGCATTGATATGATTGATAATATAATATTTAATCACACTTAGTGTTTAGTCTGTGGAGGGCCACAAAAAAGCTATGGCGGGCCGGATTTGGCCCACGGGCCATGAGTTTGACACATGTGATCTAAGGCATCCAGCTGTGCATCCCAACTGAATTAAATGAACTCCTACATGACGTCACACAGAGGTGAAGATTTGTTTGCTCAGCAGAGCAGTCAAATAGTCCTTTCCCAACACAAGAGGGTCAAGTATGGAACGATAATGTTGTTCAAAATGTACAGCAAACACACGTGATTACCTCTCAGCCATCACAAAGTTCGCAGCATTGACGCCTCAGAACATTTCTGTTTTTAAAGGGGGCCCAGTAGAATATCGGCTATTCATTCGGGCATTGGTGTGAAGGATAAAACAGAAAGCGACAAAGATCGGCTGTACTACATGGAACAGTGCACCGGTGGACAGCCATAAGAATTGCTAAAAAGTTGTCTTCATATGGAACCTACGTGTGGATATAATGAGACTTTTGGAAGAGCACTTTGCTAATGCCTACGAGGTATTACCAAAGTGCATACATTAACAAGGCTCTTGATTATGCCAACCATCAAGTCTGACAACAGGGAGGCTCTTCATGCGTTTGTACTCTATTTCACTGGATGTCATACTGCAATGGCAGATGTAGAGTATATGGAGGAGTTGGAAAACACAGCCAACATGCGTGGCATCATGGCCAAGCTCCCATACAAAATGAGAGAAAGGTGGAGATCGCATGCTTGTGGAATCTTGGACAAAGAAAAGCGCAGAGTCAAGTTTGCCAATCTGGTAGATTTTGTCAATAAACAGGCCAAAGAAGTTTTACATCCACCGGTTATTGGACAGCACCTTAAAGCTTCAAATTAAAGGACAAGTAGATGAGAGGTTGCAAAGGAAAAGTGGCATCCAAAAAAGATTTGCCACAGCTGCAACTACAGTATTACCACTACACAGGACACACATACCAGGGCAAAGGAAAAGGTCAGCGGAAAATAGACATGCATTTTCCAAACCTCGTCTCTTCTGTCATGGCGAGGAGCACACTATGGAGCAATGCAAGAAGATGAGGAAGCCACTTCACAAGGAAAGGATTGATTTCTTGCGAGGTAAAGGATTGTGTTTTAGCTGCCTTAAAAAGGGACACATGCGTAATTTGGGCAAAGAAAAGGCCAGCTGTCAGGTTTGTGCATAATACCATTCAACAGTATTAGACACGAATAAAAGGTACAGCGGTGTTAACAACGAGGCAGGGCCTGAAGTGGCAACAAGTGAGGAAGATTAACAACCGACAGTCAGTTGTGAATGGATTTGTGGGAATGGATGCACCAATTTATGGTGCAGAGAAACCAGAACACACATTGGCAATAGTTCCAGTAATAGTCAAACTGAAAAGAGGTCAAAAGGTGACATGCACACATGCTTTTCTGGACCCAGGCAGTCCAGCCTGTTTTCATACTGAAGAGCTGATGCATGAGCTCAACCTTTCAGGTAGGAAAACAAACATTTTGCTGAAAACAATGGGAGAAGAAAATGTCGTCAGTAGTCACGTGGTTTCTGGGTTGGAAATAAGCAGCTTAAACAGTAAGGATTTTTTTTTTTTTTTGAGCTGCCAGAAATTTAGGCACAGCAACATTTCTGCTTCTGCCAGTAACATTCCTTCACAAGATTACATGAACTGCCCCCGATGTCCATGCGATACTGCAGAGTCGCGTTAACCAACACAACCCTACAACATCCAGAGCCTTAAGATACTCCGGGCGAATCTCATCCACCCCCGGAGCCCGGCCACCGAGGAGCTTTTTAACTACCTCGGCGACCTCGACCCTAGAGATTGGAGAGCCCAACCCAGAGTCCTCAGGCTCAGCTTCCTCAATGGAAGGCATGTTGGTGGGATTGAGGAGGCTCTGGCCTTCGAGTACTCCGCCCACCGACCCACAACGTCCCCGAAGTTGAGGTCAGCAGCACACCACCCCCACTGTAAACAGTGTTGGTGCTACACTGCTTCCCCTCCTGAGACGCCGGATGGTGGACCAGAATCGCCTCGAAGCCATACGGAAGTCTTTCTCCATGGTCTCTCCGAACTCCTCCCACGCCCGAAGTTTTTGCCTCAGCAACCACCTGAGCCGCACGCCGCTCGCCCGCCGGTACCCATCAGCCGCTTCCGGAGTCCCACAGGCCAAAGAAAGGCCCGATAGGACTCCTTCTTCAGCCTGACAGCATCCCTCACCGAAGGTGTCCACCAACGGGTTCGAGGGTTGCCACCACGACAGGCACCGACAACCTTGCGACCGCAGCTCCGATGAGCCGCTCGACAATGGAGGCACGGAACATGGTCCACTCAGACTCAATGTCCCCCCGCCTCCCCGGGACGTGTTTGAAGCTCTGCCGGAGATGGGAGTTAAAGCTCCGTCTCACAGGGGACTCCGCCAGACGTTCCCAGCAGACCCTCACAACACGCTTTGGGCCTGCCAGGTCTGACCGGCATCCTCCCCCACCACCGGAGCCAACTCACCACCAGGTAGTGGTCAGTGGACAACTCCGCACCTCTCTTCACCCGAGTGTCCAGGACATACGGGCCGCAGATCCGACGAAACGATAACAAAATCGATCATCGAACTGACGGCCTAGGGGTGTCCTGGGTGCCAAGTGCACATATGGACACCCTTATGCCTGAACATGGTGTTCGTTATGGACAATCCGTGACGAGCACAGAAGTCCAGCAACAGAACACCACTCGAAAGTTCAGATCGGAGGGAGCGTTCCTCCCAACCACGCCCTCCAGGTCTCACTGTCATTGCCCACGTGAGCGCTGAAGTCCCCCCAGCAAACGAGGGAGTCCCCAGGAGGGGCACTCTCCAGTACCCCCTCCAAGGACTCCCAAAAAGGGTGATTAAGCTGAACTGTCATTCGGCCCGTAAGCACAAACAACAGTCAGAACCCGTCCCCCACCCGTAGGCGGAGGGAGGCTACCCTCTCGTTCACCGGGGTGAACCCCAACGTACAGGCGCCAAGATGGGGAGCAACAAGTATGCCCACCCCTGCTCGACGCCTCTCACCGTGGGCAACTCCAGAGTGGAAGTACATCCAGCCCCTCTCAAGGAGACTGGTTCCAGAACCAGAGCCATGCGTCGAGGTGAGACCGACTATTTCTAGCCGGAACCTCTCAGCCTCACACACCAGCTCCGGCTCCTTCCCCACCAGAGAGGTGACATTCCACGTCCCAAGAGCTAGTTTCTGTAACCGAGGATCGGACCGCCAGGACCCCCCTCCTCGGCCACCACCCATCACACAATGCACCCGACTCCCTATGGCCCTTCCCATAGGTGGTGAGCCCATTGGAAGAGGGTCCCATGTTTCTTCTTCGGGCTGAGCCCGGCCGGGCTCCATGGGTTAAAAGCCCGGCCACCAGGCGCCGCCAACGTGCCCCACCTCCAGGCCTGGCTCCAGAGTGGGGCTCCCGGTGACCCGCGTCCCGGGCGAGGGAACACGAGAACCAAAGTTTGTTGTTCATCATAGGGGTCTTCGGGCTGCGCTTTGTCTGGTCCCTCCCCAAGACCTGTCTGCCTTGGGTGACTCTACCAGGGGCATGAAGCCCCCGACAGCATAGCTCTTAGGATCATTGGGGCACTCAAAACCCCTCCACCACGATAAGGTGGCAGCCCGAGGAGATGGGGCAGTTCCCCTGATTGGCAGACTCAGTGGTGGTCCCCTGTTTAAAAAGTGGGGGATCGGAGAGTGTGCTCCAACTACAGAGGGATCACACTCTTAAGCCTCCCTGGCAAGGTCTATTCGGGGGTACTGGAGAGGAGGGTCCGTCGGATAGTCGAACCCTCGGATTTTGGAAGAGCAGTGTGGTTTTTCGCCCTGGTCGTGGAACACTGGACCAGCTCTACACCCTCAGCAGGGTCCTGGAGGGTGCATGGGAGTTCGCCCAACCGGCCCTACATGTGCTTTGTGGACTTGGAGAAGGCGTTCGACCGTGTCCCTCGGGGTGCCCTGTGGGGGGTTCTCCGGGAGTATGGGGTACCGGGCCCTTTGATACGGGCTGTCAGGTCCCTGTATGACCGGTGTCAGAGTCTGGTCCGCATTGCCGGCACAAGTCGGGCCTGCTCCCAGTGAGGGTTGGACTCCGCCAGGGCTGCCCTCTTGTCACCGATTCTGTTCATTACTTTTATGGACAGAATTTCTAGGCGCAGCCAGGGTGTTGAGGGGATCCGCTTTTGGTGGCCTTAGGATTGCATCTCTGCTTTTTTGCGGATGATGTGGTCCTATTGGCTTCATCGGGACGTGATCTGCAGCTCTCGCTGGAGCGGTTCGCAGCCGAGTGTGAAGCGGCCGGGATGAGGATCAGTGCCTCCAAGTCTGAGACCATGGTCTTGAGTCGGAAAAGGGTAGAGTGCCTTCTCCGGGTCGAGGGAGATGTCCTGCCCCAAGTGGAGGAGTTCAAGTATCTCGGGATCTTGTTCACGAATGAGGGAAGAAGGGAGCGTGAGATCGACAGGCGGATTGGTGCAGCGTCCGCCGTGAAACGGGCGCTCTACCGGTCCGTCGTGGTGAAGAGAGAGCTGAGTCAAAAAGCGAAGCTCTCGATTTACCGGTCGATCTACGTTCCTACCCTCATCTATGGTCATGAGCTTTGGGTAATGACCGAAAGAACGAGATCGCGAATACAAGCGGCCGAAATGAGTTTTCTCCGTAGGGTGGCTGGGCTCTCCCTTAGAGATAGGGTGAGAAGCTCGGTCATCCGGGAGGGACTCAGAGTAGAGCCACTGCTCCTCCACATCGAGAGGAGCCAGTTCAGGTGGCTCGGGCATCTGGTCAGGATGCCTCCTGGACGCCTCCCTGGTGAGGTGTTTCGGGCACGTCCCACCGGGAGGAGGCCCCGGGGAAGACCCAGGACACGCTGGAGGGACTACGTCTCTCGGCTGGCTTGGGAACGCCTTGGGATTTCCCCGGAGGAGCTGGAGGAAGTGGCTGGGGAGAGGGAAGTCTGGGCCTCCCTTCTTAAGCTGCTACCCCCACGACCCGACCCCGGATAAGCGGCAGAAGATGGATGGATGGATGGATTACATGAACAGGTGGCCCTACCTTCAGCAGGTGTCAACAACTAAGATTGAAGCAAAGGTTGGACTTCTGATTGGGACTAATGCTCCTAAAGCCATAGAACCTTGGCAGGTTAGTGCAAGTGGTCCATACACTGTGAGAACGAGACTTGGTTGGACCTTCAGCGAACCTCTCCAAGGACACATTTCACAAATTGCAACACAAGGGTTGGCTCAAGTTTCAGAAAATCGCATCTCAGTAAGCACATTGGATGAACTCTGGAGTCAACAGTTTAAAAGTGACTTTCCTGAGTGTGAAAGAAACGAAAAGCAAGAAATGTCGAGGGAGGATTTGCAGTTTTTGGAGATTACAACACAGTCAGCTACCATTGTTGATGGACATTACAGTACTGCCTTGCCATTGTGGAGCAAGCATATTCAGGTGCCTAACAACCGTAAAGTGGCTGAGAAACGTGCCTTAAACCTAAAGCGGAAATTGGAAAAGAACTCTATGTTCCATACCTAACCCTTACTAAAATCTGACACACCAAGGTGCAATAACTTCCACTTATGTCACAGCTAGATCTTACTTTCTATGTTTCATTAAACCAGCCCTCATCACATTCACATGGTCACTTGGTGACATAACCTCAACCCCACTCCTTCCAACAGGAAGTCCTCTGTGTTCTGCTGGATGACTTATTTTTACGCTTTAATTCATATAAGTTTAAACCTGTGCCAACTGACATAAAATGGCATGATGATGATTTCTGTCAACACTGGCTGGGGGCTGAACCTTGTGGGCATAGGTGAATGGCGAATTTCATTCCTTCACCGTATGCATACGGTTATCTCTAAATCATGCATGCATCATCTGATTAGCACCAAACTTTTTATGACTGACTTTTGTGAACCTCTAAAGAGCCCAATAACATTAAATTGTAATTTGACTCCATTGCGCCCCCTAGGTTATTTGATTGACAATATCTCCTTATTAAATCAGCCAATCTACACCACATTTTTGGTGCATCATCAGGGAGCACTGCTGAACACACTGATATGTACCACCTAGTAAACATAGACTGTGGCGAGCAGGTAGCATTGCTTGACCCCCTGCTTTGAGGACCATTTGAGGGTGCTTGCAGTTTTAATACTCAATTTATATTTGTTAAAATGTTTCCATCCATCACCACCAACGATAAATTATCATTCAAATAAGATTTCTGCATCTTATTCACTGCGAGTGTTGTTTATCCGGTGAGTCTAATCTTAAATAAAAGATCAGACTCTAATGATGGAAATTTGGGTTTAATGGGAATAAAGCATTACTTTCACCGAAAGAGCCAACAATGCAAACGGAAAAAAAACATATGCTAAGCCAAGAAACTTTACTTCTATAACAGTTTGCAATTTAAAAATATATATAACTTAAAATATCAGTAAAATGTTCAAACAACTTTAATTTGATAAAAATAGATGGTCAATTTAAGTTTTTAAAACATTTTTCATGCACATACCCTGTGGGTCTATGAAGGGCTGCTTTAATCAACTCCTTTCATTAACATTTAAACCCGTAATTGTCCCTTCAAACTTAAAGCATCAAACCAGAGGTTAACCATAGCACAAATTAAAGGTAAAACACATCAGAAAAGGGATACAAATGAATAAAGCAAGCCTGGCGGGCCACCAGACTTATGATACGCTGGGCCAAACCCTGTTGAATATTAAGTACGGTATTATAAATACATCTTCCAGTTATAAAGTACCAATTTGGGCTAGATGCAGGTTGGTAAAAATTAAATATAATTCTTTTAACTTTTCTTGTGAAGTCAGAATAAAGTAGCAATGGAAAAAATCAATTCAAAAGCTTTTCATTATATTTTGTCATTTGAGAACAATATTTTACATGCAAAAATTCTCATTAAGGGAGAAAAAGGTTTTTATTTTGTGGATAATCATGTTTCACTGGTACCAGAAATGTGAAAATGCATTACAAGGTGGTAAATATTTATTTAGAAAAGCATTTTATAATTTAATTTATCATTTATAATTAATTTATAATTTTTAGCTCATTATTTCAAGCATTTCTTAGGTAAATTTGGGAAATAGGTGAATTTTATTTTATGGAATAACCATGAATACATACTTTTCTAAATGCTTATAATTGACAGAATGTGTTACAATTGGTAGACTGCTGTAAGAAAAACTTAGTTTTTACTTAAAGTAAAAAAAAAAAAAAAAGAAAAAGAAAAAAACCCGGCAGTGTCAGAATGACTACCACAATATTCTAGTCAGGGTTAGAGCAGTTTTTAACCCTCGTCCCCTAAATCAGTGGTCCCCAACCCCCGGGCCACCGACCAATTGGTATCGGGCCGCGCAAGAAATAATTAAATATTTCCGTTTCATGTATTGTTTGAGTCTGGAGGATCTTTTATTTTGAAAATCCTTTAACCGGATTCTCTCGGTTACATATTGTGCCACAACTAAGCCCACAGGCAGCAAAATGGGCAAGAAACAAATCGCATGTATTTAGAAAGTTTATTTACAAAGGGAAAAAGGCCCAGAGAAGAGACAGGAGAATGGATTTTATCCCAGTTGGTGATTCCCACATTCCAAGCTGCTCTGCATGATATGATGACCGGCTGTTAATGAGGCAATGAAGCTTCAAACTGCTTCTCCACGTAGAGACCAAGCACCCTGTGCATAAGCAGAAGCTTCAGGTCATTGTCTCTCACATGGGACCGTCTCCTAGCAGAGAAACAAGCTCAGGACTCCCATTAGTTGTTGTTATGAGTGAAAATTTTCAATGTTAGTTTTTGTGGCGCATCTGTATCTCATTTTGAAGGGATATGTAAACGTTACCATAACGACCAGAGTCGGAGAGCGTTAGGAGCGTTAATTCCACCGAACTCTCAGTTGTGCCATTTCAACTGTTTGGGATTCCCTCTGTTCTTATGTGACCGTGCTTTCTGACTGGCTACCTGTCACATTCAACAGGCCTGTGAGATTTCCCTGGTCCGGGAAAACCCCACAGGCTTCAATAATTGGGCCAAGATGATGTTAAATATGCCCGATTTTAGAGAGGGCATATTCAACACACCACCACGTAACACACCAAAGTCCTGTAAACACCGTTATGCATGAGGGCTCTCATAGCCTGACTTTGTCTCAGCAAAGGTACACGCATTACATGTGGTTATGCATGCAGCTGGTGGATTAATGTCAAAACAAACCCCAAATGTCTTATATACTTATGACAAGACACATGTTGGCTGCACATCGATGGCTTTAGATTTAGTCTCCCAGCTGACCAGTCAGAAACATTCCAGAAAAAATACAGGCATGTCAAAAGGAGCTTAAGTCACTCTCTGGATATTATTGGCTTAGAAAAAGCCATTTCATAACATTACTGGTCGAATACGGTGTCATTCAAAAAGGGGGTATTAATAGTTTTAATTACTATTTGCGCCATTTAAACTTCAGGGTCTTTGCAAACATTGCCTGAACTTGGCTCCGGTTATCATTTTAGCCCTTTTTACAGATTACCGTTGTTCAAAATTCCCAACAATTCCCTGCCAAAATCAGAATCAGCAGGTCAGATTGTTTAAAGATCAATGAGTGGGCAAAACACTGCAGTCTGTGCACCTGTAGATGTAAACTCTGGCTCCTATGATCACAAACTGGCTGCTTAGCTGTTGTGTGTTCACAGAGCCAAAGTGCGACGGATAGTTACCTGTCCCACCGATCGAGCTAAGAATTGACCTGCAGCATCACTTATAATCATAACCACTGGTTACCACAGTTACAGGGAAACTAAATATGAATATGATATGCTATAATCTGGAGCAAAACCAGCTGGCTGGAATGTAAAATTGGATTGTTTTGTGCATTTAGTGTCTGTTTATATCTACACCTTTCTCTTTGTCCTTGCAGCTAGTAACACCAGACAAATATGAGGTCAAGGGATCGATGGACGAAGCGGCTATCATCCTAACATCTTGCATCGAGCCGAAGATGCAAGTGACAATCACTTTAACTTCACCGGTCATCAGAGAGGAGCCGGGCCGGGAAGGAGGTTGGGAAACGCATCACAGCCTTCCTATTGCACTTTTTTCTGGTCTTTCTGTTCTCTCTATGCAAACAGTTTCAGTATGTTGGTTGATATTCCCAAAGAGCATTGTTCTGCTGGCACTACTCAAAGATTCACATGTTGGATCAATTTCCTTCCTTCTATAGACTTTTTTTTTTTATTATTTGGATTGTGAGAGCTCTTTCTTCTCTGGGGTTTGGAGGAGAGCTTGTTTTCCCTCTTTGTTCTTTAAACAGATCATTTTTTTCGATGATATGCATGACCTCTATCACTGGTCTGAAGTTAAGAGCCTCTGAGAGATCCATAACTTGGTTAATTTACCTGTAATCCCATTGTGATTTTCTGGGTCACATTAGCTTGTTTATCAAATGGAAAGTGCCAGCAGTGTTGCTCTTCCATCTTCTGCTCTGTGATTCCTACCTCTCAAATGCTTTCTTGGAACAAAGCATGATCAGTGTTTGCCTTGTGTTAAGTCTAGTTATTCCAAGGTGAGATTCTATTTTGTTTCCTGTGTTCCAGGGGATTGTTTCCATGTGTATTGTTGGCTATACTCAATGGAAGACATGATTACATCTTTTCCCTATATTTAGTTTGAGATCAGTTTAAGAGAATTGTTTCTTGACAAAGAAGTAGACAAGCTGAATTTGTTTAAATGCTGCAGTGAAACCAGAATTGTGAAAGAGCAGAGGAAATTGATGTAATTTTCCCACAGGAAACAAATCTTTTTGTGTGCTGGTGAATGGTTCACCATGCTTACGTCCCCTGTTCTGAAGTGCTCCCCTGAGTTGACCTCTCTTTATTCCAAACACTCAAATTTGAGATTGATTCCTCTCTAAGACAACTCTTTGCCATTTTAGATTCAACTGGCAATAAAAGATGAGGATAAATCATTTTAACACTGATAACTCAATTCAAATATAGAAATTGATCAAGCCAAGGAGTGGAAAATGTATTGTTTTTCATTATTCTTAGGGGAGTATTGTATAAAGTTCAGGAAAGAAGGTTTCTGTAGAGGAATCTATGGTTGCATCGGAGCGCAAGCTTTAATGACCGCTGGGGTCTTATTCCAGCCTACTGATGTTAGGTATGCATGCAGTGATATCTAACCCCTTTGTTTTTGGCTAATCGTCATTTGTTCTTCTTTGGCAACCATTGCTTCCTCCTTTTTTAAATTTTGTAGTTATACACAGTTTTGCATAATATTGAATTATTCTTCATAAACACACCACACCCACCCTCAGAGGATTGTGTCCCACTAGTGAATCTCATATGGCCCAACAGTTTCGGAAGGATTTTTGACCAAGGTTTTCTCACACCCCAAAAACTTTGCCACACCTACTATTCCCATGCCACTTTTTATCAGGTCATTTCTTCTTAGCACTTTCTTACCGTTAAATTTTTTAGTTCATATAACTGATTGGTAGACATTCAAACCTTACTTTGAATATATACTATCAACAAAAAAAAGTTATTTTGAAGTTTCAGATTTTTACCTGATAAAATGGTTTCGGCCTAGATAGTTCTTATTCAAACCTCTCAAGTTTTTTACTAAACACATAAGTGAGTTTGTTGAATCAGTAATTGCAAACCCATTTGAAAATTAGTTGAAGGACACAGCCAGCTGCCATCAGGTTTGTTCCTCGGCAGGGTAATCTTTTGTTGGACTGTATTTATTTTTTAAATTACCAAGCACAGAATAAGTATAAAGTTTTGTTAGAAAGAAACATTGGTATGTGTGGCAATGTGTTTGTTCTATGCCAGCCTCGCTGACCTGGTCAAACACCCATTCCTCATCATCGTTTTGACACTTGAAATCCATTTTTAGATGTAACCTCGGGTATGGTGAAAGACCCAGCGGACGTCTTGGACAGGCAAAAATGCCTTGACGCTCTGGCTGCTCTGCGCCACGCTAAGTGGTTCCAGGTTCGGAACATCATTTTACTTTCTCATTGTAGCCTTATGAGATGTATTTTTTAAATTGAGTTTTAAAACCTTTTTTTCTTTTTTTTTTCAATAAACAGGAAAGTTCATATTTGAACCATGAAAAAAAAGTATATTCAAGGATGCCAGTCTGATAATCTGATTTATGTTCTTTGTATATATTATAAATCTCAGCCCATCTGAATCCTTCATATAAAACTTGAATAATTTCGTCGAATTGGCATCCTTGTATTATTTTCAACATTTTTCGACTACTACATAAAATTCCATAAGGCTGCAACATAACTTGCACAAATGCCTTTATGTCCAACGTTTGTATTTTCATTCTTAACTTTTTATAGAATAGGGATTGAGAGAAAAGAGAACATCTGAGTACTTTCCTGTGATTTTGCTACCTGAGCAAATAACATGGGCAAAGAAACTCTGATTTATTTGCCTCTTTCAGTCCCTATACTTTTCTCTCAGGTGGACTGTTGTACTTCTCAGTCCCTGTTTGTGAGAAACTACAATCAGTATGGGGTCAGGGTTTAGAAGATGGCAAGAAAAATCCTAATTCTTGTGCATCTTGTAAACTCAACTCCTTTACTAACTGTGAGGAACAAGACTACTGGGAATGGCAGCTAAATGCAAATGTTTGGCTTAAATACATCAAACTGTATTAAAGCTTCCATTATGCACAGTAGTGATTGGACCTCTATAATGTAACTGATTCACTTGTTTGGTCCATTTATCTCTTGCCAATCTTGGTCACGCCATAAACCTAACTGTATTGCCTCAAAAGGCTAGAGCCAATGGTCTTCAGTCCTGCGTGATCATCATCCGAATCCTGAGAGACCTTTGTCAGCGGGTCCCCACATGGTCACCTTTCCCAGGATGGGTAAGTTCACGATAATGCTGATTGCTGATTCATACGCTTAACTCATTTAGTTGTTGTTGGGGTTTTTTGTCTAGTTTGTAGTTTCTTTGTTTTTCTTCATTATTATAATTCAGCATCTGAAGGTCCCAGTAGGTTTTGCTGATAAATGTGGCTTAAATATTCAGATTTCACTTTGTGGAAACTCCTTATGTTGCCTTTGTTTTTTTCCTGTATTTTGCATTTTTCCCCAATTATCATTTGTCATGATAATAATATAACTACTGAAAATATTCTCCAGTGTTATTTGCTTCTGGTGATATTAAAATCACTATTGCATTTTCGTCTAGTTTAAAGTGTAACTAACCACCAAATTAATTATTTTTTGCTGAAAAACTGTCTAAATAGGTGTGATGGAAACCTGGGATTCCATCGCTAATAAATGGTTAATTCTATTACGTAAAATTTATTTACAGAAAAAATGCTTTTTGTTTCAGTTCTTTGTTTCAGTTACGTTGTGACATTTAGTTAAATATTCTTTCAGGCAGAGGGACTGACCATCCTTCCTGTACAGGGAGAATGTGTCCCTGTACAGAATGTCAGTTTTTCAATTTGAGGTTAATTGAGTGAGTCTTACCTTTTCAGGTGTGTCTCTTCAGCAGAGTGGAGCAGCAAAAGCTCCAGGTGCTGCTAAAAAGCCTCTGGAGCATAACATTTTCAGTTAGGAGTTATATTAAGTTAAATTTATTCTTTGATTGATCTTAGTTTAGAAACTAAGATTAAGACTAGAACTAACAGAGGGTGGTGTTGGTGCAGCTAGTGGTGAAGTGAAGCCAGTTGAGTTGATTGTGAAATGCAGCATATAAGTCCAGGAGAATCAGGATGGAGAGAGAATCAGCATCAGATGACATCATTCTCTGTGCTGTGAGTGGGATGGAAATTGGACTGAATATTATTGAGGTTTAGATCATTTTGAAGGTGGATGGCAACTGCTTTTGGTTATGAGGGGCTGATTGGAGATGTATGTAATTGGAAATGCACTTCTTGGTCAAAAGTGGGACTTAAATAGCTTGGTAAAAACTAGCCCCAATGGCCAGGGTAAGTTTTATGATGATAATGGCTTTCTTTAGATTCTGTGATTTAAAAACAAACACTTGCATGATTTAAAATGATGGACTACTGTGTTTTCATTCTATGTACACAAAAGCTGTAATAAGAAATATTTCACACAGACTGATATAAATTCCACAACATTTCAGACTCGTGTTGTTTCCGCCTGTGGTAATCAGGTCAAACTCTGGTGCCATCTTGTCTTGTAATGAGGGTAAGTCAAAACATGAACAATTAAAGCTGAGCACACAGAAGCGGAGGATGTTGTGAGAGTTTCAGCAAAGACTTGAGCGACTTATGTGCAGTTTTGGAGGAAGAGGAATCATGTACCCTATATAATACTGTCCCTTTAAAGGTGCCAGTGAGTCCTACATTGTTTAGATCAGGGGTTTTCAAAGTATGAAAGGGTGAGCCCCCCTCCGAGGAGCCCAATGCCTGCCGCCCCCCCCCCAAATAATGAACCCACACACAAATGCCACTACAAAACACCTTCTAATTGCTTTTATTTTAGAACCATCTCATCTTTTAAAATGACACTTTATGTCAATGAAATTTAACACATGAACATTTTAAAACATTTCCTCCCATTTTAATTATTTTATCAGGGCCTTTGTATGGCAAATACGCCCTTTTTTATTCTTTCTAATGATAAGAACAACCCCAAACTCATTTTTCAACCGTTTTCTCAAACAAACGTTACATCTGAGCTTCTGAGTTTAATGTTTGATACCAACAGTGTTTTCACTTCTTAACAAAAACATTTTGATCAGATCTTTGGAACACATCTGTAAATGTTGCACATTTCCTTGAAATTAAAAAATAAATCAAAAACCTAAACAGTTGCAAAATTGTGGAGCTCTTTTTGTGGCTCATCTAAACAATTTATCTCGAGCTAAAAGAGCTGCTGTATGAAAGAGCGGAGGCATACAAAGGAAAAAACATTGACGCATGCTATGCGCACCCTTTCTTTTTCTATCACGGTCCTGAATCATGTGTGACTCATTTTATTTATGATTTTAACTAAATTGGCAACATGGCAACACATTGGCAACATTACTGTTCAGCTCACCTTAGTTTTAGTGGGAATAATGTGCTTGTGCTTTTGATGCGCAAACCCGGTTAATGCAGGGTTGCACTGTGGAGTGGTTTAACCGCAGATCATCTTCAACCAGCAGCCTTGATCGGTATTTGCTTTTTATCATTGCGAGTGCGGAAAACCCACATTCGCAGAGATAGGGTGAAGTGAAGGGGATGAGCACGTTTACTAAAAATTTGTCCATTTTTTTCTCTCACATCAGTAGACAGCAAGCAGATAGCTTCTTGTTCGGTTTATTTTTTCCCTCGCACCGCGCCTCCCCTAAAGTGTGCTGGCGCCCCCCAGGGGAGGCGCGCCTCACACTTTGAAAACCGCCGGTTTAGATGATCTTCAGTGGATCAGTCTTCAATAAGCTCTTAGATTCTATTTGGTAGGCTGACCTCTGCTTGGAAGGTTCTTCACTGTTTAATCTTTATTCCCTGTGTAATGGTGCATACTGTGAGTTTGTCAACGTCAGTGACTTTTTTTTGTGTATTTTGGTTTTTCTAACTTAGATTGGGATATGATGTGTTCTGTAATATGCAGGAAGGCTAAAAGAAGCAAAAGACAAACAGGTTCTATTGTTGTGACTTGACTTTTTGTGTCTTCAGGTCAGGAAATGGTCAGTTAGTTTGTTCGTAAATTCCCATTCACTGGACCAGTGCACTTTACAGAAACCTACAAAAAGAACAACAGAACAAATAAACAGATAAAGCACTTGTATTTTAATGGGTACAGAAAAACGGCAAAAAACCCCCAAAAATATGACTTACAAGTTTAAGTCGTTGTGGACTTGCTATATATGTGACATCATCAGAATTGATGATGATTGGGACCGGATGCCTGGGGTGGAAAAACATTTCTGCGTGTCTTCTTTGCCTGTTTATGATAGAAATAAAAAAATTAGTCAGCAATGTAATAAAATCAGCTGATGCTGGCATCCACTATGAAGCTGTTTTAAGTGTGGATTTAAAGGAGACAAACTACCTTAAAATCTTTCCATCCATGATCTGAACACGCTGATTCTTGCATGGCGGTGCCCATCTCTGGCAGTCATCAGATGAGAGGTGGGGTTCACCCTGGACAGGTCACCGGTCCATCTCAGGTCCCTGAAAGCTAACAACAAATAAAATGCATGAAAGAGAAATGGTAGATGAACAAGGGTAAACATTTCTGTCCAATTATTGTTAAATCAAATCATGTTTATTAAGCACTTAGTGTTGCTGACACACCAGTTTTTGTTGTTAAAAATGTGACCAACTGCTCAGTAAAAAAAAAAAAAAAAAAAAAAGACTTACACCATGAAGAAGATGTGGAGGTTCATCCTCAGAACTGGCTGGTGATCTGGTGGAGCCAGGGCCTCTTCTGGACAGGAAAGTCTTTAGCTTTTCTAATTCCAGATCCCTGGCTTCATTTCCATCCAGTTCTTGTCCAGTTGTGTTGTCGTCTAATTCCGACAAGGACTTTGCGAGCTTGAGTTGACCAAAATTACTGACTACTATCAAGGTCCTCTCTAATTTTAAGGCAATATTATCTGAGTAAAAATTGTGAATTTGAACAGCATTTGTTACCTTTATCCGGCTTCATGGCTGTTTGTTTTATGGTGCTTTTCAAAAAAAAACTGAAAGTGTGCATTACTGCTGCCATCTGGTCTGGAGTGTGAACTGGAGCTAATGCTGTTTACTAATAGATCTTACATTATACATCTGAAAATGGATTGGATAAAGACAGCTTCTGTGTTTTTAGTTAAAAAAAACTGAAAACAACAGATCATATTCGGAGACATGTAAAACTGAAGATACCTGCTACATTTAGTGTTAAGGATAAATATTGTTTTTGTCGTAGAATCTCTGTCACTAAACTGTCTCTAAAAATATGTTTGATATTTTGAGGCATGAACACATTATTTATTTTGTTAAACAACATTACATCAAGTTCCACTATAACGATTATCATTTATTATTTATTTGCCATTGACAATAATAGAAAAAGAATATTAAGGAACCTAAAAAGGCATACTTTTATTAGCCTAAGTTATACACTCACATGTAATTTAAAACAAACTGAAATTAATAATTTACAGTAAGTGTTAAGTGAATTTTAAGTGAATTTTTAAAAAATCTATTTTGAGAATATATTTTAAAATATACACAAACTATCTTTGACAGATATTTTAAAGATATTAAAAAAAACTTTTCAATTTACACTTGAGTAAGTGTATATTTTCACCTGGGTTTTGCTCACTGAAAGTATACTTTCATTTAATACATTTCTTAAAAGGTATATAAATATAATTTATAGGTAGTACACTTATTACTTAGTATACTTTAAAAAACTTAGTTTATATATATATATATATATATATATATATATATATATATATATATATATATATATATAAACTTGAGTTTTTCAGTGTTGTTTAATTATTGTATTATAAACTATATTCATTTGTGTAACAATTCCAAGGGCCAATTATCGACAGGAGGGCTTCCACAAAATCATTTATTTTTCCTCATAGAAATATAAAAAATGTTGGGGCCCTATTAATTAAAAAATTAATTACATTGTGTTTTTAAAATTGGTTTTATCAGCAAAAAAAATCAATGTTACAACTCCCAGAACTACTCCAACATCAGTTGACGTCACCCAGCATCATCACCCAGTGTACTGTGTATTCTGCCTATAGAAAGAAAACAAAAATATTGTATTCTACTATTTACAATTGGGCAAAAAAAATATTTCCAACTCTGAGCCTGCACAGACCATGCAGCGTGGGGCTATCTGATATAGACGTCAGGTTTCATTTTTAGTACAGTATTGCACTGCCTCTCATTCAGGCTGCTGCACTTTTAGTTTCTGATGACTTAGTTTGATATATGCAACATTTTTTATAACAGAAGGTGACACAGTTACTTGATTGTACTATAGAGTGGAATCATGTACCCTATATAATACTGTCCCTTTAAAGGTGCCAGTGAGTCCTACATTGTTTAGATGATCTTCAGTGGATCAGTCTTCAATAAGCTCTTAGATTCTATTTGGTAGGCTGACCTCTGCTTGGAAGGTTCTTCTCTGTTTAATCTTTATTCCCTGTGTAATGGTGCATACTGTGAGTTTGTCAACGTCAGTGACTTTTTTTGTGTATTTTGGTTTTTCTAACTTAGATTGGGATATGATGTGTTCTGTAATATGCAGGAAGGCTAAAAGAAGCAAAAAGACAAACAGGTTCTATTGTTGTGACTTGACTTTTTGTATCTTCAGGTCAGGGTTCATAAAGTTTAATGCACCACGTTGAGCTGCAGTGATCATGTAAATGCAGCCAGATGGGGAGGAAATGAAGCCCAATGGACTGACCATTTGGTCAGTTAGTTTGTTCGTAACTTAACCAGGCGGATCACTGGTCAAATTTTTATGACCTTAAAACTTAGTGACCTTAATTTAGGCTACATGATGGGTTTTTATGAGACAATAACATCTTATAACATAAAAACAACATATTAATGAATTATCTTATGTCAATAATGTTTGTTGTGGCACTACTTTCCTGAATTCTGTTCAGCTTTCCTGTCTTCTCTAATACAGTATGAGTTATCATCTTGAATGAATGAAGCTGGGTGATTTGTCAATTTCAATTCAATTTATTTTTTTTCATGGGGCCTTTTCATAATAAATGTAGTAGACGATGCCCAGAAATCTACAGATTTCAACTGGATTGCTTTTATTTCAATTGGATCCTAGTTATTAAATAATGCAGTAAAATTCAGTTTATTATGCTAAAAAGTTGAAGGAAACGCTGCCCATTGCATGCAGTTGCTGACTGGCAGCTTTCACTGCCACAGGGGCCAATTACGGACAGGAGGCCCTCTCAAAAAATGTTTGTAATTTCTTCATAGAAATAGAAAAAAAAGTTGGGGGCCCTTAAAGACAAGAAAGCCTGTGGCAGCTACTGTGCCTCCAAGAAAAAGTAATAGTCAGGTACACAAAAAAGAGAGTGCGAAAAAGACAAGAGTGTCCATTTGCAGTCCAGTTTTTCTTCGAGATGGTTAGACTGTGTGAGAATATCCAACCATTTAGCGGTTAGCTTAGTTACAGACTGTTTGCTTCCATTTCACTAGCATTTAAAGAACAAAGTAAAAAAAAAAAATCTACCAACATATTTATATATTTAAGTTGTCCCTGTACCTTTTACCACACTTAACAACAGATGAGTCAGACAGCAGCAGCAGCAGCAGCAGCAGCAGCTCTAAGCCCCATATCAGAATAATCCCTCCCTCCCTGTCCCAGTGAAAACTGTGAGCATCACTGTGTTCAGTGACAACCTAGTTGGCATCATTCCAGGGCGTCTATGCAGAGTTTTCCTGTCTCACTGCTCTTTTTACCATTGCACAACAAAACAATACATTTATTAGTGACACAAATTCAGATAATCTTTATAAAATTCTAATTTAAAACAGCCTCATGTCAGTCCAGATAGTTCTGCCTCAGCTTGGATTTAAATGACAGATATCTGTTGCCACGTCCCTCCTGACCCGTCCACTCTTACGTGAAATTGAAGCTGTAGGATATACTTTTATTAACAAAAGGTACATATGTGTTAAGACTGCCAATATGTTGAGAGATTATCTGAAAATAATTGATTTCCTCTGCCTTCTCCCAGTGCTCTACCCTACCCTAGAAACAATCAATTACAGGCATGAGGTGGGTTTTAGCGCTGTAAATCTCAATATTTAACCGTCAGTAGTAGGTCAGGGAGGAGATGCAGGAAATGAGTCTTTTCACAGATTATCTGTCTCATAACCAACTGTCATGACAAGAAAGCATGCCTTTAAAATTGTGCTGCTTTTTATGGCTCAAATAGACTCAAGAAATTGTAACAGCAGAGCTGCCCAATTATATTTTTTGTCCTGGGCCCAAGTTTTTTGGCACCGCCCCTGTCGACGGCTGAGTACTTTCTATAAATCCAACAAACACACATTCTCCTTCCAATCCCATAAGTTGTTTTTGTTGTTGTCTTCACGCAGGCAATGGAACTGCTAGTGGAGAAGGCCATAAACAGCGCCTCAGCCCCTCTCAGCCCTGGTGATGCACTGAGACGTGTCTTTGAATGCATTTCTTCTGGAATTTTGCTTCCTGGTGAGATGTCCTTGAATGTTTTCTGCAGTTCTGCAGATGTGACGACTTTAGTGTTTTTTATGTGGGAGTCAAGTGAAGCGCTACATGGAACATTTTAGAGAAAATTTCTTGTTAATTAAAAAAACATGCATATTTGAGATCAATTTTATTGATCAGGTTTGATAAATTTTTATCTTATCCAGTCAACTGCTACTAGGAATGCGTGAAGTACAATATACGGTAGAAACAAGCGAAATTTGGCCTATGTCAGCGATCTGCAGTATAAACAACGAACCACAGTCAGACAACGGGAAACCGAGGGAAAAACGTCCACATGAGGTCTGCATGACCTCTGGTGGGATGCACATGGGGTAAAAGACTCTGAGTCCAGTGGACCCCGTTTCTTAAGCCTCCCACTTCCTGCAAGCCTTAGAGCAGGGGTCACCAACCCGGTCGCCCGCAGGCACCTTGTCAGTCGCCCGCGGAGCTGCTTCTAAAAATAGCCATTATCATTAGGGAGCACTACCAAAAAATAATTTAATTAAATGTTTTTACATTGAAGTAATAACGTTTGACGTTTATATTTAGAGTTCAAAAGAGGGAAATGATAAAAATGTTTAAAATAAATTGCTTTATGTATAAAACTCTTTCCTGGAGTTAAAGTTCAGAACTGCGCAGGCGCCTGCAGGAAACTATCGGAGCGCAGCAGCAGCAGCGCCTGCAGCTGCACTCTGCGTACCTTCACATTGTCCTTTAAGTAAAGAAAGAAAAGAATAACTTCTGGAGTTTTTATTATTTAACCCTATTTACTATTAACAAAATTGTGAAGAAAAAATAAATAAATTGTGCCAGAACATCTTATTCGTAGCGCACATCGCAACACCTGAACCTGGGAATCAGCACTGTCCTCTTTCCGTGAACCACATGGGGAGGCTTCGCTTCATGTCTTTATTATTTAGCATCGTCTGGAAAAAAAGTCGCTGCTCTTGTGGTTTTGGCTTCAGCTGATTTTTCGCATTGGAGAGGTGCTTGTGCTCTTGCAGGTCAGGTGCAATAATAGTTTTGTGTTGGACCTTTATTTTTTCAACATCTGCTGGTGTCAGTCAGCGGGTGACCCGTCAGCTGTTCGGTTCGGAAACCAGGAAAAAAAGTAAATAAACCGGCGACCCGCCAGAACCGCGCAGACTGTCAGAAGCTCAGGCTGATCTTAGAACAACGAGAGGTTCAAACCCAACTCGTTCATTTTTAGCTTGCAGAAAAACGCAAAGCCGTGAAATAAACAAAAGCAAACTGACCAATAAGACTTGGGCTTTGGGGTTCCCCACCTCAACCATCAGACTGACACAGCTGTGTGTGTATAATATCTTTTGACACAAAAGATATTTTATTTTCCACAATTTGCTAATAGAACAGATTTAGATAATAAAACAATAACTATTCTTTTCTTTCTTATTTAAAGGAACATTTCAAGGTACTCAGTGCTGTACAGCTGCAGGTGTTACTACAACAATCCATCAGTTTGCTTTTGTTTATTTCAGTGACTTGTGGCCAGTTTAGAATCACAGAGAAAAAAGGGAATCAAAGTTAAAACTCTGTGAGCTAAAAACCTCTGATCACATAATAGCAATTAACCACAGCTCCCATGGTAAATTATTATATACATATACATATTATATACAAATTATATATATATATATATATATACTTATAAAGACTGTATCAAACAAGTAGCCCTTCGTGTTGCTCTGTACCCGTGAAGTAGCTCCCAGTCTCAAAAAGGTTGGTGACCCCTGCCTCAGAGCATTGCTTAGGAAATATGGCAGATGTCGCAGTCGGTCAAGGCAAGATTTTAGACAGGCATCCATTAAAGTTATTTATTTTTCATTTATTTATTTAACTTTGATTTAACCAGGTAGTCACCATTTCCACCATTCCACACATAGATTACATTTCTCTGCACCTGGTCAACTGTTTTCTTTTTCTTTTTTCATAATTTCCTCTGAAGAGTTTTTGTGGCCCTAGTGATTTTTGACAGTAGGCAGACAGGAAAGAGGGCGAGGAGATGGGGAAAGACATGGGGCAAAGGTCGCCAGGACCGGGAGTCGAACCTGCGACGTCCGCGGCAAGAACTGAGTCCTCTAAACGTGGGGCGTGCTAACCCCTGAGCCACCACAGCACAACCCTCCTATGGTTTCAAGTGATGGGGTTATTTAGACTCCACAATTGTTCTACCCTGTGCACTGTCCAGCAGGATCATACTGTGTGCTTTTCCAAGTTTTTTTTTCTTTGTGGTTTCACCCCAAGCCACGGTCCTTCCTCGCTGTCTGATTGTGGTATTTGCTGTGCTCCTCCTGAGCATCGTGCTGAGGGTAAAAGAACTGCATTGGACTCAGCTAGCTTTACACTGTGCGCATCGTGACAGGGTCCCTCTGACCTTGCATGTGCCTTTACCCCTCACTTTCCCACTGTGTGACAGTGACATCTGCCTTGCTCCTCCTGAACGTCATGCTAGGATCCTGGGAGGTTAAACCTGACCCATGTCCAGATAATTAACGTTTTTACACCTGCTTTTGTAATTAGCTCTTGCTTTACGCTCTGTCACGCTGCTTCCTGCTTGCTCTGTTTTGGTGCCAGCTGGTTACGTCAACAAGAATGACCACTTTTAGCCAGTAGACTGAAGATCTCAATCATAGGAACAATTTCTATTGTTTCTACCATGTACTGGGTGTATCACACATTCCTATTGCGATATGAATTTTATGCCACGTTTCACATCCCTAGCTGCTCCTATGCATAATGGGCATGTTAACAAAAAGAGCCGGTCCAATTGGAGTTTTATTGACCTTGCGCTCATGAATGTAGGATTCCATGCAGCAACACAACTGGTTTCATTTCCCCGTGCAGGTGGACCAGGGTTGTTAGATCCATGTGAGAAGAAGCCTGTGGATACCCTCACTGCCATGGGAGAGCAGCAGAGAGAGGACATAACCTCCAGTGCTCAGGTACATTCATTCTGATAGTTTGCTTCAGATATTTGGCTTTTTGAATATTCATTTTTAACATACAGTTGTAAATACTTATACTAAATAATGACAATAGATTCAAATTTTTGCGTTAATGAGCTGCTCTAATTTAATCACATGTGAAATACCAGGGATTTATAAATTATTTAAATCTTTCTAATTGACAGGTTGTCCCTTTTTTCCAATTGATACGAGACAGACTGAAGCAAAGTTAGGCATTTTTACTGCATTCCAAAACAAATCCCTGTTCCTCTTTAATAAATTTTCACTTGAAATAATCAGTTCTGCTGTAAATTAGCTTGTTAGAAGCAACTGATTTAGAGAAGTTCTGAAATGTTTATGTAACAGTAAGACTCCACCTCCCAGGAAGCTTCATTTTGCTTTTACCTGCTGGAGGAGTTAAGTAATGTAAAGCTGCAGTAGAGTTTGAAAACAGAAACAATCAACTTCACTTTCTTCAGAAGTAAAGAAGTGAATCACCGACATTCTTAAACTGCAGCACAGGCCTCAGGTCAGACCTAAAACACATCAACTCCACCACCGTTTTACTTTGACTCGTCGTCTCTCTTTCCAAACCCTGATGAAGCGACATTTGTTTGAACACATTGTCATTGTTTTGCAGTTTGCTCTTAGGCTTCTGGCGTTCCGTCAAATTCACAAAGTTCTGGGTATGGATCCCTTACCGCAGATGAACCCTCGCTTCAACATTCGCAACAGCCGGAAACGCCGTCATGACAACAGTGATGGAACAGACAGCTTTGAAGGGGAAGGCAAAAAAGACAAAAAAGATTTTGATAATTAAAGTTTTTCTGTTGTCACTTAAGGGAAACCCTAGAAAAATGTCCTAAAACTGTTGTTCGCCTGTTTTGTGTGTGCTGTTCTTTTTTCTCCTTACAAAACAGTGTATCTGAACCGAACTCTGTATTACAAACACAAACGTTAAGCTCTGTGTTCTTTCAGTTGTAGATTTTCAGAATGCTGGTGCTTGGCAAAGTAAAGGAGCTGCTGTGCTTGTTGTGTAGAAACATTGAAGGACAGGAGCTCTGCTGCTCTCACCTCACCTGACGACATGAGCCGAGGCTCAAAGGATCACTGCATCCACGTTTGGACCATCAGCTCAGAGGAGTACTGACTGTCAATGACTTTATTCATCTGTATAGTTCTATCCAGAGTTTTGTGTTGTTGCTATTGTGACACAGATGGGCCAATTGAAAGTTTTTCTAAATGAATAACTCATCTAAATGCAAGTGTTGTTTAATGCTGTGGTCTTGTTATGTTTCGGTGCTTAACATCACTTAAAAGTACCAACAAAGCAGTGCATACCAGAATTTTAGCTCTTCATTTATCTTTGTAGTTAGTGGAATTGTTGTTTGATTTTTGCATATGTATCTGAGAGTATTTCTAATCTATTAATAGAAAAAATAGCTTTAATTTTGTGATTTTTCTTTTCTTAAAGGAACGAACATTTCACATCCTATACTGTCTGTTTTTATATTAGGTTTTTAGTTAAATGCAACATTAATGGCTTGCCTGTCAATTGTTAGAAGCTGAATTATTTCAAGGCAAGAAATATGACTAGAGTGCATGACTGGTTGTGGAAGCAGTGATGATGTAAACGCCCTCCATCATGGCTTCTTTTGTGAATGTTTGCTGTATCTTGTTCTGCTTCCCAGTTCAAGTGGCAGAATAAAAGCATTTTTAGATGGCTGAATATTTGTAATAAGCTATTTTTTCTTGTTTTCTTTTCTAGTTTTCATTTTTGAATAATCATATAAAGGGGATTCAGGTGTTCAGGGATACTGGCCTAATGCAACTTGGCCAGTAAGGATTATTTTAGTAGATAAGTGGACACAAATTTGGCTTATTCTCCAGATTTTTATTTAACCAATTGAGCTTTTTATACTAAATTAGAAATGCATGAAAAAATACTTTTAATTTTGTTCAATTTGTTTTGTTATTTTGTTTTGTTCAATCACATCACGTATGCTTTCCAGTTGATGCTTGTTATTAAACAGTACAATAAGCTCAGTTATTCAAAGTATTTTAAAACGTTCCCAAGGAAACCCAACAGATTGCATCGAGTCAATGATGCAGTGACAGCAGAAAATTTAATGTTATTGTCTAATAGCATTCTTCTAGTGAACTCTTGATCTTTTTAGGAAAGGTTCCATTTTCAGCTAAAATATCCTAATGTGAAAAGCTCAGTCCTTTCTGCTTCACTAAACATGAGTACAGTGTAGAAGTGATGTGTTGCTCATTCTCGGGCAGAAAAGACTTGCTGTAGCATTCTGGGCTGCAGTAATCTTTGACTCTGCTCCTCAGGCTGTCAATCACAATATAGAGGTGATGAAAGGCATCATCAACCTTTCATCACCAGGATACTGGAGAGGGATGGCATTCTCTTTCCCCATATCTTACAGTGGAGCCACTTACTCATCCTTTATGAGTTTGTTGAGTCTGTTGAGTCCCTCACCTTCATTGCAGAACACCACTGCATTGAAGATGGACCTTACCACTATGACAGATGAAACATGAAGAGCATCCTTTTGCAGATATTAAAAGGATCCAGGATTAGTCAAACATTGGCCTAAATGTTTTTTTATTTTTGTTGCGATTTTCCTTTTACCTAGAAAATTGCTGCTTGTGATATGCCAAAACTCATTATTACTTCAAAGATTTTCATCTTCTGTTATATTTATCACTCATGGAGGTTGTTGTTTCTTTACTGATAGGTTGATGGTGCATAATGGTCCATTATGTACTGGAATCTACAGAGTAAACTCAGGAAGGCTAATTTTACCTGAGAAGTTTATCATATTACATTTGACTGGTGGAGCAGTGTTTCTCAATCTTTTCTGGGTCAGCGCCCCCCTGACCATTATCCAGGTCCCTCACCAACCCCCATTGAAAACTTTGTAGGCTTTTTTGCACTAAATATTATTTTATTAATAATTCTACCATCACTGTTGATGTTTTGATTTTATGGTTGTTTCTGTATTTATCATCCAAAATAATTTCCCAGAGAACAAAAAGTCCATGTGAATAGAAATTTGATTTACAGGCATCTGTGAAAAATTCAATGAATGGATATTCAAGGTAAAATCAGTAGGCTTAACAGCAGCATATAAAAGTTCTATACTGCAGCTTTAAATTCACTGAGGGGACGATGGGACAGGAGGGACGAGGATTCGAGCTGCTGCTGACTGACTCATCTGTTGTTAAGTGGAAAAGGTGCAGGTACATGTTCAGTATATGAATATGTTGCTAATTTCTTTCCTTAATTCATTAAATGCTAGTGAAAAGGAAGCAAACAGTCTGTAGCGAAGCTAACTGCTGAATGGTTGATAATCTCACACAGTCTATCCAGCTCAGAGAAAAACTGGGTTACAAATGGACATTTTTACCTTCTCTCTTTCTACTTTTTGAACACATAACTTTATCATTTTTCTTAGCAGCATAGTAACAGTCACAATCGTTCTTGTCTGCCACTGCTGAACAAGCAGGAATGAACCATTTCATGCAGATTCAGGGTGTTCAGGGCAAATGTCTGCTTTTTTGGTCTGGGAGGGGTAAAATTCATTTTTTACTGCTGAAAACAATTTTAGAAAACACAGTATAATTAATTTTGTAATTGACACGGCCCCATTTTTTAAATTTCTATGAACAAAAAAAAGACAATTTTTTTTTCAAATTGTGGTCAGGGGCCCTTGAAATTGTCATAACCTCCCCCCCCCAACCCCCATGAGGATATAACACCTTTTAAAGTAATTGATCCTGGACCAAGTATTATAGTGGGGATAATAAGGATTTCATTTTCTAGTAGTGTAGAAAATGAAATCCCTCATTGTTGGAATAAGTAATCTCAAATATCAATTAAACCTAAGGCCTTGCAGATTTTTAAAAGAACTGAAGCCAAACAAAAGTGATGCTATGCAGGTATGCTTTGGTCCAATATTATATCCAGAAGGAAAGTTTTAAGGCCTCTGAATTCAAGAGATGTATGGAAAAGGGAAAAAATTAAAAAATAACTTCAGCTTTAGGTGTTATACTTCATAGAGAACTTACTATTTCTCAAATATTCTCTCAACTGGACCTAATAATGCAATCTAATCATAGGGCCATTGGGGTTCTTCCAGCCATCTTAAAGCAGAACCATAGATTCTGAGTTGCAAACATCTGATGACTTCATCCACAGAGCTACCTTGCCCACATAATCAGGATTCATCTGAAATGTTGCTCAACAACTCTTTGTGGGAATGTTGTTCGGACGTTTGGCAGCTACAGAAATCTTCTGGGGGTGTATAAAGCAAAACACAGTCCGGCCAATAGCATCACTTCTTTCTGGTGGGGAAGTGGCTTTGTTGCCAAAGTCACAGCTGCCAGATCACACACAGTGAGCGTGGGACTCCCACAGATGACTCATCACACGTATCTGTGACCACTGACAGCTTTACAGAGGTCAAGTACAGAGGGAAAAAATTGTAGCAACAACAACAAAAATGAAAACAGATTGCATATAGGTGTAGGAAACATTGTGTGTGTTGTTGGGGTGGGTCTTGCTGCATATTGTGAACTTACTGTTTCTTCTGCAGGATACATTTTTTTCACCTCTGATGTTTTCAGTTATATTTTAGTCCTTTGAGCTTCAGTTTGATCTCTTAAAAAGGATTTCATAAATTTGATGTTGCCAGAATACGTCACCATGGAGGCGGCCATGAGCAACCAGATGCATGAGCCACTCTGTCACCACTAGAGCTTCAGAACATAGATGACACTAAATAACTTTGGTGACGAACCAACTGATGTTTTTTAATACAGATAGGACAACATATTCAGGGCTTATGAGTTTCTTTTTTTTATACAATTGCCATCAAAGAAACATTGAAGGTACAAGTAAAACTCATTTGGATCTATTTTTCTTGTCATTAGGTTGAAACCTATTTGTTTTACATTGGCAATAGATAAACACATGATAGTATAAGGAGGGCCATTCATAATCTTTATAATTAAAGAAAAATCAACTGCAGTCCTTCTCAGCTTAGATGCCGAGAAGACATGTGATACTGTAGGATGGGAGTTTTTGTTTCAAGTAATGACGAGATTTGAGTTCTGTGATAAATTTAGTCAACGTATAAAAACTATGTATTCCTCACCAAAAGCAAGAATTACAATTGAATCAAATAACATTACAATGAGGGCATAGGCAGGGCTGCCCATAAAGCTCACTGCTCTTTCATCTTTTTATCGAACCACTGGCTCAGGTTATCAGAGAGGAGTCTGGGCTGGAAGGGGTGACAATAGGAAATGTGGAAAACAAAATATGCTTGTATGTGGATGAAGTTTAGTGGTAATTAAAAACCCTAAAACTGGTATTCCATTGCTTATGAACATCATGGAAACATATGGCAGACTCTCAGGTTATAAATTCAACGTATAAAAAAACTAAAATTTTGACCCTCCATTTCAATTGAATTGGGGTCAATAACAGAGTATGTGGGTGGTAGGGTTAGGGTTAACCTACCCTACCCTAATTGGCTCAGTTATATGAGGTTAATTGCAAACGACTAAATAAAAAATTATATGAGGACCTGGACAGGTGGAGCTTGCTTCCCCTTGGCCTTGGCAACAGAATCCAAATAATAAAGATAAATGTTCTTCCAAGACTATTGTACATTTTTGCAGCACTTCCAGCAAAACATGAGGTTCCAGAAAAACAATTTAGAGAGTGGGATAAGCATTTTTCAAGGTTCATATGGAGCAATAAAAGGCCAAGAGTAAGATACTCGACCCTGCTGCTGCCTGGGGATCAGGATGGGAAATGGATCTGCCTTACCTGGTGGATTATTTCTTGTCTGCCCAGATTAGACCTCTGGTGCTGATGTAACCCAACCTATGACGCTAAGTGGAAGGACATTGAGCTTTCTTTGTTGGACTTCCCTATGCAGTCTGTTCTGGGATGCCTAGATGGGCTACCCCAGATATGTCAATTACAAAATTTGTGTTTGAGTTTCTTTCATTTCCTGCTATGGACCTTGGAATACTTCCTGAGGGACTCAGTAATGAGGATACATAGCTGTTGAAGTTATTTATCATTGCAAGCAAGAAGGCTGTTAGTAATTGTTGGCTCCATCCCCTTCTCTGAAGATTCTTGTGAATATTGTAAACCTGGTCCACAATATGACTTTTACATGTCTCCAGTAGGAAAAAGGAGAGACACTTGTTATAGCCAAAGGTGTGTAACAGTTATTTTTTGTGATTCCACATCACCCGGACAGACACCTGGGAGTTTTCCTTATTTTTTGTGACTCCATACAGTAAAATGACTGTAAAGTTGTAGTGGTCTTTAGTGTGACAGTCTGCCATAACCCTCATGTTTGATTGTATGTACTTCTATGTTTAAAAACAAATTAAAATAAAGTATATAAAAAAAAATAAAGAAACTAAAAAAATTGAAGGAGACCTGCTGCTGAGAAAGTATTAATCTATACATTTTTCATGCCGACACTATTTCTAGGTTTTGGGGCTCCTGCTGCCATCTTCCAGATGTGGGTGACTGGCAGGATGTACACTGGAAAAGGCAGGTCGCATACTATTAACACATACAACAAGGGTAAGCTAGAATGGCCGAGCAACCCTGTTAGGAGTTTTTACATAAACATATGAACAAAATTAACAAAATATACATTTTACTAATTCTATTTTATAACAGCTTTGCACAGTATTAATTTGAATAACCAGGCAGAGGTTAGTTGCAGTAATATTTTTATTTTTCACTGGTGGTAAAACAGTGAAACAAGGACTAATTCTTTTGGACAACAGGACCAGAATGTATTTCTTGCTAAAGAGTTTGATATTACATGATGAGGCATGGAATCACTGAGCCATATCACATCATACATACCATGAGTGGGAATGATGGATGTTCAGCATGTTGTACCAGTATGTTATTTATATCTAACAAGAATTCTGGCCGTGTTAGCCAAGGGTGTAGGAATAGTGAAGTGTGCCGCCTTTTTTAAGAAAGCAGTCATGTTGATGGGTTCCAGGCTGGAGCTGACGCTGGCAGTCCCCCACCAGGTCATCAAAGAGCAGGTCATTGTCATACACTTCAAGCTTCATCTCATCATTTTCCAGAGCATGGAAGTAGTTGAACTCCTCTTCCCACCAGGGGTCGGCTGTGTCTTTACGAACAGCAGTCTTACCCAGGCTGGTTGCTCCACAGAATACCTTGACATAACCGTCTGCTGTTCCAAGCAGGTCAGAGGGAAGCTTGCTGGCCCGAAGATTGAAAAGCCTGAGCTGGGCCTGAGCCAAGCTGAGAGCACACAGGACCAGCAGCACAACAGGAAGGTTGGAGACCATGACTCAAAGGAGGCTGAGGAGGATAAGCACATTTTGACTTGCAAATTCAATTTAAATTAAAATTATACACGAATTTAACGAAAGGTACAATCTGGAAGAGTAATTATGACCCAAAATTTTGAGAATAAAATTGGAAAAAAATTCTGTCATCAGATGTCTATTGTTTTGGTTCAAACTTTGAGTCACAAAGATCAACTAAACATAATACTTGTACTTTTCAGAGTACAGAAGCATGCTCTTTTTATGCTGTCATTACTTTTAAAAAAAAGTATAAGTGATATTCAAGGCTTATTTTCATCCTCATAATCATGATCTCACTCCTACGCATTTGTGTGCACTTTCTCTGTTCATTTGATTTAGTCCAGGACCCAAAGTAAAATTATTTTGAGAGCTAACAAAAACTACATTAATAGGGATATCTTACCTTCAGGTGGAACACCTTGTTTCACATTTCTACATATGACGCTCTTATATTTAAAGACCAGTGGAGCTTCAATGTGATTAATAAAACCCCACCCATTACACAGGCGGCTATTTTCCCAGAATTATGCAACCTGACAAAAATAACTCAGACTGGTGGGATTTTCAAATGATTTAGCAGATGGATTAGCTATCTAAAGGACATTTAGTGAGCTGTAGATTTGCAACAGGTGTTAACAGGTACAAGTAAAGTGTAACCTTACAAGAAAAGCCACAATGTTTTTTGTTGGGAAGTGAATAAAATCCTGCTACACCTTCTGGTTGACATGGTCTGCCACACAGTACAATTTACTATCAGCAGCATCTAACCAACTTTGGTGACATTGTCAACAGGTGCATCCCATCAGTTTTTAGTTTTTTTCCCATGTTGGGGAAAATAAATAAATAAATAAAAAACAGGTGATGGGATGCAGTAAGGTAATTACATACGAAATGTTCAATGTAATGAACAATGTACATTCCATAGTCAAAACTCATCAACCTTCTGTCAAACAAAAGAAGGAAAAGCCTTCTTTAATTAACTGGGTTGATATGATGTCAGCCTTACATTTGGAACTATAACATCTTCAACTCTTGAGGGATATTTCTCCATCATGTTTGGGAGAGTGATTATGAGATCCCAACCCTGATCATTCTTTGACAGGTGCATTAATGATGTCAGACACTGGCATTGGAAAGTATTGGTGGGTGTTAGAATGGCCCTTAGCAGCTGGTTTAAAGAGAGTCTTGAGACAGAAATAGTGCAGACCAACCGGGTGTTTATTCTCCAACATTTAACACAGACATTCCTGCTTATAACGGCTCTGGATCTCAGCAGCAACCACACTGCAATGTGAGCTACATGCAGCCTTTTATAGTCCCTGCCTGCTCCAATTAACAAACCCACCAAGAAACAAGGTAAGACAAAATGCATGACTAGATGGCATTTTCAAGGAAGAGCTTTGTGGAAATAGGCAGCGTTTGTGAGAGCAAGTGTTTACGTACCTCCCGAATGGTTGCCATGGGAGATTCTATGACATCTCAAGCAGGGATTTAAAAATCAAAGCAACAATACAGGCATGTTTTTGATGAGGAAATAATATAATAGAAAGATGTAAAGCTCAATAAAGTTGATTTTACATAATACCCCCCTTTAAAGTCTAATTCCATGCAATCCAACTCTTTCCAGTTTAATTCATATGCAATTACATATCGTTCAATCACATAAGGATCAAACTTAGTGAAATCAGATTTAGAAAAATATTGACAACTTTTATAAAGAAATTTTGCTCTGTGTTTAATCTAATCCAAAAACAATGTGTTTAGACAGCGGTCTTGTGTAAATGTGGTCTCAGTCCAGGGTTCCTATAAATTTGCCTATAGAGACAAAAAAGTGCAAATTCTTTTTTCTTTTCTATTCTGTTCTTATATATTTACATTTATGTGTCGCTGTGTGCGTGTGTGTGTGTGTGTATGTATGTGAATTTGCAGATTCATGCATACCATTGCGGTGTGTATTATTAAATTCCCTGTGAGATCATTGATGACTAAACTCCGCTCTGGTAGGTGGCGGTAAATGCACCTTAAGTTGGCTGCTATCCGGCAGTAAAAACACAGAAGAAGAAGAAGAATGTCTTCATTTTGGAAACCGTATAGAAAGACTTATATTCCGTTTTTCTTTTACCTTCTCGGTTTTTCTTTGGTTTTAATCTGTTTAGCGGTTTATGTGTTGCATAATTCAAACAGAGAGCTCAGTAGAGGTATTCTGCAGTCTCCAGAGTTTATCAATCGCGCAGTGACACTTTACTGACGAAGGAGGTTGATGTCTCTGCAGGAATCATGTGGGACACAACACTGCAGTACTTCAGGAGCCGCAGCCTGCTGACAGGAAACGACGCCGTCCAGATCCAGTGGTCGCACGCGGTCAACAGTAGGAACGCGCTCGCTCAGGCTCTCAGCGGTACGTCATCACGCTCTATTCACTAACACTAGAGCAAGCTGGTAACCGAGTAAAACAGTTTGATGGAAACAATTTATGGAGCGTGAGTAGCCGTCAGGCCTGAACTCCTGGGACTGTCAAGAGACGCGGAGAATTTACAGAAAGCCCAGTCACTGGGTCACTGGTTCTGGAGAAAAACAAGACTTTTCTGTCTGATCACTAATGGAAAGAGACAATGTTATAATCACTGGCCTGCATCTACAGGCCAGACCAGTAGCTTAACAGCAGAAAGTTAAAGTTTTCAAGACACCCATGACCTTAATAACCTCCATCTCTCTTTTATTGGCTATAAAAGGCAATACTGATACAAACTGAAGGTTCAAAGGTTCAAATTGAAGTTCTGTGGGCTGCTCAGTTGATAGCGCTGTTGCCTTGCAGCAGTTACAAACCGCTGCAAGGCAACCTGGGGTCTGCCTTGGAGTTCACATGCTCTCCCTGTGCATGCGTGGGTTCTCTCTGGGTACTCCGGCTTCCTCCCACAGCCCAAAAACATGCCTGCCAGATTAATTGGTCTCTTTAAATTCTCCTTGGGAGTGTGTGTCAGCTGGAGATAGTGACTCTGAAAGGATAAGCATGACAAGTGTGATAATGGATGACGTGGTGTGGGCTGTGATTGTACCATCAGGTCCCGCTCATATGATTGAAGCTGATGTCATCATGAGAGCTCATGATCCCATGGAGCCAATCATGGCTCACCCCCCTGACACAGATAGTGACATCACACTGAAAGAGTGGCTAGAGAAAGTGAAGATAAACAGCAAAGGAATAAAACTGGACTTTAAGAGGTGAGAGCTGTTTTCCTTGGATTCTCCTCAACATTGTGCATGTGTATGTGTGTGATGCTAATCCTGAGGGCTGCCTCCATCCAGCTTGGAGGCTGTGTCTCCATCCCTGGCTCTGCTGGAGGACCTGCTGGCTGAGCCAGACCGTCCACTGTGGATCAATGCAGACGTCCTCAGTGGACCCAGTGGACGAACCGCACCTTTGGACTTCCAGGCTTTCCTCTCTCTTGTTTCAGGTCTTCCTGCTCAGACTGTGCTGTCTCTTGGCTGGACAACAGGATGGACTGTGGGAACTAATAACCCAGGTAAAATCAGTAGGACACTGTGTGTGTCTCTGTCTATGTTTACATGGAAACTAAAAGAAAGGTCATTCTAATCATGCAATACAATATTTCTGGGGCAGTATGAAAATAGAAATCATATCAGGTATGGCAGGTAAAGGGTTATCAAAGGTCAAACATGACTCTGTTCAGGTGTTACCTAAGAGAAGGTGAAAACAGTTTTCTATTGTCCTGAGCTTGGTGTTCTGGTGGAGTTTCTTTATTATCGATAGAAACTGTAAGGTAAATGAACAGTTTCGATTTGAAGGGGAATAAAGACATTACTATATGGGAAAATGAAGGCCGTCATGGTGAACTTTAAATGAGTGCTACCAAGAAGCGTCATCAAACAGAATGATGCAGATAAACACACTTATTCTAAAAATGTAATTGTATGGCTTCTGGATTTTAAACTGGACCCAACTGGGTTTGGTTAAGATGATCTTCACGGTATTAAAATTCTGATTTTTTTTTTTATCATGAATTTTGTGTAATGAAGATGTTATCACAACTTGTGATTTAAATGAACTGCATGTATTCTAATACAGTACAGATTTTTTAGGAGATTATAAAACAAAACAGTGAAAGCTCTAGAAGCTTAAGCCAGGAAATTGAAGAGGTTTGACATGGAAGTATGATGGGTACACTGTGGTCAGGAAGTAAAGGTTGAGATGAGTTTAGACACTTTTTTACTAACAGAAACTAAATAGAAACTTTATTTAAAGCAAAGCTACATGGAGGAGATGTTTGAGCTGATATCAGAGATACCACAATGTTTATTGTTCCATTGTACAGACAGTTTAAGGCCTGTACTGCTTCCTGATCAAAATTTGGATTTAATTGTGTGGTGTTGTTCATTATTCCAAAATGTTTCCATCATTTCATGACTCTGGCAGACTCTATTTTCTCTCTCTTGAAGGAAGAGATTTGGTCAATATTTAACATGGAAAGAATGAGAATTACAAACTGCAGGCCATGTTGATGTTATGACAGCTTAGTTAAGTAGAAAATCCATTGAATTGTTGTGTTATTAGTGTGCTTAACATTAATTGTGGCTTTGATTAGATGTTATAAAAACAATAAGCTCAGAAGGTGTTGTTTGTGCTGGGATTGCCCAGGTTACAGCTGGGACATGGTGCATGCCATGGAGGAGAAGAGCAGGGATCTGAAACATCCTGTCACCTTCCCGGTTCGTGCTGCGCTGCTGGCTCAGTCCTTCTCCCAGCTATCATGGCTGCTGCAACAGTCAGACAGGTTACCACACGCACGCACGCACGCACATACGCACGCACGCACGCACGCACACGCACGCACGCACGCACACACACACACACACAAAGAACATGGTAAGCTGGTGGTTAGTCTGGCCGGTACATAAGTCGCTGTCTGCCTGAAAGACTGGAGTTCTGCTCTGAGGAGTTGGAGGAATAGGGGTTGAAGTTCATCTGACAAAATTTTCTAAACATCATCATCCTTTGCACATCATCAGAAACCCTGCCAGCTACTCTTCACCTGATGTTGCTAAGACCTGTCTTTCCTGCACAGGTACACGCTTACAGTGTGGACGGGCCAACATGATGAATTTGCTCCTCAGGACTTAAAGCTTTACAGAAAACATTTTGATGTGAGCAGAATCTATTATGACCTGCCGAACTCTCAAACAGCAGAACTCTTGGTGATGTCATGACTGAAGATAACCAGCTACCATTTCCTAAACCTCATGACAGACTGCCTGCTGCTCTGTACAGACTGGGAGAGGGAAGATAAATTTGTCTTTGCTCACATTATATGAAATAAAAATGTACAGATGTCACTGTAGTCTTGAAGGGCAATCTACAAAAGAAGCATTATTAAACTAGTTACACAATGCAATCCCTTTTGCTCTGGAAAAGGTAATCCACATAAACTGGATGCTTTTTATTAAAACTTTAAAATGAAACAAAGTTTCAAGGAGCACAAAGGCAGAACTATTGCAGCTTATACTGGCTGCATTCCCATAACTGACATGAAGATGCTCCTCTTATTCTAAGCATAAGTTTTTCCTAAGCACTAACTTGGCCTCTACATCTGCTGAGTAATTTCCTTTTTTTTTTTGTTCTGAGTTGGGAAAAATTCACATTACATTTAATGTTGTGTCATGTTTTATCATATAATGTACTTTGAAATTCCTTGTTGCTGAAACGTACTGTACAAATAAACGTTACTGATATGGATGACATCTGTAAAAGTGTTTATCCTAAACTTTTTTTATTCTTGTGAATAAAACTTTTTTGAATAGTGTCAGTTCTCCATTTCTCTGGCTGAACAAAACCTCATAGTGAGTCTGGCTGCCAGAATGTGAAGGTCACCAGAAAACATAAAATTTTTCAGAGAGCATATATTCTAATTAGAATTTTTGAATGAAAGATTTATCTGGTTTGTGTCTGTTAACATAGATGGTTTGATTTTTTTCTCCACATATGTTATTGCAAGATAAACAGACTACTTTTTAAAACTTGCGCTTGAAGATTTGAATGTCCCTAAAAGTCTTGACATGCTTCAGTCAAAACTTTATCCAAGTCTGCAGTAGATTGACTAGGATCATGGAGAAAATATGGTTCATTTTAGAGAAGACCATTTTAATTGCAGATACTCATAAGAGAAATGTTCTTTATTTGGAGATTGTTTTGATTACTTTCAGTATTTTTTAATAATTTTATTGCATCTTTCAGCCCACTAGAATAATAGATCTCCAGCTACCTGGAGATCTATTGGGCCTGGAGATCTATAGCTATGCCTGCTATGCCTGCCCATAGCAATGCATAGGGCGAGCATGCATTGCATGGCAGGCACCTATTGTTCTTCACCTCAAAATAACTGCAGCTTCCTACTACCAAACTCTTGGTCCTGCATCTTACCTTGTTGTTATTGTGCTCCAGTTTTGTTTTGTTTTGTTTTTTACCGCCGGTACGGGCCGCATTAACCCGGCCGGCCCGTACCGCTGCATGACCCCTCACATTATATATATCAAAACGTGCGGCTCGATCCCGTAAGGGGAGCGATTACTTTTGTTGGCATTTCGTGACGACATAATTAACAAAAAATGGGCCAAATTCAAGTCAAAACAAAAGACTAACTGACCCAAAACGGTGTCAATTACAAAATAGACATAGAATTTTGTCTCTCCCTCTGAGCTGCTCTTTAGAACTACAGTAATGGCAGAATATCAAAATTACAAAGATGGTGGAACAACTGTTATAAACTCTCTGAATAGCGCTGTTTGTCATATCATCTAGTGGTGGCAAAAGCAACAAAAACCTAGTATGCTCTGGACTGAAGATGGAGTACATACACACATGGACGACCCTGTGTCATCAAGAAGGTGCACCAGCGCCTCTTCTTCATGAGGACCTTGAGGAAGAACCACCTGTCCTCAGAGATCCTCACCAACTTTTACCGCTGCACCATTGAGAGCATCCTCACCAACTGCATCACAGTTTGGTACGGGAACTGCTCTGTCTCCGACCGGAAGGCGCTGCAAAGGGTGGTGAAAACTGCCCAGCACATCGCCAGGGCATCGCTTCCTGCCATCAATGACATCTACAGGAAGCGGTGTCTGAAAAGGGCCGGCAAAATCACCAAGGACTTGACTCACCCTGCACACACACTCTTCTCTCTCCTGCCCTCTGGGAGGCGTTACAGAAGCTTACGGACCAGAACCACCAGGCACCGGAACAGCTTCTTCCCCACAGCTGTCACGCTCCTGAACGCCTCCTGACACAAACTATAAGGACTGTCCTCCCCCATCCCTGGACTGTTCCCTCACACACATACACATACAATCTTTATATAATCTGTAAATCTAATTTCCCATTATTTATCCTGTATTATAAAACAACTAATATATATACAATCCATTCTTCATATTCCTGTATATTCTGTATAATCTGTGTAATTTGTATAGTATGTACATAGCTCTCATTTATATTATATTGTACAAAACATTTTATTTATAGCACGTCAATATTATTCTGTTTATATCTTCATACATCTGTTTATAAATATTTATATCATGTATAGCACTTCTGGATAGATGCAAACTACATTTCGTTGCTTTGTACATGTGACATTGCAATGACAATAAAGTTGAATTCTAATTCTAATTCTAATTCTAATATTCATGACAAACATTGATTAAATTAATAAATGTAATTCTAGTATCAAAAAATGTGCTTTGTACTAGGCAAGACTCTAACCTGAGAATGTGAACCTGTCCTGGGCTGATTCTGTGCCTTCAAATCATTTTAATAATGCTCCTGCTGAAGATTCATAACTTATAAATCTGAAACATGAAGAGGTTTGAAAAAACTGTCTGTGTGCTACACTCGAGAGAGATTCATTTGACGCATTAAAGAGTGATGTCATCACTGCTGACGTCATTGTTACCATTGAAGCTGGACATTCTAATGGTGCCTTCACATCAAACACGTTTTGAGCTGCAGGCGAGTCTGGTTTATATTCAAAGTCTATGTGAAGTGTTGGATGCGCTAGATGGTTCCAATCGAACTGAGCTAGACGCTCAAAATGCATTTAGTGTTAATACAGCATTATATGTCCAGTGTCACATTAGGTCAGTGCGTCTCAGTTCCAGTCCTCAGGAGCTCTGCTCTGCATGTTGCAGATGCATCTCTATTTCAGAAGAGCTGACCCAAATGATCGCATGGCCTTTTTTCATACAAACTGACTGAGTGTCTCACAAACATAGAATTCTTTCTCCACCTCTGTCTCACACAGTCCATGTTAGTCAACATGCTTGTGATTCTCCACAGGCTACTTAGTCATTTTTAAGCACTGATGCTAATTTTTAGCATCAGTGTAATAAGAATTCCTATTTAGGCATCTGAGCTGATCTGATCAGCTCTGAAAGATGAAGGTCACAGCTTTTGCAAGTGCAGATTTGTTGGTGTGAACATCATCAGTCTTTAGTATTTCCCCACACAACAAAACAACAAACGAGCCTGGTTGAACATCCAGCTCATAGTGAGAGCAAAACAATTATTTATATGTTTTTATCCAATCTTTTTTTGGCAAATGAAAAGCTTACAAGATCCAGAAAGCGTATTATAGCTCACTAATTTCAGTAAAGCAATTCCATAAAGAACATATGTTTAATCAATTCCACACGAGTAGAAATGTTTTGGAATGAACCTTGCAGGCCTGACATTCATGTTGGTGTCGTTGCTGGTAAAGCTGTGCTCAACATGTCACTAGAGATAATACAGTTTCTTATTTCTGTAGTTTACGGTTTGACTTTATAATCTTTAACACAACAGAAGCTTTAGAGGTTTGCTCTCAATTAACTACTTTGTGTTACTGATTTTTTTTTTACTAGACTGTAGTTCATTTGAATACCAGATTATTTTCAGCTAGTTTGCATGACAATGATGAACAAATTAAATCATGCAATGCTTCTAACATGTGGGAATAAAACATAAGAACCAAACATATTTTAGAAAAAAAGTCCAGACGCAGGTCCACAATTTTCTCTCCATTTTTCACAGTTTGTTTAACTGGACTCAGCTTTTGGATATTTAGCCTGCACTGTAAAATAGCCTGCAGGCTTCACACATTGAGTTTGTCTTTCTAATTTAATCACTTGACTTTGACTTTTATTTAACTGGAATAGTGACATATGCAGTGTTGTAAATACATACATTTACTCCTGACAGGTACAACAGTTTTCAGTTTCCAAGAGTTTCCCTAAAGCAAACAAGCTGTTTTATTTGTTCACTTTGCATTGAGTGGCGTCTCCACAACATTTTTTTAATTTTTAGATCCTGAGGACAAGCAGCGACACTGGGCAAAACAGACTTTTGCCCAGTAGAACTGGAGGAAAAGCTGGGGCCCGCCCCAATATCTGGAATAGGAGCACGAGGATTCAAAGGAGGAAGGAACCCAGGCCGAGTGTGGGCAATACGATCCAGAAGTAGGGCCCCGGAGCCTCTTCTCTCCAGACCAGCAGCACCTGGCCTTGGAACAAAACTCTCCAAAGAATCCTTTGTTTCAGACAAAGTAAAATGTCTGCTGTTCAATGGTTTGTGCCTTTCTGATGCACCTCTTCCACCACTTTTGAGAATTTTTTCCCAACTACCAACTTGCATCAACTGTGAGTCAGAACTGTAGTGATACATCCCAATGTTCCTGCGGTTCACTACATTTTGTAGACTGGAGATATTCAGCTGCCTTAGACAGTCAGATGAATCTTCGTCCACTGGACTGGATTCACTGGAAAAATGGAGGCTATCCCGATGCAGGCTTGGGTGTGATAAGGCATGCAAAGAACTTGCAGCACTATCATATGACGTCTTTCTGCCAAGGCCTCTCCGTCTTCTCTCAGTATTCTCATTTCCTGACATGTGGTCCAGAGACTTTGGGAAGAGTGTTCCATCTTTAACATCAGAGGCGTGGTGCCTTGAAATAGCTGGAGGTCTTTGTATGCCATTAATCTGATTGATAGCTCCTCTTTGTCAAGAGTATTTTCCACTGGTTCCTCTATCAAAGAACTGGCTTGATTCTTTGATAGAGAATCAAGCCAATCAAGAGAATCAAGTCTTGCTGCTCCTTGTTGGAGCAACAAGTAGGGACTCTTAGATCGGTGTTCAGTGTATACTTTGTAAGGATAAAGTTGTTTATCCAAGTCAGAAATATGCACAGGACTCTGTGGTTGGGCTGAAGAACCTGGTTGAAACATAATCATGCTGGGACCAAGAAGAGAGCTGCAGGTTTGAAGAGAAGGAGTAGCCGAGGAACCATGTGGAAGAGTTTCAGTCTGGGACTCATATGGAGACTTATGACTACATATTGAAGGAGAAGACAGACATCCTGAAAGAGAAAAAGGTGGGATGTTGAAGTACTGTTTTGTCATCTGATGGTCAGAAGCCATTTTGCTGGTAGTGACAATGATAACCTCCTTCCCCTTTGCTTTACAAGCACCCAGAAGCACGCTAATAATTATTCTGTTTCCTGAATTCACTGCATAAACTAATGCTGATAATCCTGCATGATCTTCCAGAGTTGGATCAGCTCCACTGTCCAGCAGAAGGGATAGAACTTCAGGTTCAGTTTGTTCAAGGCACGAATGCATCAAAGCCGTTTTTCCCGTCTTGTTTTGAATGTTTGGATCAGCCCCATTTTCTAGAAGGTACCTTTGGGGGATAAATGTCACCATATTTGTCAATAAACACTCAAATATTTTAGAAATTAAAATATTGAAGAGTTTCCATATAACTTACCGAACCATCTTAGGCTTAGGTACACTTTGTGGATTTGTGCGTTGTGTCTTACAAGCTACCATAAGAGGTGTCTCTCCATATTCATTACTCTCATTTATATAAGCACCTCCTTCTAAGAGCAACCGAGTCAGACGCAGTCGACTATGGTAGACTGCCTTGAGCAGGGAACTACCATCCATAACCGCTTCAGTTGATTCATTCATTGCAGCAACCCTTTATGCAGAATTGTTTCTTGTTTGGTGAAAGGCGCAAACCATTCAGCCCCTACAAAAATGATAAAACAAGAAACAGTCTAATGAGTTTTTAAAAAAATGTAATTGGGCAGCTCTTCTGTTACAATTTCTTGAGTCTATTTGAGCCATAAAAAGCACAATTTTAAAGGCATGCAACTGCCTTGCTTTCTTGTCATGACAGTTTGTTATGAGACAGATAATCTGTGAAAAGACTCATTTCCTGCATCTCCTCCCTGACCTACTACTGACGGTTAAATATTGAGATTTACAGCGCTAAAACCCACCTCATGCCTGTAATTGATTGTTTCTAGGGTAGGGTAGAGCACTGGGAGAAGGCAGAGGAAATCAATTATTTTCAGATAATCTCTCAACATATTGGCAGTCTTAACACATATGTACCTTTTGTTAATAAAAGTATATCCTACGGCTTCAATTTCACGTAAGAGTGGACGGGTCAGGAGGGACGTGGCAACAGATATCTGTCATTTAAATCCAAGCTAAGGCAGAACTATCTGGACTGACAAGAGGCTGTTTTAAATTAGAATTTTATAAAGATTATCTGAATTTGTGTCACTAATAAATGTATTGTTTTGCTGTGCAATGGTAAAAAGAGCAGTGAGACAGGAAAACTCTGCATAGACGCCCTGGAATGATGCCAACTAGGTTGTCACTGAACACAGTGATGCTCACAGTTTTCACTGGGACAGGGAGGGAGGGATTATTCTGATATGGGGCTTAGAGCTGCTGCTGCTGCTGTCTGACTCATCTGTTGTTAAGTGTGGTAAAAGGTACAGGGACAACTTAAATATATAAATATGTTGGTAGATTTTTTTTTTTTACTTTGTTCTTTAAATGCTAGTGAAATGGAAGCAAACAGTCTGTAACTAAGCTAACCGCTAAATGGTTGGATATTCTCACACAGTCTAACCATCTCGAAGAAAAACTGGACTGCAAATGGACACTCTTGTCTTTTTCGCACTCTCTTTTTTGTGTACCTGACTATTACTTTTTCTTGGAGGCACAGTAGCTGCCACAGGCTTTCTTGTTTTAAGGGCCCCAACTTTTTTTCTATTTCTATGAAGAAATTACAAACATTTTTTGAGAGGGCCTCCTGTCCGTAATTGGCCCCTGTGGCAGTGAAAGCTGCCAGTCAGCAACTGCATGCAATGGGCAGCGTTTCCTTCAACTTTTTAGCATAATAAACTGAATTTTACTGCATTATTTAATAACTAGGATCCAATTGAAATAAAAGCAATCCAGTTGAAATCTGTAGATTTCTGGGCATCGTCTACTACATTTATTATGAAAAGGCCCCATGAAAAAAAATAAATTGAATTGAAATTGACAAATCACCCAGCTTCATTCATTCAAGATGATAACTCATACTGTATTAGAGAAGACAGGAAAGCTGAACAGAATTCAGGAAAGTAGTGCCACAACAAACATTATTGACATAAGATAATTCATTAATATGTTGTTTTTATGTTATAAGATGTTATTGTCTCATAAAAACCCATCATGTAGCCTAAATTAAGGTCACTAAGTTTTAAGGTCATAAAAATTTGACCAGTGATCCGCCTGGTTAAGTTACGAACAAACTAACTGACCATTTCCTGACCTGAAGATACAAAAAGTCAAGTCACAACAATAGAACCTGTTTGTCTTTTGCTTCTTTTAGCCTTCCTGCATATTACAGAACACATCATATCCCAATCTAAGTTAGAAAAACCAAAATACACAAAAAAAGTCACTGACGTTGACAAACTCACAGTATGCACCATTACACAGGGAATAAAGATTAAACAGAGAAGAACCTTCCAAGCAGAGGTCAGCCTACCAAATAGAATCTAAGAGCTTATTGAAGACTGATCCACTGAAGATCATCTAAACAATGTAGGACTCACTGGCACCTTTAAAGGGACAGTATTATATAGGGTACATGATTCCACTCTATAGTACAATCAAGTAACTGTGTCACCTTCTGTTATAAAAATGTTGCATATATCAAACTAAGTCATCAGAAACTAAAAGTGCAGCAGCCTGAATGAGAGGCAGTGCAATACTGTACTAAAAATGAAACCTGACGTCTATATCAGATAGCCCCACGCTGCATGGTCTGTGCAGGCTCAGAGTTGGAAATATTTTTTTTGCCCAATTGTAAATAGTAGAATACAATATTTTTGTTTTCTTTCTATAGGCAGAATACACAGTACACTGGGTGATGATGCTGGGTGACGTCAACTGATGTTGGAGTAGTTCTGGGAGTAGTAACATTGATTTTTTTGCTGATAAAACCAATTTTAAAAACACAATGTAATTAATTTTTTAATTAATAGGGCCCCAACATTTTTTATATTTCTATGAGGAAAAATAAATGATTTTGTGGAAGCCCTCCTGTCGATAATTGGCCCTTGGAATTGTTACACAAATGAATATAGTTTATAATACAATAATTAAACAACACTGAAAAACTAAATTTATGTATATATATATATATATATATATATATATATATATATATATATATATATATATATATATAAACTAAGTTTTTTTAAAGTATACTAAGTAATAAGTGTACTACCTATAAATTATATTTATATACCTTTTTAAGAAATGTATTAAATGAAAGTATACTTTCAGTGAGCAAAACCCAGGTGAAAATATACACTTACTCAAGTGTAAATTGAAAAGTTTTTTTTAATATCTTTAAAATATCTGTCAAAGATAGTTTGTGTATATTTTAAAATATATTCTCAAAATAGATTTTTTAAAAATTCACTTAAAATTCACTTAACACTTACTGTAAATTATTAATTTCAGTTTGTTTTAAATTACATGTGAGTGTATAACTTAGGCTAATAAAAGTATGCCTTTTTAGGTTCCTTAATATTCTTTTTCTATTATTGTCAATGGCAAATAAATAATAAATGATAATCGTTATAGTGGAACTTGATGTAATGTTGTTTAACAAAATAAATAATGTGTTCATGCCTCAAAATATCAAACATATTTTTAGAGACAGTTTAGTGACAGAGATTCTACGACAAAAACAATATTTATCCTTAACACTAAATGTAGCAGGTATCTTCAGTTTTACATGTCTCCGAATATGATCTGTTGTTTTCAGTTTTTTTTAACTAAAAACACAGAAGCTGTCTTTATCCAATCCATTTTCAGATGTATAATGTAAGATCTATTAGTAAACAGCATTAGCTCCAGTTCACACTCCAGACCAGATGGCAGCAGTAATGCACACTTTCAGTTTTTTTGAAAAGCACCATAAAACAAACAGCCATGAAGCCGGATAAAGGTAACAAATGCTGTTCAAATTCACAATTTTTACTCAGATAATATTGCCTTAAAATTAGAGAGGACCTTGATAGTAGTCAGTAATTTTGGTCAACTCAAGCTCGCAAAGTCCTTGTCGGAATTAGACGACAACACAACTGGACAAGAACTGGATGGAAATGAAGCCAGGGATCTGGAATTAGAAAAGCTAAAGACTTTCCTGTCCAGAAGAGGCCCTGGCTCCACCAGATCACCAACCAGTTCTGAAGATGAACCTCCACATCTTCTTCATGGTGTAAGTCTTTTTTTTTTTTTTTTACTGAGCAGTTGGTCACATTTTTAACAACAAAAACTGGTGTGTCAGCAACACTAAGTGCTTAATAAACATGATTTGATTTAACAATAATTGGACAGAAATGTTTACCCTTGTTCATCTACCATTTCTCTTTCCTGCATTTTATTTGTTGTTAGCTTTCAGGGACCTGAGATGGACCGGTGACCTGTCCAGGGTGAACCCCACCTCTCATCTGATGACTGCCAGAGATGGGCACCACCAGCCCCCCTCACCACCATGCAAGGATCAGCGTGTTCAGATCATGGATGGAAAGATTTTAAGGTAGTTTGTCTCCTTTAAATCCACACTTAAAACAGCTTCATAGTGGATGCCAGCATCAGCTGATTTTATTACATTGCTGACTAATTTTTTTATTTCTAACATAAACAGGCAAAGAAGACACGCAGAAATGTTTTTCCACCCCAGGCATCCGGTCCCAATCATCATCAATTCTGATGATGTCACATATATAGCAAGTCCACAACGACTTAAACTTGTAAGTCATATTTTTTGGGGTTTATTGCCGTTTTTCTGTACCCATTAAAATACAAGTGCTTTATCTGTTTATTTGTTCTGTTGTTCTTTTTGTAGGTTTCTGTAAAGTGCACTGGTCCAGTGAATGGGAATGTTCTGCTGATCCTCATTGTTCTTAGGAAGGAGAAATGTCAGTTTGTCTGCAGTATTACTGGAAAACTGTGACATTAAATTAAAACAATACTCCTTGGTGAAATATTTTTTACATTTTCTCTAATGTATACCTCTTGTTTTATTGTACTAATTTTCATAAGCATGTTGTCTGTAAACTTTGACTATATTGACAATTTGTACAATTCTGGGATAGTGTATTGTCAATGAACTCTTGAAAAATGTGGTAACACTTTATTTGATGTGAATAAGACGGACATGATACTGTCATAAACACGTCATAACATCTGTTAGGAACATACTAACAGGTGTCATTCAGTAAATAATGAGACTTTTAGTAAGAAGTTGCTTGAAAAGTTGGATGGCAGGTGTCATGTTAGTCTTATGCACACTCCATCAAATAAAGGGTTACCAAAATGGTAATACCGTATATTGAAAGCACAATGTAATTACAATTTAAATACTATTAAAATACACTAAGCACAACATTAGTTGTTCCAAAATGTCACACTTTAAGTTAACTAATCCTAAGTGAACTTGAAGTATACTCATGATTAGTGTGACTTAAAGTATGCTTAAGTATACTAAAATTTAACGTACTTCATATACTTATTCTTCACCAGGAATATAACACTACAAGTTGCTTTCTAATCACAGTACATAAACATACATGTACAAACTTAATTGCTGGCACACACCCACAGTCACACAGTTAATCTTTACAAACCTGAAAAGATTTCAACATTTTCAAATCAGATTTGAAACCTTAAGGAGTTATAGTGCACTGGCTTTTTATCCAACGGTTTTAGAGTCTGTGATAATGTTTAAGAGTCTGTCTTAAACATTATCTCAAGCCTGAGTCCAACAGGTGTAAAGTCAATTATTTGAAAAAAAAAAAAAAAGTCAATTATTTGAATTCCTTTCTTAGACCGGAACCCAGTTCCTTCATTATTATTATTAGTATTATTGTTGTGGCATCTGGTGAGATGTCTAATAATATTTAATATAATGACACTTGTCATATTCTGAACATGTTTCTTAAAGTTCAAATTTGGATCGAGGGTCACTCTAGATCCTTAAATTCTGTGGCTACGTAGTTTTGTCCCCTTTAATAAAAATATCAGTATTAGGAGATTGTACCATTGTTTTAGAACTGTACATACATTTGATCTTATTACATTTAGAGTCATATCTGACTGATCTAGCCAACAGATGATACTTTGCAGATCACCTGTCGCTAAATTAACAACAAAACAGTTATTAGAACAGAGGCATGATAAGTCAGTTGTTTTAGCAGTTGACTTAGTGTCTTCCTTTTTTTCCAACAGCAGGTGGACAATCTCAGGTATGGATCCTCACACTTCACACACACACACACACAAACACACACACACACACACACACACGCACACGTACACACACATGCACACACACACGCACGCACACGCACACACACACCCACACCACCCACACACACACACGCACACACACACACACACACACGCACGCACACACACACACACAGCAAAACATAAATGTAAATATATAAGAATAGAATAGAAAAGAAAAAAGAATTTGCTCTATTTTGTCTCCATAGGCAAATTTTGGTCAGTGACATTTGATCTAATGACTTTGGTTTTTCACACATTAACTTCTGAAGAAACTAAGCTTGGTGTTCATCACCATTCATGGTTGATGTGAGGCTACAGTAACATGTAGCTGAAAAGAGGCTCAAATGATAGTTGGACAAGAGCATTGTGTCTTTGCTCATTGTGTGCTCAGCATGTTGCTATTAACATTTTTGACTTCAACATAGGGCAACCTGTTTTTCCTGAGTGCTGAGTAAGTAGAAAAACACGAGATGCATGGCATTGAACTGAGAAATGACAAATTATTTCTTGTGTTGACAGACAAGTTAAATCTACAAAATGTTTTGTGTTTCTAGATTGAGAGTCAGCTTTATTCAAGCCCCACATGAGCAATTCATGTTACAGCAAGTACACATAAAAAGACAAAAAAATTAAAAAGCAATGTACCAAAAAAAATCCCCAAAAAAGATATAAATTATAAATCAATACATGATTGGAAGAGTACAGCAGTGTATATCATTGTCAATCAACAGTTACATCAGTAATATAATATATGGAACAAATGGCAACAGAGGTCAACAAACAGTCAGATATTAGTCCCTCTTTTCTACCCCGGATTAAAAAGAGAAATTGCTGTAGGAACAAAAGAATGCTTGAAGTTTATTCACTGTTAGACCTGACATCTTCTCTGACTTCTAAGCTTGTAAGTCCAGGCAGAGAACGAAGCAGAGGCAGCCAGAGTTGATGGATAAAAGATTCCTCCGTTGGTGTTTATTCAGCACCAAACTTTCCCTAAAGCTTGATCATTTTCACAGAAAGTCTATTATCTATTACTGTAAACAGTTATAGATTCCATGTTTGCTTTTTTAGTTCTTGTCATTATATTTATTTTACATGTAGTAAAATAATATAAGAATATATTAGAATATAACCATTTAGGTTACAATTAAAGCACTAAATGTTAGGGGGTTTTTGTTGGTTTTTTTTTTTTCAAATACATATATTTTTTATCATTTATTCCTCACATTCCTTGTGTTGTATTCACCATAGGCTAGGGAGATAGACCAGTGTGTGGCACATGGGAAACATTAGAAACATCATCTGACTCGGCTGGTCAGATGAGTCAAAACCCTTTTGACCTTCATGCAAAATACTATATGTGGTGGAAAACTAAAACTGTCACAGCTATGCACTACTTTGTGCTGATTTATCACATTGTATCACTAGTCCAAATAAAATTTACCAAAGTTTGTGGTTTTGATGAATCAAAATAAAAATAACTTATGGTGGTATGAACATTTTTCTTTTGCCAGCCTCTGTATCTGTGTGTTACTAACTTATTTTTTCATGTCGTGAAAAAAACTTCAGCCCACACCTGGCCCTGAACAGGGAAAGCACCTCAGATATTGTATCCATAGTAACATCTGATTACCAAACAAGATGACTGTAGCACTCTCACAGCTTTGTAAATGAAGTTTGCAGCACTGAAATACTGACACAGCAGAGATCTTGTTTTACTGTTTAGTTACTTTGAATAGCCCCAGTGATTCTCTGACATTTATGAATGTCAGAGAATTCATAAATTCATAAATGATCCAAATTTCACACATTTCTGCTTTGACAGATAATATCCTTGAGAAGCCCTGGAGTTCAAGAACGGTGGCAACAATTCTAAACACCATCTAGTTTCTTTATGTCCTGAAGAAGTAACATGCAGAATGTAAACAGATCTGATTAGTAATAATTTATAAGAGCCCTGCTGCACTGCTTTGATTCCCTTCTGCTCGTTCTGTGATTTTGTTTGTAGGATCTTGTGTATATAACCCTTTTAAACTCCTTGCCTGCCTGGGTGAATCAGAGCTGCTGTCACATTGAGACTGTGGAACACTAGAGCTCCACCTTATAGGGGGGTCAGGGAAATAAATGATTATGTCATTTATTTTTACAGCTTGTGTTTACACTCAGCACTTGCATCATGCAAATAAAGCTACCACTGCCTCTGGAGACCAGGTTTTATGGAGTTTTTAAACCATGTCCTGTGGATGTCCTGAACATAGTATCCAAAGAATCAGAACCCTTCACTTATTTTGCAGGGCTGTGATGCTTTGTTCCCCAGCATGTGTGTGGTTTCAAATTTTAATTACAAAATTACCATCACTATTTTGTGATGGTAGCCATACTGTGACAAAAACAAGACGAGACAGATGATCTGTTAAAACAATCAAACTCCTCCACCTCCTCCCAGTACCACTCTTGGTACTGGGAGGAGGTGTACAGGTGTACAGCTCCCAATAAGAACCAGGAGGAGGGCCTTAGTGCTGTCAATCAAGCTCATTTGTACATCCCGCTCAGTGCTCAGCATGCTAAAGGGGGAGAAATAATTGACTGGCTCTGTCCCAGTATTCAAACTTCCACCCTTGAGTCCTTCAAATGTGCGTTCCTGATGAAGGGAGCAAAGGAATTAAGGTGCTTTTCCACGGCTAATTCACGCACCAACTGGTTAATGTGTGGTTCGGTTCTACCCTGAGTAATGAACTTTTCTATCATACGGTCCGTTCCTCACTATTGTGGGTGGGAGTTGAGCAACAGCAGCTGTGTTCAACTCTCTGCTGAGTTTTGCAGTATTGGAAAACCTCGAGGTTCTGGTTCTGATGACTAAAATAATCCCAGATATTTAACTTTGTCTTATAGAAATACATAATGATGGAGGCCCATATCAGCTAATTATTTCATTATGCATGTATACTCAGCTGTTCTGGAGTAGAGGCACATATAATATCAGTAAGCACATCATAATAAAAATGAAAAACAAGTGATTTAGCTGCAGCAGCCAGTCCTAACCTTCCTTGTCCACCACATTATCTCCCAGACTAAACAATAGGCCCCTCCCTACTTTTAAAAACTGAAATCCTACAAAATCTGACAGGATTTCATACCTTGACCTAGAGTGGTAGGCAGAATAAAAAAAATACAAAGGGAGACATGACCTCAATTATTGAAAATATCTGGTTTACAGCAAAATAACCTGAGTTACAATAGGCACAAAACAATGCAGTTACTTTTCAATAAATACATTTAAGATAAAAGTAATATTGTCAAACTTACCACAAAAGAGTTCAGAGTAGAATTAAATTCAGAAGCAGAGTGCAAACAAGGCAGCACCAAAATGCCTTTTTGGTTGGAACACACCACTAGTGCAAACAGGGGGAGGAGGACCATTTCACTCCTTGTAGTAATTTGTAGATGTTTTTGTGTCAACACATTATGTACAAGATTTCAGCAAAATCTTCAACTTCCAGCTATATAAGCTTAGAAACATGATAGAACTACTGAGAAGCAGTATATTTTGGTGGTTTGAACAGTTCCTGAGTTTTTTTCACATAACACTATTTAATGCCAAAATCGCTTTAACTCAGTGAAATAAGTCAAAAAATGCACCACATTGTAATTTTCAGCAAAAAATCTTCAACTTTCAGCTTTATAAACTTAGAAACATGATAGAACTACTGAGAAGCAGTATATTTTGGTGGTTTGAACAGTT